>CM067358.1:1828315-2065815 GCA_034190875.2 Urechis unicinctus | reverse complement strand
AAATTAAATAGCTAAAGATCTAGCATGGCTACCTACCACTGATATATTCCATGCACGTCAAGTTAATGCTCTAGGTCTCTCAGACAGCGGGGCTGTTCAGAACGAGGGCAAATATCAGCTGTAACGAAAAACCACCAATATTTTACGCAGCATATTACATGTCAAATATTCGTCTAGCACTATAAGGCAGTACAGCTTTGCTGCATTTAGTATGCACTAAGTTGAAAGACCAACTGGTTTCTGACGACAAAGAGAAGGCCAACATGCAGGACATCTTATAAGCAAGAGAGGTAATAAACATTAAGCCGTGGTATAAAAAGACAGGACACAGGCGACTAACGAAGTTATAATCTTGGCGTACCCCAATTTAACGTGCATATCGGCTCGATTACAACAACCTCAAATAATTGACTGAAAGCATTTAGGCACGGTACATTCAAGATATCCATTCACTGCACATTTGATCATCCCACAGTAAATACAAAGCAACAATTGAGACATTTGTTGTATAATGACACATACGTTATCAGGTCAATCTACATCTGGCTACAATAATTAAGTAGGTACACAAGCGTGGAGCTCGGCTGTTGGTGGTTGTGGTGTCCTGAGAGGAATTATAGCCAGCAGTAATTGCACACAATGACAGTCTATGCTACAAAGGCGATTCATCAAATCTATAAGATCGATTCACCAGAAATCACCAGAAGTTACACGCACATGTGGTAGCCTATGCACAATTAATCCAACCGTTGATCGAAATATACCATATATATGAGAGAAAAAGAGAGAGAAAAGAAGAGACAATACCGTTTCAACTCACAACTCCTGGCAAAAGCAGCTCTACATTAAACGGAAGTATTATCTCTTCTTGTTAACAACCTCGCCATTCAGCCAACATGTGTGACGATTGTGTAGCTGCTCTTGTTGTTGACAACGAATCCGGTATGATTATATGCATACGAGTGATGGCTTCGTTTTGACTGCCTCTCGGCTCCCGCAATACCTCTGATTTGATCTTGTTCGTCCAGCCTGCTGCTGTTCCCCGTGTGCCGTCTGTTGTGACAGTACTTTTTGCCAGACTTATCGTGCGGTTGTCCCAAGCCTGTTAACCAACCTATTCCGCTGCTTCTCCTGGATACACAAGATGATCCGACTTCCGCTCATCTACTATTTGTGTTGGTGGGTTATATATTACAATTTTGATAGCATAGGGACGGTTTAACTTATGACAGGATATTTAATGTTTAATGAAACAACTCTGCACCAAAATAGCGATGCTAGGCCAGAATCAGCCCCAGTCTAAATTACCAATCTCTCGTTCTGTTACAGTCCAACTAGAATGCTACCACTGTGGCAAACCAAGTCACTATGCTCGTAACTGCAGAACGGTTATGACCCCTGTGTTTACACCTCGTGGCTCCGCCCTGGCGTCCGCCAGCCGCCAACCATCCACCAATGCTAACTTTGATCTGCATATCTGTAAGCGATACCGCGTTGGTAAACATCCCACCGGTTTATGCAAAGTGCCCCCTGCCAGTACGCTCTGTCGGGACAACACAGGCTAACACATTATTATGGCATAACCGCACCTTTATCACACGGTAGTTAGACAGGCATAGAATGCTGAGCATGTGCGTAACTGCAAATCGAGTTTTCTAACATGCTTCCTACACATTTCCGCCAAGCTTCTGTGATCTACAAGAGCAAAAGCGTCACACCTGATATTTGGTCTGCCACATCCCTCGGTAATTATTATGATCCATGTGATGGCACCAATCTAATAATCAGCGTTCGTTAATGATATGATGCTTCTCGCTGTATATCAATTATTGACAATAAGGAGCGAATCGCAAAATATTGTGACATTACTCGAATCAGTGAAAATCAGGTAACGATTGCATTCTTTTTGCAGCTTCAGGTTGATCGAGTTGTTGAGTGCCAAATACATGCCCTTCAGATTGTCTTGGTAAATACGCTTTGGTATACATTGATGATATCATTGTTTACTCTGCTTAATTTGAGGAGCACCTCCAGCATCAGCGCCATGTTTTTGAGCTATTGAGAAGAGCTTATCTCAAGCTACATCCCAAAAAGTGTTCCCTTTTCAAGGAAGAGGATGAGTTCCTGGGAATGAAGCTCACACGCAAAGGTACCCTACCAAGCGATAATCACCTGCAAGCTTTAGCAACTTACCCCACTCCCACTAACGTAAAAGTAGTTCGATCATTTTTTGGGCTGGCGAATTTGTTGAGGAAGTTTATACCAAATACTGCTGCGGTTTGTAAGCCTTTGAATGATCTGACAAAGAAGGACGCGAAATTTATTTGGACGACAGAATGTCAGCGGAGATTCGACCAATTAAAGAGTCTGCTCACGTCCAATCAAATTCTCGCATGTCCTTACTTCGATAAGCCATTCATTCTCTACTTAGATGCTAGCACATCAGCCAGTGGTCACTGTCTGGCCTAAAGGGACGACAATGGGAATGAAAGACAAATCGGGTACGCAGGGAGAGCCCTAAATAAGCATGAAAAGAATTACTCAAATACCCACCTCGAGCTGCTGGCAGCAGTCCATGGAGTTACTTACTGGAAGTCATATGTGGAGAGAAGTAGATTTATATTGGTAACGGACCACAAGGCTTTACTGTCTATTCTAAACACCAAGCAGACAGTACCCAAACTAATCCGCTAAGCATTAGTATTGCAATCCTACAACTTTGAAATCAAATACCGAGAGGGATCACTGAACTCGGCCGCCGGCGCCCTCAGTAGACGGGAATATGACACCGCCCGTTGTAGTAACGATGACGTCATCGATGCTTACCCTGATATGGCTACCATCAATACCTCACTGTATGCCCAGTTACGACCAGGTCGGCGACAAATAAACAACCTATGATAGACAGTCACAGCAGTACTACGCCCGTTCTTGATCCCAATACACCAACGGATTACGCAGATCACCAACAGGAGCGAACAAGAATCCCAGTGCATTAAGTTCAAAGACGTAGCGTACACTCAGCCATAGAGTCGTCGACGTAACAGTCGATGTTATCCGCGCCAAGCAAGGAAATTGTTCATTCTGTACCAAACATGATGCGATGGCCACGAGATGATATCCTTCCAAATTCGAGCAAGGAAGCGAAGCGAAGAAAGTTCTACTGAGAGAAAACAACTATATCATAGAGGACAGCCTTCTTCACCATTTATTCAGACCCGTGGCGTCTAATCGAGGAGACTTTTCGTTATCGCTGGTCGTGGCAGAGACCCTCAGGCATGCAGTTTTGTCCAAATGCCACGACTCCGCATTAGCGGGTGATGTGGGTATTAACAAAATGCTATCTGCCTTGAAGCGGAGATTCTCTTGGCCAGGTATGTATCACGATGTACGGGAATATGTTGATAGCTGCCCTCAGTGTATAGGTACCAAACGTTCTCACCGACGTGAGAGACCAGAAATGACCCTCTTTGACCCCATGGCAGCCCCCTGGCAGAGAATTTCGATGGACCATATAGGACCCCTACCTCGTAGTAATCATGGCAACAACTATATTACAGTCGTAGACCACTATTCTCGTTATGTGGTAGCTTGGCCCGCCACCAGGTACAAAGGACCTTACATTGTGGTTACGACTAAGGAGCACACTGCCCAGTTGAAGGACCTTAACACCGGCAACTTCGTGCCTGGAATGATCACTTTTAACCGTCTAAAAGTTGTCAATTCGCGCGAATGGTTTCCATAAATCTATTTCAAAACAAGTACTGCGAATATGTTCCTTTCAAATGTAACTAACGCATAACGCAACTGCTCAAGCCAATAGTGTGTTTAATTGGTACACCCACACCACCAGCCTCTGTGGCAAGGTCAGCGTATCCTGCTTGCTCCATGAGATTCACACACCACCAGCCTCTGTGGTCAGCTTCTGCTGCAAACAATCATTATTTTTTTCAAATTCAACCCCCTTCGTTATGCTTAGTGCCTCGTGTATTAAGGTGTGAATTCACACGCTGACAATTAAATAACCGCTCAGTTACGGTGTCGGCGTATGCCGCGCTTATTTCGATATTTAGCTAGCATTGTATGAACTTACTTAGATATAGGGTCTAGACTTAGATATGTACTGTTTCCCCTGAATGGTCGATCCATACTATCCCCATGTTATGGATATAGTGTGGATCATTCACATACCCACTTATTTTTTTGCCAAACTCCCTGATATTCTAATTTTGTTTAAATTTCATGATATGCGTTCTATGGATAGTGATCATAGAATTAAACAGTTAACATTGGCTTTCGGAAATCTAATTCGTCTTTTAGAAAGTCTGTGTGATTAGGTTTTATTAGTGTGAAGCTCGAATGGTGACCATAACCACGGATCACATATCTGACGAAATCAGTAAGTATCATGGCCAACATTTCAGGTAGCAGGTAGCCCGCAGGATTTTGTCCCAGACGTATAAGGACGAACGGCCTACTGATTGGTATAATGAGTTTATAACTAATTCCGTCCCAGATCACTGCTTAGCCTAGATTGAGATTGAGCTGTCTGTAAAATGTTGTTAGCCAATCAGAGACACCCTCCCCGTACAACAGGCGTGCGCCAGGAGGCGACGTGGGGACATAACATCTAACTTGTACAACATGCGCCACATCCCTTCTCTCTAGGGCCAGAAGTTAATCCTCAGGAACGCGCGAGTTCAGTGGCTCAAGTTAATGTCCCAGAGGGCCGACAGTTCACGCCACTAGGTTGTCTGAAGTAATAGACAAATAACGACATGCCCTGTCGATTTCCCGTCGAGTTCTGCTTTGGGTTATAAGCAGACTATGCATCAACAGTCATGTGTACTTGGTGATTTTTTAGGAATGCTGGTGAACTCGACACCTTGCCAACTCGACCCCTTACCAACTCGACCCCTGCCACTACCAACTCGATACCCAGCCAACTCGACCGCAAGCCAACTCGACACCCTTTGATCGACCATCTAAATGAGGTGTTCTGATGAATGTTCAAATATAATGTTTTAGGGTATATGTTTGAGGTTATATGTTAAGCAACGTAATGTCTGCATGTGCTGGTGTGTGATAATTATGACCTCGTGTTCACGAGCCAAAAATATAGCATATTTTCATGGTTTTTTTTATATACTGTCGATTGTGCTGAATGACGCGTAATTACAGAAATCTTGTCTCTCTTGTCTCAAACATTTGAAATGAAGAAACTCTATTGAATTTGTTTTATACGCTCGTATATCTTTGATATTAACAAATATCAATTATGTATATTCATGTAAAAGGATCATAATGGTAAGTAAGCTTATGTCTTTAGATGAATGTTGACGCATCGAAGTGCGATTCATAACTATTGAACCAGATGTACTAGTAATGAAACCTATGCCGCCTAACATTGTCGTACCAAACTCATGCAAAATATTGTTTGTTACATTGTCGTATATACTTAAATACCATAGTACTATCATACGATCTGAACAAATATATATCACTACAGTCATCTAAAGGAAGGTTGAAGAAAATATTTATTCAGTGCCGACGCCAAGTATACATAAGATCATATCTTATAAAAAGAGTGTCTTATCTAACAAATATCAGAAACGAGAAAGGACATCAATATTTCTTCATCACTGGTAAGCCATCTTAACACAAAAAATGTACGTTAATTGTCTTCTATCACTTCAGAATTTTAATGTGATCATGAAACTAAAAAAATTAAACGTAGATCTTCACAACTCACCATGTGTCACGTCACAGTATCCCCTTGATCGTGTACTCGCGTTTTCACAACTCATTTGTCACGACGTACAGGACACAAACACTTTGATTTGCGCGTCATTGAATAAGCTGCGTCGTTATCAGCGAAGAAAATATGTTAACTTTCAAAGTTGTTCAAATATTGGGAGGAATTTATAGTTGGGGAAAGGAATGCTCGGAAGCTACTGTGAGCTTGCGCACATTTGACGGGTCCTGTCCAGAATTAAAGAGTACATTTGTTTAGTTACGGTTTCAGTTGTGGCGCTGTATCCCATGCTGTATGTGTTCCTACTTGTTTTATTGAAATAAAAGTCGTTGTATCTTAGCAGCTTACTTTCATATTCTAACTTATGTATTTGTGAAATAAAAGTTTTTGCCCCAAAATGTGTGCGGTTAACTGCTATTAGTTAACACAGTAAAATTTCAACCATCAATGCATCGCTAACACACGTAATTATTTGATTTTAAGTATGCAGATAGATAGATAGATACTTTTTTATTAAAACACAAAACACTTGACAGATATTGAATTGTAAATTAAAAGCAAACACAGTTAGTCTATTCACATTACAATAAGAACGGAAACAGGTGTCGAGTTGGCGAGGGGTCGAGTTGGTAGCAGGTTGGGTGTCGAGTTGGGAATATACTGGGGTCGAGTTGGCAAGGTGTCGAGTTGACCTGATACCATTTTTTAGTTATCATAGTAGTATATTTATGCTCAGTGTTGATGTCATGCCGTGCTCTGTTCACAGTATTTAAGAGTTTGTTCTTGTTCAGAAGCGTATTTGGTCTAAGGGGCAGATCACTTTCAGCCAGAGGAGGCGTTGACGCGGGAGTCCTGTCTACGACATGATCAACCGGCCGAAAAATCTTCAAGTATCACGTCGCTGTCTGGATCGATTGGACCCACCAGTTCGGAAAGCTCACGTCAATAATAATTCTTATTGTGTAAATCATTGAATCACGTATAATTTTTTGGGCGTAAATGTTTCAGATTAAATGCAAGCAGTGGGCATACGCAAGTGAAACAACCATGACTTATCCATCAGTCCTGCTTTGCTAGTATAGATGCAAGTAAAACGACCATGACTTGCTCAGGCTGTAGTTATATTCCAATGGTATAACTTTCTCCTCCTTCAGAATAGTCAGGGGTACTGTTGGTTTCTTATCTTGCTTCTCTCCCCTTTTCAACCTAAAATCCAGCGCCAGGTAGGCTCCCAATGTTAATTAGATTTAGCGTTGAGGTGCATAGAGAGGCAAACTCTCTGCTTGGCTCGGATTCACAAGAGATGGAGTGCACGGCTCACCAGATACCTTATGTACATATGTCCCGAAAAAAAGACCACGCAACGTTCCGTTGATAGGAGACCGTGGATCCCCATGCTGGTCTTTTATTGTCGTCGTCATCATGCCGCCGTTATTATCTTGAATGTCTCGGAAATACTCTGGAGTATCATCTCGATAGAAGAATTCACATGGTTTATAGGACGACTCGGTAAATGAGTTTGCTAGTTCATAAAGTCTTTCAAGACCCTCCGTTGAATGTACTGCTATTGACAGACATTATATGATTAACATATGTTGAATAACTAATCTGTTTGTTAATGGTAATATAATGAATGGTGTCAAATATTTAGTTGAACCTCAAACAATGCAGAATAACTTACCTTGGCTTCGAGCCATCTTAAACGGCGCAGTGAGCCCATTAAAACGTATTCATATTGCAAAAAATTACCAGTACTACGCTCAAACACACAAACTGTTTGATATTCAAAAGAATGTGTGCTGACAGTTTTGTCCATTTTCTGATATTTCAAGGTATACCGACGTTTTTGGAGCCCCATGGCGGCAACGGATAAAACGTTTAAGGTTCTATTATCTTGATGCAGCATGTAGGGGTACCAGTCTGAATCACCATTTTGTTGGGTACTTTAAAGGTCTTCATGCATGCATGTAATAGTGAACTTGGCAAACTGTGGTGGATGCGCCTTATTGCTTCATACGACCATTGTCTTCCTGGAATTCCTTACTAAGGCAGTCATCTTTTCGTCGACCATTTTGTTGTCGACGATAATTGCGTCGTCCATGTTTATTCATGATTGGAGGTTGTTGCAGGGCATTTTGAGAGTCAGATTATCAATATGCCATCCTTGAAAACACCGGCTGGGCTCATTTTTTGTTGTGTTTAGACATATTTTTCGTGAAAACTGACAAGATTGGTATGCGAGATAGTAGTTTGGTTCCCCTGATCGTACCGCCTACTTAGAAGAGGTTTCTGTGACCAAACGTTTGTCCAATCTGAGAACCATTGTCAGAAGGCTGACAAGGAAGCAAAAGGTGTGAGTTTTCAGGTTTGGCTTTAGTTTAGGATTTACGGATGATTGTATATAGTGAGGATGCATCCAGTGTTACTAGTACTGTTCCCTCTGGGGCGGAGTGTATTTGTTAGAAGTGGTAGATATAATATACCTCTGAGGGTCAGAATAATTTGAGCTGTTGTCGTCATGGTCAGTAATTGAGTGCTGTGCTGGTAATTGAGGCTTTAGATCTCTCCTGTTAGCTTCCGCCGTATCTCTATTTGGTCGGCCTCTGTGAAGTCTCTAGGATGACATTCAATGTAGTGGTCTGCTGGTATGGTCATCTACAACCCTCTCAGAAAGCTAGCGATGCTCTGTGGTGAACCTGAGGCTGTTCTAGGCCTGGCCGCTTAAGGATATACTGCTCATGGTCCTATGATAATCCATCGACGACCGAAACTCAGATTTCGTTCTCAGCTCTAGTTGTATTTTTGAATTGGAACCAGTGCCCGCTTCGACTTTATATTCCTTGTAGCCTCGATCGGCTTATGAAAGGAGGCGCTATCGTGACAAAAACAGCAGTACATTGAAATACTGGGCTGATGTCACTGCGATTGATGAGAACGGGACAAAATTCGTTTCGCAGAGCCTTGCCACTGCCAAAACAATAGGCTTATGAATAGCGAAAATAACAGATACACTATTAAATGACTGTCAACTTGATCAATTACTTGGTCTGGGGTGCGCCTATCGAAAACAGTTCGTCTCTTGCAGCGTCCGCGCAGTTTACGATCCTGGATCATTCATGTCCGTGCTGTGGATTGTAGTTTTTAACTGTCACTAACTGTCTGGAGTAAGAAAACGGGCTTAGGGTCGGCATTGACATTGTTTGGCATGTCAGGGGCTGGTGAGGGTCTAAAGCAAAGAGTTTATAGCTACGCTAAGCTGCGTGACGATTATGAAATCACACAAAAGACAGCCCCATAATCAGGCGACGATACCATAAAACCACGAAAAGCACATGGCACAGTTGATTCAACGTCTCTGGGCTCGGCAGCTGTTACAGATATGGATTCATCTGATTGGTCGAGGTGATTACAGCTCCAAATTGAACAGAGAATTTCATGCGGTTTTAAAAGACGCTATGTCAATACGCTGTGACAATACGCTACGGCTAACAGGTGGCTTCTTCACCAATTTCCACGTGCGGAGAGTATGAGTGAGCGCTCTCAGTGAAGCTATAAACTCTTTGGTGTCACTAATAGAGATTGCGCTATGCCGTCATCATAATGTACATTAGGTCAGGTCATGATCTGGTTGCCTTATTTGGAGAGGGTTCCAGGTGGTGGTATGTTCAGGAGAAGTCACAAGTTAGATACGGTACTTAAGGGATCAACAAGTTCATGTGTGCGAGATTTTTGCGGATCCAGTAAAGGGTGTCAAGTCTTAACCTGTAACAGCGACTTTATTTTGCAGTTATATGAAATAGAATGTGACAAAATTATAAAATCACCCTTCAGCTCGCATGATTATAGAAAAAAGACAATAATTTTGTTTGAGCTGTCATCCTCAATGGGAATCCCAGAGACCTTTAGAATGACATCATGCACTACACAGTCATTCGAAATCATCACACAACAGAATCGTCATACTTCTAGTAACACATTGAATTTGACACACATCTAAATAAATTTCTCTATGTTACTTTGGTCATTTGAGGTCTATGTACATGATAGTATTGGCGTTTTATGTGCAGAAGGTAATAAGTACCAATGTAGCTCTGTGATGAATTCAATCAATATGATATCGAATTTAATTCCGTAACGAAACGGCTGAGAAAAATATATTTACACTAAGACAGACGGAGCAAGTTGTTAAAAGCGTCAGTACTTATTTGGCTCGCAATAACCCAATATGCTCCGAACGAGCTCTTTTTTAGGTTTAAGGTTGCATGTAGGGCAGGCAAGATTCTTAGATTTAACGCTTTGTGGACGTATTAAATATCTAGTTTTCACATCAACAAAACTACCTACAGTCAGCTGAATGTTATCGGTGTAGAATACCTGTACCCATGTATATGTGCAATTCACTTCCAGCTTGCCAAACCGATCAAATCTTAAGAATTTGTTTTTTATTCGATCTAATCGACGAAGGTTTTCGACGCAAAACGCGTCCGCCTCTGATTCAGGTGAGGTCATTACCAGCGTGACGTAATGAGGTGGGTGATCAGGAATGCAGTAGAAATCAGCGAAGAACAAATTGCACAGATCGAATACGCCACTTTTTACAATAAACCGCTTTGGGCCATAATTGGATGGAGTGTATGGCTCACCAGATACCTTATCTACATTTGTCCCGAAGAACAGGCCAGGCAACGCTCCGTTGATAGGAGACCGTGGATCCCCATATTGGTTTTTCATTGTCATCGTCATCATGCCGCCGTTGTTATCTTGAATGTCTCGGAAATACTCTGGAGTATGATCTCGGTAGAAGTATTCACATGGCTTATAGGACGACTCGGTAAATGCGTTTGCTAGTTCATAAAGTCTTTCAAGATCCTCCTTCGAATGCACTGCTAATGATAAACATTATATGATTAACAAATGTTGAATAACTGATCTGTATGTCAATGGTGATATAAGGAATGGTGCCAAATATTTCTTTTATGTTTAACCTCAGACGATAGAGAGTAACTTACCTTGGCATTCAGCCATCTTTAACAGCACAGTGAGCCCATTAAAACGTACTCAGCCAAAATTACAAGTACTAAGCTTGAACACACAAACTGTTTGATATTCCATAGAATGCATGCTGATTGACTCGCTGGTATATTGATCTCTGCGTTTGTTCACGGAGTCGATCAGCACGATACTCGAATCGATAAGGAGCGTACAAGATCCAAAGGTTAATCAATAACATTGTGTGGGAATATAGACTCTGGTGTACGTTGATCTCAGTGTATATTTACAATATCACCGGGCACTCGTTGATGTTAAGTGACATTTGATGACTAATGTTTTCTAGCTAGAAATCCCGCTGAATACAATGGGAGACTGTAACGCACATGGAGACAGCTCCAAATTAAACAGAGAATTCCATGCGGTTTTAAAAGACGCTATGTCAATACGCTGTGACAATACGCTTCGGCTAACAGGTGGCTTCTTCACCCATTTCCACGTGCGGAGAGTATGAGTGAGCGCTCTCAGTGAAGCTATAAACTCTTTGGTGTCACTAATAGAGATTGCGCTATGCCGTCATCATAATGTACATTAGGTCATGTCATGATCTGGTTGCCTTATTTGGAAAGGGTTCCAGGTGGTGGTATGTTCAGGAGAAGTCACAAGTTAGATACGGTACTTAAGGGATCAACAAGTTCACGTGTGCGAGATTTTTGCGGATCCAGTAAAGGGTGTCAAGTCTTAACCTGTAACAGCGACTTTATTTTGCAGTTATATGAAATAGAATGTGACAAAATTATAAAATCACCCTTCAGCTCGCATAATTATAGAAAAAAGAACAATAATTTTGTTTAAGCTGCCATCCTCAATTGGAATCCCAGAGACCTTTAGAATGTTATCATTCACCACACTGTCACTCGAAATCATCACACAACCGAATCGTCATGCGTCTAGCAACACACTGACACACATCTAATTAAATGTCTCTATGTTGTTTTGGTCATTTGGGGTACTATGAACATCATAACATCGGCGTTTTATGTGTATAAGGTAATAAGTACTAATGTAGCGCTGCGATGAATTCAATCAATATGATATTGAATTAACTTTCGCAAAGGAACGGCTGAGAAATATATATTTACATCCAGATTGACGGAGCAAGTTGTTAAAAAAGTCAGTACTTATCTGGCTAGCGATAATACAATATTCTCGGAACGAGCTCTTTTTTAGGTTTAAGGTTGCATGTAGGACAGGCTAGATTCTTAGATTTAACGCTTTGAGGACGTATTAGATAGCTAGTTTTCACATCAACAAAACTACCTACAGTCAGCTGAATGTTATCAGTGTTGAATACATGTACCCATGTATATGTGCAATTCACCTCCAGCTTGCTATACCGATCAAATCTAAGGAATTCGTTTTTTGTTACATCCAATCGACGAAGGTTTTCAAAGCAGAACGCGTCCGTCTCTGATCCAGGTGAGGTCATTGCCAGAATGACTTAATGAGGTCGGTGATCAGGAATGCAGTAGAAATCAGCGAAGAACAGATCGAATACGCCACTTTTAACAATAAACCGCTTTGGGCCGTAATTGGATGGAGTGTATGGCTCACCAGATACCTTATCTACATTTGTCACGAAGAACAGACCAGGCAACGTTCCGTTGATAGGAGACCCATATTGTTTTTTTTCATTTTCGTCATTTATATCTCGATAAAAGTATTCGCATGGCTTATAGGACGACTCGGTAAATGCATTTGCTAGTACATAAAGTCTTTCAAGATCCTCCTTAGAATGTACTGCTATTGATAAACATTATATGATTAACAAACCTTGAATAACTGATCAGTTTGACAATGGTGATATAAGGAAGGGTGCCAAATATTTATATACGTTTAACCTCAAACGATAGAGAGTAACTTACCTTGGCATTCAGCCTATCTTAAACGGCACAATGAGCCATTCAAAATGTATTCATATTGCCAAAAAACTAAGTACTTAGCACGAACACTCAAACTGTTTGATATTCAATAGAATATGTGCTGATTGACTCGTTGGTACACTGATCTCTGCGTTCGTTTACGGAGTCGATCAGAGCGATACTCGAATCGTTAAGGAGCGTACAGGATCCAAAGGTAAAAAGCTATACCATCGTGTAGGAATTTCGACTCTGGTGTACATACATACATACATACATACATACATACATACATACATACATACATACATACATACATACATACATACATACATACATACATACATACATACATACATACATACATACATACATACATACATACATACATACATACATACATACATACATACATACATACATACATACATACATACATACATACATACATACATACATACATACATACATACATACATACATACATACATACATACATACATACATACATACAGTGTGCGTGGTCTGCGCACAAAATCCATTAACGGGCTTCTTCCACTCTTGCATGATTTATATTTGGTCATGTCATTAGCGCATGCCCTGTTGACTAGTCATTGATTATTTCCATAGAAGCACTAGCTTGTGAACTATTTGTCGTCGCGTCTACGTTGACTCTTTCAGACAGGAAGATATTGTTGCTATTCTTTGAATTGTAGTGAACCATTAGTGTTGGTTTTTGTTTACCGCTGTGCAAGACGACTTGATTACAAGTCCGCCCCTCCTTTATTGACGATGAAACAGACACAATGTCTGCTGTAGGACGAGCTAATGGGGAGGCTACTGGGCTCCTATTGACAAGAGCCACTCTCACGAAAGCTTTGTCAAGTTCCTCATGTCGACCATTTTGGTAAAGGCAATGGAACGACTCCGGACACCACCTTTAAGAGCAGGATTTTTATACGGCAGACAAACATTATTATCACATAATCCACTGATATATACATCTTAACAATTGACTATAGGGCTACGCAGGATGTCGTCATAATCTCGTCGCGTCCAGAAAAAGGCTAGAAAACAGCCAGACGCACTCCAATAGCATTTTATTCTATGGCATTGATATACAATATTATGACTTTTCACCCTGGCATTTTCTCCCTAAAATTGTTTCTTACTGGTAAATCACCTATATGTTATAGCCCCTGTGATAATAAAATAACCATAAATGTAATATTTTCATCAGATTCGTTGTCACCGATATATGACATCCCAAACATGACCAGAATGATCTAGCGTGAAAGAGTTAAGGCGCCAATTCAGATCGTTTTCTGCGATGTGGGATCACACTTTGCAACCCTATTCAGGCAATCACCGACAGTTTCCATGATAACACTACATTTTGAGCTCACCAAAAGTAGGGAAGGGCTATGACTGGTATGATTGAGATGGCAAGCTGTAAGTATCTCCACTGTGGTATAAGATATGCCAAGAGCGGTAGAAGCACCGTTACCACGTTTGTTAGCTTAATGGACATGGGAATAACCCAATTCATAACTCGTTTGGGAATGATCTCTATGGACAAGACCACACCCTGCGTATACACTCCCTGGTATACACATAACGTCGGTTGATTGCTTGATATGTCACTGCCATATACTCAGATGAATCTAATGCATACTGGTGATATTCAAACGAGTTTTTTATTTATACATCTGTATTATTCCTCGATAATTAAGCATCATTTATGTTTTTTACTCGGAATGTGATAATAAATGCGACGGAAATTATCCACTCACACTGACGCCAGCTCCTCGGATGAAGCTGAGCACGCAGAATGTTATAATATCGGGAGAAAACGCACAAGCGATTCCAGAGACAATAAGAATGATAAGAAAAGTGAAGAAGCTCGGACGTCTTCCATAGCGGTCACCGAGGTGCGCAGAAAATAAAGTTCCCAGGAAACCGCCGAGGTTTAAACACACGATGGATATCTCAACCAAGCTGCTTTTAGTGCACACAAGATCCCACTGAAATTATAAACATATATGTACTGGTCTGCGTACTGATCCATATTAGGCGAACGTATTAAATGGGTAATGAAGCTTAAATAAAGCTTTGTCAACCTCCATGACTAATGTGCCAGTTGTCGGAAGGAACGTCTCGGGATCGTACGTCCAGGCATGTTGACATGTGACTCTTTTGCTGCTTCCTATCTCCGTGAAATGGTTGCATTTGTCGTACATAATTTCGCCATCAGTCCCTGTGATCGTCGGGATCCACTCATCCTTCGTTGTGTTGGCGGGCACCGTGCAATAATGGTCGTTGTAGAAGCATACATTACCATCAGCAGTATATTGCCAGTGCAGTTTCATAGTTAAACAATTAGGCTAGACATCTCTGTCGAGGGACTTTGAACCAATTAGTGTTAATAGCGGGGGACCAACTGATACATTAAGTGGCAACGCAATCGTATCATATTGTATTCGACGTCGCAAGGTTGAATGGCCAGGGGTTTGGTGTACATATCATCTGAAGATGAGCAAGACATTTGCAGAGAAAACTTAGTTAAGTTTGTAATTTTGTGACTGTGTGAGGTTAGAAAAGACGGGAAGAACTTCTTAAATGTCGTCAACAATATATTGAAGAAACATTCTCCAGTAGTGTGCTTTTAACAGCTTCACTGCAAAAACACTCTACTTTAGAAATGTGCTTCTTGTGAGGACATTTAACTGGGCCACTCAAGACCCAACGCGAACGCACCTTTGGAAGTCGAGAGCGATTGCTAGAGTTCAGAGATCCCGAACCCGTTCTATGTCGTCCCTATCCAAACACCATTACTATAGGGTCAGCGCAGGATACAGGCTACTTAGCATGTTGAATCACATCAGAGATTGTCTGAGTGTGATCAGTTATTTCTCTTACAGAATTCATTCCTTCCCTCAACTGTAACCCTGTAATTCTTATTCAGTCCAGTGATATACTGTTTATGCACGTTAAACTTACCAGTAGAAATTATAACTGTGATTTGCCACATACAAGCGAGATGCTGGGTGATGTTGATTATGAAGATATGGAGAATCTGAAAGCGTCCGCATCCCCCTATTGATTCCAGTGTGTCATCCACAACGTCACACCTTGCCATCCTAATTAAAAGTGCAGAAATCAGTTTGATGATTTTATACACTCGGAACAAAAAGACGCACATCAAATCAGCTGCTTCTACATATATTGACAGCAGTTATGAGAGTATATTTACTATGGTTGTACGACCCATTGAGATATACTTACTCTGCCGTACCCAGCATATAATACCATGGAATAAAAGTTTCGGCGTTGCTGATTATCCCCGTTGTATGATTTTAAAAAATTATGCATTTAGATGTAATTAAATTATTAATACCAGAAAGACTGAGTCGGACGAAGCAAAATCATAAAACTTGCCACGGATAGGATTGAAACATTTATCAATTGAATCATTACATCAAACTTAAAATTATATAAACCATGAGAAAAAAAATACTTTACCTGGCTTATTTAGATCCGACTTAAAAGATGAAATACTAAGATGCCTTTCTTCTCAGAGTCTGTCGGTCCCTCTTATGGTGTGACAGCATATATTCATAGCTGTCAGTAATAATGCTTAAACTTGGAGGCGAGGGATGTCTTTGTTGTTAACTGCATGCTCCAAAGTAAGTTATTTCTGATATCGTTAGCTCCTTGATGCAATTTACGAGTGATTATATATTGTACTTAAGAAAGTCGTCAATAATTTAGTGGGGAACTAATTACTCACCAGATTTCACGTATGTGGTTCACTGAGGAATGTATCACTTCGCACTGAATCACAAAAGAGCAACGGTAGATATATTTTAGCGACCAAAGACCCCCGACTGGTGCTTTTGCGACCAATCAGTAAACACAGGATGCAAATTCCATGCGGTATTGAAAGATGTCGGAGGTTGTCATGCGGGACAGGACAGCAGAGAAATGGATGGAAAATATATGAGCGGTGTGTATTCAGTGTGTGACGCCTAGCTGATTGGGATATACTAATGTTATCTTAATAATCAATATTTGTTTAAATGTATACATCACATTCCACCCTGTTGAGATATGTAGACGAATATAAAGAAACACGTTATAGTTAATATATTTGTGGTTAGCTTATAAACAGCTCGCGTGTTGGTACAATTGCATAAAGTTGCTCTATTGAGTATCGTATATTTATAATTATTTATATATATATATATGGAAAATATATATATCTATAAAATATATATATATCAATATATAATTAGACATATCTAGAGAGAGAGATATATGTAGAGATATATATATCTCTCTATCTATAGATAGAGAGAGAGAGAGATATCTCTATATATAGATCATACATACATACAGACATACATACAGACATACATACATACATACAGACATACAGACATACATACATACATACATACCTACATCATACATACATACATACATACATACAGACATACATACATACATACATACATACATACATACATACATACATACATACATACATACATACATACACATACATACATACATACATACATACATACATACATACATACATACATACATACATACATACATACATACATACATGCGAATTCGCCTAGTTAATAAACAACAAGCATATCACAACCACTTCTGCTTCCATACGATTCACTCTTGCCCATATGAAGTGTTTGCTGAGTAATAGTAGCCCCTTAGGCCATTAACGATATCCTCGTTTTTGCCTCGCTGGTTCTTGATATTAGGTAATCGTGCGCTCTTCATGAGAGATTGATAGAATTTTTTTCATTTATGTGAAGACATCATGTCGAACTAGTAAAAAACATTAAACTTTCATTTGGTTCTTTTTGGACGCAAATTCATAAAATGTGAGTACGCCCCATTAACTACAAACGTCTAATTGGCTTCAGAAAAACGATATATAAGACACCTGTTCAACCACAATCACATGTGTCGATAAAAAGATTTCAATTGCAAATACAAATTACAAATACAAAAGCATATGCTTTCAGCGTCACGACTAGAAACGTAAAGTGCGATTTTCATGATCTAAATAGTCTATCATACCCCACTGCGATCATTGGTATGTGTACCTAGAAAAATATTAGTCATCAAATGTCACAAAGTGCAACACGTATGTTAAAGAGTTATAGATTTACATTTGCACCTTCTACGCTTCTTCTGGATTCTAGTACTTATAGATATTTCAATCACCACACTAAGTTTGATCTTAGTTTTTGAAACACGAGTATGCTTTAATGGGTTCACTGTGCTGATTATTATGGCTGGAAACAAAGGTCAGTTTTCTACTTGAATGACGATGACCATAAACGATCAACATACAGTATAGACAGTGGCGATACTGGCCATTCACTTAATTACAGCTTATACAGGATTTCGATTTGAATGAGCTCAAGGTGTCTACACCGTTTGCGGCTATCGAACGTTTGGAGTCAAATGGATGAGAGAGTGACACCATGTTGACGTTGAGTCTATATATCTTATGACCTTCAATCCGTAGCATGTTCATTCCGTGACGGAACTGTTTCTTTGAGAACAGAGACTCCATGTACTAAGCGTTTCTAAACCACGACCTTCTTCACTCCCTTAGCCATTTTAATATCGCCCTCGGCAGATAGCAGGATCAAGTACATCTTTGGGCGCAGACCAACATACTCCTTGATGGTTCGTATCTGTGTATAGCAAGCGAAGGTCGCAACCATATCTGGAATTCATTATCTTGTGTGTAAGTGTAATAGGAGGGAGTTACACTCCTGTTGTGTTGAAGATCAGAGATCTCTTTCTTGACAGTATTGACAGTATACAGGCTTAATACAAAGTAAGTTTTGGGAATATACTAAGCCTAAATGTTTTGATTTGTAATATTAATAAGGCAATATCTCATTGTTCTGATTGGTATTTTTGTGTGGATTATGTTGATATGTCCCAGTATTGATATTGCCCAGTCTCACACAAAACGTGTTATTATTTGTTCTGAACTATTTTGCTTCAACATTCTTATAATTTATTGTATAGTTGGAATGAGCATACATATATTATTTAATTTTACGTCTCACAAACACATAATTTTGTCAATTAGTCATGACAGGTTATCTTCAGATTTAAACTTTTATGTTCATAAGTCTAGCCCTGATGAAAAAAAATTACATTAAAATGAGTTCATGTATTGCTTATTTGCCAATTCCATTAGTTCTTCTTAGACAGTTCTTCTTAATACAATTTGTACATTTCAACAAAAACTAATTTCCCAATCATATTTTTAATCAAAAAAGACACCTGCAACTCAACTGTTTCTTGGATAGATGGCCTTGGCACAGGAGCAATGTTCCGAATGATCTGATGTTGTGGGGTCATCAGCTGAGCGTTGTGGGTGTTGCTGTGGCATTGCTGTGGCATTGCTGTGGCATTGCTGTCGCATTGCTTTGGCCTTTCAATTTCTGTCATTATATCTGGTATATGGGCATAAGTCTTTGCCTCCTAACCGATGACCACGTCGCTGACTGCTTGTTGAAGCGAGTGATATATCTGTAACAAAACATAATTCTGATATGACCTTTAGTAAGTTTGTAGTTGCGTGGTCATGAGAGACTAACATTTGCTGACCAACCTTCTTGAGTGCATATGCCCAATCCCTTAGCCTGCTGTGGTTCATTGCCACAACTTGATGGCGGGCAAGGTATGACGAACACTTGAACATAGAATTAGGGACAAGAGGCTGCAATTATTTCTCTACCTGAAATTTACAAAGTAAGGTATATTTGCAACAACAATGAACAAATCCAAATAGAGCAATGGGCACACAAGAGACCCTTAGATTTTATCTTATCGGTGACATTTGCACAAGTCGATTCAATACAGGCCGATCCAATAGCAGGGTATTCATAATACAACGAGATTACTTACATGTCCAGCAAAAACTTCATCGTTGGTCAAACTATTCACTTCCATCCACCTTTTCTTCGTTTCTCGCATTGGTCGTCCATTATCGCAATGAAAATATTACATTATCTAAACATAGGCCGGCGGCAAACTTATCTGCTCTTTAGGAATTATTTATTCATGACTTCAAAATATGGGCTTATGTTGACGGGACATGAAAAATAAGGAATTGAAAGTTTATTTAAGAACAAAAAGAAATATATACGGGCAATCCAACTTTGGAATCCGAATATTAGCAGCATTTAGGATACTATTACTTTTTTTTTTGATGAAAGGCACCTTTAACCACAAAAAAAGGAGAATAACTTACATTGGCTTTCAGCCATCTTAAATGGCACAGTGAGCTCATTAAAACGTGCTCGTATAGCCTAAGACTACCAGCACTAATCTCGAATACACACAAACTGTTTGATGTTCATCTCTGTGTGCGTTTATGGAATCGATCAGCACGATACTCGAATCGATATGGAGCCTACAAGATCCAAAGGTAAATCTATAACATCGTGGGGGAATATAGACTCTGTTGTGCATTGATCTCAGTGTATATTTACAATATCGATCCGCGAGTTTCTCCAATCGATATTCAGCGAACAGAGACCGAAGATAACTTCTTCACATTCGGGTTGGTGATGACGGCCCATCACGTTAATTTGTGGATCATCGGGAACTCGTTGATGCTGAGTGACATTTGATGTTTTCTAGCTAGAAATCCCACTGATTATATTGGGATTAAGAGAGACGGTTTAGCATATGCAAACCGCATCTGCCGCTCCTGGTACAGCTATGCTGGAAAGTAGCCACGATTTTATTGACGTGTATGGATGAAATTGTGTATTACATAACGATTTACTGAAACCAACTAAACGTTTGTAGTGAATGGGGCGTAGTCACATTATATGAATTCACATTCATATTTAACGTATTAAACGTTTGACACTTTTGCTCGTTTGACATGTCATTTACGTAAATTTGAAAACATCAACCTTTAGTTATCTCTCAATAACTGTACACGATTCGCTCAATATTAAGAACCTACCCCAGAGGCATAAAAGGGGATATCGTCAATGACTTGGAATCGCAGGTTAATGGTGACTATGATAGAGCTGCTAATCAAGGTTGAATTGAATGGGACGCGTACGTGGAGGGGGGCATGCTTATTGAATGGCTGTGTCGCCGTATGTTCTTCTGTTTGTCGAGTGGTTATTTGAGTGTTCGTTCATCTGGGGCAAAGTTCAGCGCTTGCACATATGTGTCGCTTTGTAAATTGTCGGGCGTACGAAGAACAAACCTTCATTGGTTTTGCGCGCGTAATTTGCATGGTATCGATTCGGATTCTGGGATTACAAGTTCAATTACTTGCAGACTAACGGCTGCTGTGTACACTACCTGACTTTTTTCTGTGTGCCAGACTGTTTTATTGAGACAATTGTACAATAATGAGACAGCGTCATCGATTGTACTTAGTAGTAGAATCAATGATCTGGATGTCCATGCTGTGGACACCTGAACGCTCGTATCCTCGTGTCCGGTGGCTATTTGGCGGTAGAAGAATACATAGCTCCACCCAACCCATAACTGTCCCACATGTCAACAAACAGTTGCTTCTGACTGCTTATTATTCTGTACTGATCTATCGTAGCTTGGTTGCCTTGGTCTATCTTACAGATTCCTCATTGGTTTCACAGAATTTATTTTCAATTCTTTTTTATTGAGTTGTCTGCCCTATTCATGCCAAACCTTGGATGGATTTCAAAATATTTTCCTCTATTGTGTATGATTGTGGTATATCATAGATTTAAATTACTAATTAAATATTTTCGCAGTTTGAATGATGTACAATGTTAGGTTTGATATTTCCTATAACTACTAGTTGTGGGTTTTTGCGGGAAGGTTCCGTTTTTTTGTGGTGAGGGAGCGCTTTAATGTATCGACGATTTAGTGCGGAGTGCAGCAGTAGAGTGCACGAGTGGCTTAGCGTGTTTTATATGTTTGGTTTAGTGTGGTGTGGCACTGTGGATAGTATGAGGGTGTTATCGTGAGTGATGCGGTGGAGTGTATGCATGGTTTAGTGCGGTGTGAAGCGGGAGAGTGTATGAGTGGTTCAGTGTTATGTAGAGCGGGAGAGTGTATGAGTAGTTCAGACTGATGTAGAATGGCAGAGTGTATGAGTGGTTCAGTGTGGTATGGAGAGGTAGAGTGTATGAGTGGTTCAGTGTGATGTAGAGCGGTAGAGTGTATGAGTGGTTCAGTTTGATGCAGAGCGGTAGAGTGTATGAGTGGTTCAGTGTGAGACAGAGCCATAGAGTGTAGGAGTGATTTAGTGTCGAGTACATGAGGGTTTGCAGCCGGGGAATGCATGAGTGGTTAATTTTGTTTGGGAGCAGGAGAACGATTTAAAGTGGTGTCGTAATGTCGATTGCATGAGAGGGTTAATATGGTGTGGAGCGGTAACGTGTATGAGTGGTTTGGTGCAGGGTAGAGCGGCGCAGTGTATGAGTGTTTAAGCGTGAAATGTAGCGAGAGGTGTTGTGAAAGGGTTGTTTAATTTGGTGTGGAACGGAAACGTCCATGTGTCATTTAGCGTGGCGTTGTGAATGATATGTTAAGTGTGTTGCGGAGCGGTGGCTTGCTGTGGCTTAGAGTGAGTGATGTATGAGTGGTTAAGTGTGTGTGGTGTGAAGCTGTTGAGTGTACGAGTGGTTTGGTGTGGTGCCGGGCGGCTTAATGCTGATTTGTCAATCGTTGTACGTATTTAATGGTGTTTACGAGTGATTTGGCATGGACAATTGGTGAAGTGGAGTGCATTAGCTCTTCAGTGTGGTATGGAGCTGTGAATTGTATGAACAGCTCCGTATGGTGTAGTGGGGTGAATGTGGTTTTGTTCGGTCGAGTGTATGAGTTGCTTAAAGCTGTGTAGAGTTCTGGGGTGTGTGAGTTTAGTGTGGTGAGATTCCAAAACAAAAGCAGATCGGTGATTGTTCAAAAATACCACACGATCAATATGGAATGATTGTGCTGCTGTGTTATTTGAAAAAAAGCTTGTGTTATATATTACAACCAGTGTCACAAGATTGGCCCTGTCTTTTCTGAAGAATGGCTGATTGTGCAATAAATCAATATTACTGAAGCAACAACATGTTTTATGGCTTTTATCAATTTTGAAGCCAGCTAAAGCGTATGATGAATCGGGAATGTCCCAAAAGTTACTTGTTGGTCGCTTGTTTTCTAACTTATTTTATGGCCAATATTTTCACTTCTTTATGGCTGATTTATTGCTTGGTCTATCGTGCAGCGACAACCTGGTTTCTACAGTTGTGGGTTTAATTTCCAGCAATACCTGACCCATCTGTCATCTCTATCCCATAGCCTGACATTGCGTATAACTAAAGCTGTCTATAATTCTCATAAGGACAACACAGCACGGCAGTAACCCGTAGCATTTCTACAAACTAAATATCGGCAATCATTTTGGGATAAAAACAGTTGCACAATCGATTTATTGAGAAACACTTTCACAAAATATGTTCAGCGTACCGTGCACCGTGAATAGTAAACGATGACATGTGCAACCAATTAATCTAATGGGTATCCTACAATACTGTTCCGCTACATGCTAATTTTACTTGGCTCTTCTATGTCAGTGGCCCCCTCCATCACATGTGTATATGAGGCATGTGAATTATATTAACCGTCAATATGGGCTCCATCTCATTATATAGTCTATTTCATCCGGGGCCATTGTGTGCGAGTTGATACGCGACTCTCTCTAATGGGATGTCCTGCATCGTGGCCCACTCTTTATCTACAGAGATCAGTTAGCCATTGAACTCGATATCTTCTATGTCAGTGGCCCCCTCCATCACATGTGTATATGAGGCATGCGAATTCTATTAACCGTCAATATGGGCTCTATCTCATTATATAGTCTATTTCATCCGAGGCCATTGTGTGTGAGGTGATACGCGACTCTCTCTAATGGGATGTCCTGCATCGTGGCCCACTCTTTATCTGCAGAGATCAGTTAGCCATTGAACTCGAACCATCCAAGCTCTACTTAGAAACCCATCAAATAATATCATTTTCAAAGCATTATCCAATCAAATCAAATACAGGGGGGCGGCTGTATTTCTTCTAACACGCATCAGCTTTCGATGCACATATGAACCCACTCGATATAATATTTTGTTCCTAGCAAAAGACCAAAAGACGTTTAAAACATAAATCTTAACCGTTGTAGATTGATTGCCCTTGATTGCAGTAATGATATAGACGCTTGATATGGTCTTAAAAATACTGTCAAGTGTACGTCTTGCTTCAGAATTAGACAGAAGCAAACAACGTCACGTGTGTTGCGCCCAAGATCGCAGGCGGGTGACCTGATAGAGTAAGAGGGTTCCAATATATAGATTTATATAAATATATAACTATATATATATTAATATATAAATTTATATATATATATTTATACGAATGCGACCTTTTTGATACAATCGACCTACTATTTTGGCACACAGTCACATCTTGGCACACGATCTGAGTGCCAAAATAGTCAAGAGCTTTTTGAGTGCTTTGTTCTGCAAATTTTTATTTTAAATTTGTGTTACCTGGTAAATTATCTCCATTCACATTCGTCCATTACAAGACTTAAACCCCTGCATCGCGCAAGTGGTAGTTTGGGACGTTTGAAAAATTTTATATATTGGACTGACGACCATTTTGGTACTCGGTATTTAACAGCTTGTTTCTCGTTATTATCCGATATACCATTATCCCAACTTCTGATATATTGCTTAGAATAACTTTTTTCACAAATATATTCTACACACGTGACATTCGATAAAGGGAATAAAAAATATATATATTTGG
The DNA here is from genome assembly GCA_034190875.2 of Urechis unicinctus. Lineage (NCBI taxonomy): Eukaryota > Metazoa > Annelida > Polychaeta > Xenopneusta > Urechidae > Urechis > Urechis unicinctus. Next base: position 2,041,281 of record CM067358.1, on the reverse strand, counting down.
TCTCGACGTTTTCCAATGATATATATTCGCCCAGAAAACCGAAATGCTTCGGCTTGTCGGATAATTCGTAAGGCACCTCGTGCTTTGAGATGAAGTTGCGTTGCGGGCCGAGAATATCTTACGATTTGGTAAGCAATAACCACAACTCTTGAATATATTATAGCGTTATTTAAGACACTTAGACCCAGGTCAACCAGATGATAGCAAGAAAAAGTATATAATGTCGCTAAAGTGGGTTCTTAGCCTTGGCTTTCTAATATCGTCCACTGTGACATTTTGTGAAATCATGACAACGCTGGTTCGATAGATTGGATATATTGTGTAGTATACTCAATTTGACATATAAATGGAATCTGGTCAATGTTTGAGGTACATTACTTTAGCTATGTGCAGTCAAGTTATGTTGGTTAGTCGCGTTTGTCATAACGTATGTATGTATGTATGTTTGTAAACAACATTTTGATGCGTGATACAGGTCGCAATCTTTATTTTCAATCGTCATCGGAAAAAATGCGTTAAACCAAGATGTTCGGAGGGTCGGACTTTTATACAATTTGCATCATTGTGTAGCTCATTCTAATTGCAAACTAGAACGAGTAAATTGTTTAAGCAGATAGGATGGAACATAACAAATATATGTAAACTGAGCAATTTAATAACAATTAATATGTTCCATTTTACCTTGATGGCAGTGCTGATATAGATATATATGGAATTATCACTATATATATTCTTGATCATTTCCTTATCGATGAGTCATGTATGCACCATATATGGTATAAAATGGGTTATGTGTTTATTTGCTGCTAAAAGTGTCATGTTGATTCAAAAGTAACTCTTATCCCCAACCTACCATTACAGCTGGAAGCGTAAGTGATAGTATTATTGATTTCATAGAATCGACGAATGTTTGCACACTTATTCATAACCCCTCTAAATTCTAATATTGGGAAACTGCCACTAACTTACAGCCATTGATATCACATAACCACCACCAGCGTTATTATGCTGTTTCCCACTCGAAAGCTGCTCACGCGGTCTGAGAGACACAAGCGCCCATGCGCCCGCCCATCCAGTCCGCTAAGACTTCCGAACTTCCATAGTAAGAATAGCTCCTCAAATAACACCCACTTTGTTGTATTCTGAGTAGCATGACATAGTTCTTCCGTATTTGTTAAAAAATACGGGATGGAGAGAAGAGGTGAGTTTCCCAAACAATGCAGGTCAAATAGTTTATTGGGATGTTCCAAAAAGCAGGGTTGATAGATTCAACGCTATGACATAGATTATTTAAAAAGTAATTTAAGCATGGCAACAGTTTCACTCACACACGCCAAATGGCTGTTAATCGTGCAAATGACTACAACAGTCCAATTGAATTTGTAAATCAGGTTAATTCTATATCGACTAACCTAAAAAAACGCGACCAACTTAGACTCGCCAACCTTTGACAAAGTCGCAATATGAAATCTCCCAAGGACGCAGATTGTTGATATGACGCCGAAGCTATATGGCGTTGAGAGATTTCTCTGGGAAAATAAGCTTGATACATGGTGTTTTTAAATTAACCGTACCATTTCATTCTTAGTCCCACAGAAGAGATAATCATACGGATGTGTTGAGGTGAGTCTCCTTTATGTTGTGGTAACTTACTTCACCGCTGCGCTCCAAGGCCGTTAACGTGACGGCGTTGCATTAAAGCGTATGACACCCATGAGGAGTAAATCACGTCTTCCCGGACCGCCCGGGCCTTTGAGGCGGCAACGCAGCAACAAGTTTTCGGCCTGCTGTCTAGACCGCAAGCCTTCAATAACGAAGCCTACTAAAAAGTCGGCGAGTGTCGGCGAAATTCAAGTTGAACTTGGGGTCTTCTGGCCTGGCGGGTGTCGACGCGGTCTCGCCTTCCTCCCAGTCGGGGGATCTCTGGGGCTTGCAGCGGCGCTTTGCTTCATGGGGTCGGAGATTTCCGGGGCTACTACCGCCGTGGCGTGCCTGCAGGTGGGGGCGACGGGCGTTATGCCTCTGCCCCGCATTCCTCTCTGTTTTCATGGTGAGAAAGGACTCTGTCCACCTCACGCTGCGGTTCTTGGGACCCCTTACCGCCATCCTGTTGCCAGCCCTAGGGGAATGTGGGATAATATCGTCCCCTCCCCCCTTAGGCAGCTCCCCACCTCCGCCTGTTCCATGAAGATTATGCGGTTCCCAAAGAGACTGTTGCCTTTCACAACTCCATCAGTGCCATTTGTCGGGAGTGCGAGAGGTAACGCGGATCTCCGATATACTGAGCATCCCGAGATGCGGCGCACCTCACTCTTTGCGGCACCCTCAAACCCTCCGCAAAGCAATAGACCTGGTAAAGGTTACCAACAACAGAACCAGACATGCTTCGGTAAGCAGTCCTGGAAGCGGGGAAGGGAAGAGGAAGGGGTACCCCCTAGGGTTTCAGCGGTCACTGGCCCTAGTGAATCCAGCAAAGTATAGAACCTCACGCGCATGATGAACCAATTGCAGCGCGAGGTTCTGACTTGACTAGGGCCTTGCAAAAGTTGGAAGATCCAGGGGCACCCAAGGTTATCTTAAGTCCCCCCCACCACTACAAGTCACCCAAAAGGGAAGTTGGGTCCTGTTTTCGTTGTTGGAAACAGGGGCACTTCAAAAGGGAATGCCCAATGGCCCGGGAGGAGGGAGTCCCAGAACTCCCCAGGGGACCAAGTCGGGAAACGCCCATGGACATTATTTATCTATGTTTCAGCATTACTATAAGTATAATTAACACTGGTATATTTAATATTCCTTAGTAGCTCTTTAGTAACTTAAATGGATGTACACTAATATGTAAAGGAAAGTTAGAATCAGTTAAGAGTTTTGAGAATATTTAAGAGTGAAATGTTTATCAATGAGGATTATTGTTTACAGAAATGTTGGCGGAACAGCATCCAGCACAAGTTGTGCAATTCTAGAAAACGAATCGGAATGGATTTGGAAGAGGTGCAGGCCCACAAGCGACCTAAAAAGAAGTCATCACTAGATTGCTGCATTGAGGCTTCAAAGAGGACTTGGTGCCTCGAAACTACCTTCCCCAGCAGCCTGAAAGTGAAGACGATTCTACCATTGTGGCCCACAGGAAGTGGCTCCAGAAAGAGTTTGCAAAGGAGAGAGGGGCTGTTGACAAAAACAAGGAAGCTGAGAAGATGCGCCTAACTATGTCTTTGCGACGTAGTCAGATTGTGCGAGACGGAATGCCAGTGTGTTGTGATATTAATCTAGCTCTTTTGACTTTTGAAACGCTCCCCCTCTTTTCCATTGTCAGCATGACATGTTTCACTAGCCCGGGGATACTTCCGCCCTTATGACGGGGGTGTGACCCTGATAATAGACCTGGCTGGTACCTTTTCCCATTGGCCAATGACCCTTTGAGCCCACGCCCCATGTGAGAAGTTGGGGTTGACCTTTGTGAAGGGGGACCGGCTATACCTGGACCAATGGGAGGCCAGCTGTGGGTGTGGTTCCGAGCGTAATCCAATGCCGGAACCCCGATAAAATAGCTGGCCTCACAGAAGTACAGGGAGAAATACCTAGCGAAGAGACGAAGTATCTGAACAAGATTCTGACCTGAGATTCCAGAGAAAGCTAATAAGCCAAACTTGAATAAATCAACAACAACTCAACTCCTGGACTCGTGTGTTTTCTCTGGCTAGTGTCCGCACTCAAGCAACTACAAGCAGCTACAATATTGCTATATACAAAGGAGCGCGCAGAAATACGAATTACCAAGAAATATAAGTATAACAAGGGTATAGCTATACAGGAGGAAATATAGTTATAAAAAGTGGTAGAGAATCCGGGTATCTGATAACTTCCACTGTTATCAGAAAAAAACTTCCCGGTACAAAGCGCTCTACTATATGCTCCTTCGTACAGGAAAATAGCTGACAGTTGCTACGCCGAGAATTAGCACGAATCCAAATCCAAATATGTCGCAGAGCAGCAGCAGCGAAAGCGGACACCGCGAGACAACAAACGCAGAGGAGAGACAGGTAAACCCCGATGCGACGGCCGTTACAGACATGGCAGCCGTCATTACTGGAGTCTTCCGCCTTCTTGCCGACAACCAGGTATCGGCACAAGGTAAACGAGAATCCGTTGAGGACTACTCAAAGGACCTCATGGATATCTTATCGCGCACCATTACGGATGAGGCTATGCGAATGCAGCTTTTCACAAAGGGTCTCCGCAAAGAAATCGGTACATGGGTACACCGATTTGACCCCAAAACCCTCGTCGAGGCAGAACAAGTGGCTCGCCGCTTCAAATCATCAACCCCGTCGGAATCGGACACGCTTACGCAATTAGAGACCATCATGCGAGGCTCATCTCTTCCCCCACCACCATCTCCACAGGAACGAGATATAAACGACCTCAAAGAGCACATGCGTCTTCTACAGCTTTCCATGGCTCCGAAACAGGTAAGTTTTGATGACAGAGGACGTTCCCCTTCAACAGACCGTAGTGACAAGAGATATCGGCGAAGCCCCTCATGCGACAGCTATCCAGCTTATGACCGATGGGATGAGCGAGGCAGCAGACGCGGGGACGGTCGAAGTCACGAAAGCCTTCGTGATAACGGCAACACCTCCTCATACGGCCGCGACAACCACAGGTATTCGTCCGGAGGCCGAAATTACGTCCGGGATAGTCCCCACAATCGCGACCGCCGACAAAATTCCCGCGAAAACCGATCGATTGCCACTCAATGCTCCGTCTGCAGCCGAAGACGGCACTCCGAGAGGAACTGCCGGCAGCAAATCTGCCGCAGATGCCATAATGTCGGACACCACAAGGAGCAATGTCGCACTAACATCAACCTCTACTGCTCCAAATGCAGAAAGTTAGGGCATGCTAGTTCTACCTGTCGCTTCCAGGGAAACTAGCATCGCCCATTGCTGACTCTGTGAGTAACGGGCCAGACCTTCAAGATGACACAATTGACACTACAATGGCCAACTGTAAGTACGGCACTCACATTTTAGACAACAATGAGTTGACTATAACGCTATCAAATAAGCGATACAAAGCTAAAGTCGACTCAGGAGCTGATCTGAATTTCTTATCTGTAGACGTATTGGCCAAATTGACACCAACATTACGGAAAAGATTTAAGTCTAAAATTAGCAAATGTGTGTGTGCCAACAACACTCAGGTAACTACTCTAGGTAACATTACCTTACCATTCTATGTACATAACCAAAGGTTATCAGCTGATTTTGTGGTATTGAGCGACTCTCACTCTCCAATGTACTTAGGCATTCCATTTCTAAAGAAACATTCAGCAGTAATGAATTTCGGAACTGGTACCATTTCATTCACAACCAATGTCCCAGTACACTCTGCACAGAATATTACTATTGATCCCTTTTCTGAAATTATATGTGCAGGAAATCTTTTCCGTAAAACTGAAAGCAAAACAACAGGGGAATGTTCAGTTTTCCCGCATTTGAATTCCAAAGGTATTTTGTTAGCCCGCGCAGCAGTAACCGTCAATGACAACTGCGTGCCAGTAAGATTGTTTAACACTACCCCCGTTGCAAAGTTCATTACCAAGGGTGAGAGAATTGCCACATTTGATCGCTGGGACAATGATGTAGAAACCTTCCAGTACAAAATTGATGACAATATGAATGCTAGTGAAGGTGAGTATGTCAAATTGAATGCATGTCATTTGCCCTCACAAGATACTAGCCATGTACCAAATGTAGACTGGAGCCAGTCTCAGGTAAGTGAAATTGATCGCCAACAGCTTAAAGACCTGGTAGCAGAATTCGCCGACTGTTTTGTCAATCCAATAACCAAGGAGTTAGGGTTGACCGATAAAACTTCGTGCAAAATTGAGATTCTCCCGGGCTCTACTCCTGTTCATAAGTATCCCTATAGAATGGCTCCCCAGGGCAGACAGGAAATGGACAAAATCATCGATCAACAAATTCAACAAGGACTAATCGAGGAAGCTCACGACGGAGCCTGGGCATCGCCGGCCCTTTTAGTTAAGAAAGCAGGTGGTGGTCTAAGACTTGTTATTGATTACAGAGGTCTTAATGCGGTAACCATCCCTCAAGTCCTAAGAATTCCCAGGTTAGATGAAGTGTTAGATTATGTAGGTGAGAACAAACCCAAGTATTTCTCAGTTCTTGATTGCACTCAAGGGTTCCATTAAATCCCCTTAGATCCAGAGTCCAGGGATAAAACTGGGTTTATCTCACCTTCCAGGAAATACAGGTATCGAACGATGCCCCAGGGCATACGGAACGCACCGAGCGTGTTTCAATCCCTCATTGACTCTTTGTTGCGTAACATACAATACAAATACGTCATGGCATACATGATGATATCTGTTGTTTTTCACCCACATTTGACTTGCATCTTAAACATCTCCGGGAAATATTTGTACGGTTACGCAATGCCAACCTGAAGCTACACCCCAGAAAATGTTCGTTTGCCGTGAAAAAGGTAAAGTATCTGGGCCATGTATTGCAGCCAGAAGGCATATTACCCAATCCTGACGAATTAGAAGCAATTGAATCTTACCCTACCCCCACAAAACTTAAAGACGTACGTGCTTTCCTGGGATTAACGGGCTTTTTCAGAAGGTTCATCAGTGGCTACGCAATTATTGCGCGCACTCTATATGCTTTGACCAAGAAGAATCAATCATTCACGTGGTCGCCAGAATGCCAAACCGCATTTGACGCCTTGAAAAAGGCGCTGGTAAGTTCACAGGTTTTAACCTTTCCCGATTTCAGCAAACCATTCGTATTGTCGACTGATGCTAGTAAGCTAAGATTAGGCGCATGTCTTAGCCAGGAAATTGACGGCAAGCTGCGACCTATAGGGTTTGCAGGGAGAGGTCTCACTAAATCTGAAGCAGATTATTCCACTACAGAACAGGAACTTCTTGCAGTAGTATGGGGAATTCAACACTTCAGAGTGTATCTTGAGGGACAGAAATTCCAGTTACATACTGATCATTCAGCCCTCAAATGGATATTAGGGTTAAAGCAGCCTCAGGGTAGACTAGCGAGATGGGTCACATTCATACAGCAATTTCAATTTGAAGTGAGTCATGTTAAAGGGAAGGACAACATTGTCCCGGATGCATTAAGTCGACGTCCTTATGACATCACCCGTACCGATGCTGATGACGTCATCGATCGTTTTCCCGATCTTGACATGGTCACTCCTGTTAATCCGCTTCCCCTTACAACAACGCCACTGTTTTGCTCCCCTCAATTGCGACCGGACAAGCCCGACTTGTTAACAGCGATTCACCACCCCGAAATAATTAGCAAACCGACAACGCGGTCAACGGCAAAACTTCAAGTTAAGTTTCATGATGTGCCATGCGTGATTCCATCGCTTAACTCTCAACCAGGTGAATCGGATGAGGATTTCGTGCATCAGTCTATATGCACTATTCCCGCCACTGCAGCGGGCAAGTTATCTGCCTTCCCTCGCGATCACGATAAACTTGCCTCACTATCTCTAGATTCAGAGGACAATTATGAAACAGAAGCCCTATGTGCAGTAACTGATAAGCGGACTCAACGCGCTGAGCTCCGACATCGGCTTACAAACCAAGCGAAAACTAATTGGGATTCAATCACCTTAAGCCGAGAACAGATAAGACGTCAGCAAAGGCTTGATCCCCAATGCAGTATAGTTTTACGACTCCTCAAGTATGGCACCGTTCCCACCAATAAACAAGAGGCAGACGTGCTGCTTAAACTATTTTATTGCTGATGATCTCCTGTATCATATATTAACATCACAGGGACCGAAACCAAATATAGCAATGGCACAGTTAGTCATCCCTCAAAACCTCAAGGAACATTTCCTCAAAATGCATCACGATGCACCTCTAGGCGGACATCTGGGCGCTTCGCGAATGATTTCAGTCATGCGGCCGCGTTATACATGGATCGGGATGATCAGGGACATAAACGAATATGTTCACACATGTAAGTCCTGCAATGCATCCAAAAGTTCCAATGCCTCTATTCGGCCCCCACTTATCATACGTGAGCCTGCCCCAGGACCGTCCCACACTATGACAATCGACACAGTCGGTCCATTACCGAACACGCGCTTTGGTAACGAGCACATGGTGTGTGTCACGGACCAATACAGTCGCTATGTCATCGCATGGCCGACTCGTGACATTACAGCCAAATCAATTGCTAAGGGTTTTTACAAGAGAGTCATCTGTGTCTATGGTGCACCCAAGCGACTTCTCTCCGATAATGAATCCGCTTTCATTAGCTCCCTATTCCAGGAATTATGCTCCCTTTTCAAAATCAAACAAAGTTTCAGTTCGGCGTACCATGCTCAAAGTCAAGGTCAAACGGAACGTTGTCAGCGTTCCATACTAAATCTTCTAAAGAATTATGTCAGTCCTAAGCAAACAGACTGGGACCAGCACCTAATGTCATTAGTATTTGCTCTAAACTCTTCTGAAAATCAACCACTTGGCTATTCAAGCTATATGTTAGTGTTCGGCAGAATGCCTGTGTTACCAGCGGAGATGGATCTTCCAGACCCCCTCAAAACCCCCAACACATACAAGGACCACATTGTCGAAATGCTGCAAACACAAGCGGAAATTTCCAAATTTGCCGAACAGCACCTAGTCGAACAACAAATCAAAATAAAAGAGCAATATGACAAAACGACCAAAAACAACCCCATCGAAGCCGGTGACGCAGTATACGTGTACCAACCAACAATTCGAGTACGAAAAACGAAACGGAAACTGCAGAAAAATTTTCATGGGCCTTTTATCGTTGTCGGATATGCAACCCCCACCACGGTTAAATTAAAACGCCTATCAGACGGGAAGCACTTGGACAAGACAGTCAATGTTATGCGTTTGAAGAAGGGGCACATAAGGGCAAAGACCAACAAATGGGATCCTTTAAATGTTGAGGATCTCGGAGATCTATCGGAAGAGGATCTTCCCAGCGACAGCTTTAATCAAGCTGCAACAGATAATGACGATTCGGACTCGGACGTGCCTGACGATGCGCCCCGCAGAGCAGGGCTACGCCCTAGAGTCGATCGGACTGCTGACAGATTCGCTACCTCCAGCGTTGTCCACATGGCCCCTTCAACACCCTCCACGGCTAATACACCAAGCCTTCTGCCCCGACGGCGAACATGCAAGCAATCATTCGTAACAACACGTGCAAATGCTCCCTCCCAACAAAATATCCCACCAACAACCGCCTTAACCAAAACATCCCACAAGCCACAAGCTGTACGTAAGGATGGGAAGACACATGATGTAGTAAAATTGATTGGATCAAAGGTTCCTCGATTTTCAAATAAAGTAAAGTATAACATCATGTTTGCCGGCGGACAATCTGAGTGGATTTTTGAGGACAAACTCAACAGCGCCACCAAGTCTCTGGCGCGAAAGATGCACATTACCGATTTATGACAACATTACCAATTTATGACAACATTTACCGATTTGTGACACTCTTTACCAATATATGCACCATCTACTGATTAATTTTTAACTATCATCATTTATTCATTTTCAGATTATTCATCTTCCAATTTATGTTTAACTATTCATTTTCAGAGTGTTTTTTCTTTTCAGAAATTATTCCCATTAATGTCATGTTATTATTTGTTATACCTATGTACTATTTACCCCAAAACAGGACGTCTACATTCGTATTGTAAGTATGTTCCTTTTTGTACCGTTATTTCACACACCGTATATGTATTTCGTCTATTATTCCAATCAGACAACATTTACCTGCCATTAACCCATGCTATTGACACTTTGTTTGTCTCACCCGCATTTCAAACCGTCTGCGACGAACCGTTGAAAATTTTAATTGCATTCAAGACACTGACACAGACAACTTAAATGTAAGGATAACAATCCCTCGCCAATTAAACCTACATACGCTTTAAAATGGATAAATTGGATTCAAATTCTGTTGGCGATAACAGTCCTTTGCCAATTAAGTCTACATTTAGAACGGCTTATTTGGACTCCAGTTCGACCACTCCAATTAAAGATCGTCTCTAGACATCTAATTACGGCCCTGTATACAAACACTGGGCTATCAAAGTTTACTAAGCCGCTTAAATTACCATCTGACACATCGCCTCTGACATCCATTCATATGTAAGCCCATTGATCAGTTGGTCCACTTATTAACGATCACAGGCTCGATAGCAGGGGGCTTAAAATTTGAACACGCCACGCTTACAATCTCCCACATAAAACACAACTTCACTGCATCTCGCTTCATAGCGACATACGCCCTCTAACGCTAGTCAACGTCGACACTCCGTCGCCTACCTCAACCGACACTTAGTCTATCGATCCTACGCTATCGCACGAAATTAACTTGTGAGTATACGGTAAGTTATTAGAAGCCTTTTACATTGTCTTCTTCCGAACAGCGCAAATTAGACACTGTGATATTATCAATTATGTTCAACAATTTTTTGCCTCTAAGCTTGCAGATTATAAGAAGAATCTTTCTATAAGTAACGTCGACTACACTATTATCGCACCGTCCTTCATATCATGTGGACACGCGTAAAATTAGTGAACCTTCGTGATACACATTACCCATAACGCAATCTTATATTATTCAAGTATATGCGGGGTATCATTTCATGAAGGAATCTGCAGCTTAAGAGAAGACGTGCATATCCATCAAAACAATTAACGGAGAAGTATTTTGTTTCATTTAATTCTCAACGCATATGTGAGATGTTTATATTTATTTCCTCCCAACGTACAACAAATACAATTTTAGTGTCACACCGTTGTTCTACCGTACTTACATGTTATACAGTAATCGTATGCGATATTTGTTTATAAATTATTTCAGGTGCAATTATCCTTAGCATCATGCACCCCGAGAAGCGCCCCATAGATACTCTTCTGGACGCCCCCTTCCCACCAACGACCGAGCCAGGCTCAGGAGGGCTCTACTGGGACTCGTAGGGAAACTGTTCAGAATACTCTTTAATATGGCCGCGATAGACGACATTTAAAAGGTAAAACTCGTAAAGTAGATCGCGTAATTAATCGTTAAATGCACAGATATCGACCATCAAAGAGTAATTTTTACTAATACAGGTCTAGAACCACAACCCACACAACCGCATCCGTACGTAAATTCGGAATTATCCACGCCAAAATCTCACCAACCCCCACGTCGCTCAGATTCGCCACAACGCTCCGCAAACAACACCCTTCATCTCGAACCACTTATCGAATCGTGCCACGCATTCAATCTCCATACGCAAAATAATATTAAATAATTTTAAAATTTATCTCCACTGAACACATTGATGTCATGATATTATACACTAGTTACTCACGCACATTAACCACACTGAGCACTCATTTTATTTCTTGTTTTTGTATAATTCACATTACATATTATCAAGGCACACTGATCGCTGCCGTAAGTTCATTTGTTCCCAGGTATATTTATGCCATACAAGAGGGAGATAGCGCCTTCACCGACGTGCCTTGCAAGCCAAAGCATACGTGTTCCTGACCATGGATACAGAAGACGTCCAACGGCTCAACCAAGCGTCATAACGCATATCTCCCCTCACCTCAAGCGACACCTGGCGAACCCAATACGGCAGCCCTTCAGAGATCTCATCTCCACGAAACAGCCATACTCATCAACTTAAATCATTTTCCTGGCATTGGACCAGTGTTATTGTAAAGAATAATTTCTGTAACATAAGTTAAATTCTTCCTAATTTCAATTAGCTAAATAATTTATTTTCACCATTCCACCATTGTCTAGTATAGGCTCATCGCTTTTTTCCCACTGGGCTTTAGTGCGGAGTAATACTGTGGAATGTGATAAATGTTAAAAGTTAAATTTCAGTATGTCACCGTTAATAACCATATTGTATAACTATTACACAATTCATATATATATAGCTTTCAAATTTAGAGAAACACTTTTTGTAAAATTATAATAATCTCATCATCAATAATCCATCTATGTTAAATATCTTTGTTATAGACATGTGCCAATGTAAATTGATACTGGCGCATGTCCAAGCTACTCTGGAATCATTCTAAATTCAAAATCAAATAATATTGGGCTAATGTCGTGCTGTCCCTTTACCCTTTAACTCATATTCCAAATTTCCTTTAATTTGGTCTATTTTTCGAAATGCAAAGGTAAATCAAATTGATTGAACAGTGGAAGTTCAATTTAACTATGGTTGGGGAGGATGTTGTGATATTAATCTAGCTCTTTTGACTTTTGAAACGCTCCCCCTCTTTTCCATTGTCAGTATGACATGTTTCACTAGCCCGGGGATACTTCCGCCCTTATGACGGGGGTGTGACCCTGATAATAGACCTGGCTGGTACCTTTTCCCATTAGCCAATGACCCTTCGAGCCCACGCCCTATGTGAGCAGTTGGGGTTGACCTTTGTGAAGGGGGACCGGCTATACCTGGACCAATGGGAGGCCAGCTGTGGGTGTGGTTCCGAGCGTAATCCAATGCCGGAACCCCAATAAAAAAAGCTGGCCTCGCAGAAGTACAGGGAGAAATACCTAGCGAAGAAACGAAGTATCTGAACAAGATTCTGACCTGAGATTCCAGAGAAAGCTAATAAGCCAAACTTGAATAAATCAACAACAACTCAACTCCTGGACTCGTGTGTTTTCTCTGGCTAGTGTCCCCACTCAAGCAACTACAAGCAGCTACAATATTCCTATATACGAAGGAGCGCGCAGAAATACGAATTACCAAGAAATATAAGTATAACAAGAGTATAGCTATATAGGAGGAAATATAGTTATAAGAAGTGCCTCAGTGCACTGAGCAACACCCATGGTTGCAGGGAAGAGCAGGGGTGAGATATTATACATGGGCCATATTTTAATACAAGCATATGTGATTTTGAATAGTATCATAGTGTTTGAAATCTATATTTTATTAACTGATTTCCCGTTGTATAATTGCACTGAATCATTAATTAATTAAAGACTGTTAAGGCTTTGTTGGTCGCAGCTGTATGCAGAATTTACTAGACTTGGGCCTAAGGTAGAGAGTGGCGACATTGGCAAGCTCCTTCTGTCTAGTCTCCATCGCTTTGGGTGGGGCATTCTTAGGCGGCAAAAAATATGCCGTTTCAGACTGAAAGAGATGATGTCGAGAATGAACCTGTTAAGGGACCAAGTAGAGAGAGCAGGTAAAGAATCCCAGTTTACCGTATTCAACATCTACCAACCAAATAACTGCCACATATTGTGCTTCAGGTTCCTGGTAGCTACAATAGTGTCATTTTCTTACTATTTATTTAGTTATTTTTACGTAGGTTCGATCATATACTAAACTTGATGTTGCTTTACAACATGGATTCCAATATCTACCCCATTTTGTCTGTGTCAATGCCATCTCCCAGTGGCCCATGCAGCTATAGTTATCACCGGTCTGCCAATACTTTCCAAGGAAAAATCCTTTATCCTTGAAGGCACACTCAAGGTAATTTTCGGTTTATATTTCATCATGTATTATTTTCAAGCTAAATAATGACTAGGTAAACAATGATTGTAACAATGTCTCTTTTTAATAATAACATTCTTTCATTCAGGCATGATTTGTGGACCTTGTAATATTTCTAATGAGAGCTAGGGCTCAACAATAAGTCACCTATGTGTTTTAGAATGTTGCAACACAGCACAACACCAGCATAAACAGCCTGCCTCCTTTGCTGCTGTATGAGGGAGAATTGATGGATGCTGAAATACATGTGTACATTGTTGGAGAAGTGGTTGACGTACAGAAGCCATGGCCATGCCAATGGCTGAGATTTATGTCTTTTATGTACCATGCCCCAACTCTGCCAAACAAACTTTCTCGCTATGTCCAGAAAGTTATGCTTGCCATTGAAGAAGAGGTTAAAGACCCTATTGATGCCAAACACCTTTGTATCACGGCTAGCATTAACAAGGCTATGTATTAATGTGATTGAATGAAATAAAATGTTCTTGTTTTGCATAAAATTTTATAAGCAGTAGGACTTATTTGGTCAAATAAATTTGTATTTGTTCAGGGTGTACGAGGTATTTTAAGCTTGACCTTCAAACATAGTCTAACTGACCTTCAATCATAGTCAAACTGACCAAATCTTCTAGTCAGTCTGACTTAGTACAATAGTCATTACTCACGCTGTAGTCAGTGTGACTAATAAGATAGTCATAGTGACCAATGGATTAGTCGTTTTTGACTACTCTTTACTTGACTAGATAGATTAGTCATTTTAACTAATCAATATTTGACTAACTGCTTTAGTCAATTGACTAACACATTAGTCGTTTGGTGGACAGTCAATAAGATCCCCTCAACATTAGTGCCTCCGGTCTGTGTGGGTTGTGGGCCTGTATGGGGTTGTTGTGGTGTTGTGAGAGGTAGAGCCTGGGGTTAGGTTCTGGCTGGTACGGGGCCTAGGATAGGGATTCGAGTATCTCCCCTGAATGTCAGCACTGCGTGTGTAGGTAATGCGGCACGAAAGGGTCTAGGGCAAAGAGATCGAGCAAAAGGTGGCTCATCTGGCGCCACAGAAATGTCCATCCCACCCCGAATACCCCCTCTTACCCAAGTTGAAAAAAGAAGCAGACTCGGCTCCTCAATCCATTGGGTCACCACAATCGAGACCATTGGCCAACTACAGGGGACCTCATGATGCACAACAGGTTGGGGGACCGGCGACAGATATGGCCAGTAGTACGGTGACCAATCAGGTGTCCAATGAAAGCATTTAGGTGTGCCAACTCCTATCCGCGTCTCAGTTTACCCTGCCTGTGCAGATCGGTGGTATGACTGTAGATTCCGTAGTCGATACCGCTAAAGAAGCCACGATTATGTCTGACCGTGTTTTCGGCCAGGTAAGCCTACAGCCGCGAGAGGTCAGGGATGTCAGGTTGGTAGAGACATGGCTATGCCCGGATTCGTTGTGGGACCGGTGGAGTTGAATGTAGGCGCTGTAAATCAAGTGTAGCTAGTTCAGGGAGGAGCATGGGCCGCAGCCACCCTGACTCAGCCGGGCCAGGCTTAGTGCCCATGTTTGGAGCCTCTGGAAAAAGGTCACCCCCTGCTATGGGTGGCACTGGAGCAGAGGCGTCAACGTCGTCAATCGAGCTGGAACATACAGAGAAATGCTCAGATTCCAAACCTGTATCCATCCTGGGTCAATTGTTAGGTAGGGGGGAGGATTTCAATCTTCCAGGTTCCCCGCTTAGTAACCCTACCCCTGCCACTGGTATGGGGCCTTCGTGTCCTCTACGTAGAGGGGTGGAATGTATCGAAGGCTCAGGCGTCGCCGATGCTTTGGCTGGTTCAAATGTAAGGCCCCCTTCCAAAGATAAGACCAAGCGGGCGGGTAGGTGATTCCGAGGTGCAAGGAAGGCAAAGGCACGTGGTCGAAAACAGCCAGCCGCGCAGGCAATTGCAGTGCAAGTGCTGACAATCACGTTGCCTGTCAAGCAGCAAACGGGGGTTGCAGGGTCATCCAAGCCGAGGGAGGCACATAAGCCCATGACCATCGGCAACGACCCCTATCCCCCAATCAACAGCCAACTCACGACCCCAGGTTGTGCAGGGTAAATCCCAGGGGGCTGTAGGCGGAACGCCCCGAGGGAACATGGACGGCCACAAGGGGAAGTCCACACCTAGATGTCCCATTCCTGGGTGTGGGGATTCGTTCGGGTCTCCGACGACGCAAGTCCTGGAGGTTTTTAGTGAAGGCCTGGACCACCTGGATGTGACAAGGCAGCGATTGTCTGTCCTCCATGTAATCGCCAACTTAATGCTGGGACCGGGCCGAGACTTAAAAACTTTGGACCGTCTCGCAAAGGGGTTAGGCGGTTTTGGATGCCAAAGCCTGAGGGAACCAACAGGATTATTGAAGGAAGCAATGCGGGAGTTCTGTCGGGTCCATGAGGATCCGGTTCCTCATAGCTTCTGTCAAAGGCCCCCAAATTCGCCCGCGGTCCTCCTCCACTGGCAACCTCCGATGTCTCTGTTGTCTCAGCTCGGATCCAATGACAGGGAGCTCGTCTGGGACTTAGAGCGTCGGACTGAACCTTGTGGTAGGATCGAGGGGAGCGGGACAGAAGTCTGCTAAACCGGAACCTCAGCTATCCGTGGCCTTCGATTCCCACTTCCACATGGACAGGGCCCTGACTTCCCTGGGCATTCCACAGAATTCCGGGCCACGTAAGTTGTTCATGGCTGCCATACCCCAGTCTGCCTTTGCTGTCGTGGTTGGGGGTGCTGTGGCCAATATTGTAATTTCTCAAGCCTGCTTACCTTCTGCTGTGGTAGGATCGAGGGGAGCGGGGCGGAGCAGAAGTCTGCTAAACCGGACCCTCAGCTACCCATGGTCTTCGATTCCTATTTCCACATGGACAGGGCCCTGACTTCCCTGGGCCTTTCACGGAATTCCGGGCCACGTAAGTTGTTCATCACTACCAAACCCCAGTCTGCAATCGCTGTCGTGGTTGGGGGTGCTGTGGCCAACTATTGCGACCATGCCACTTATCCCGGTGTCGATAAAATTATCGACCTGGGGCAGCAAAAAGAGAGGGTCGCGACTGGTCTCCACCCCAAGCACGCAGCAAAGTTAACATCGGACCAAATGCAGGTGATGTCCAGCTTTCTCAAACGGTCCGAAGTTGTCGGCCTTGGGGAGGTTGGCGTAGACCATTCAGTCCTCCCTGCTAAATGGGGGACTGAACAACATGCCCTACTCCACGTGCTATCCCTCCTGGAGCCCCGGCATGTGCTGGTTTTGCACATCCGGGGAATGAAGGGAGATGACGACACAGAGGCATATTGCTGTGTCCTGTATCAGCTGCTTGGTCAGGTGCCCAGAGAGCGGCGGAATCATCTTCACTGTTTCTCGGGATCTGGTGATAATCTAAAAGTTATTCGAGTTTCGGAGAGTTATCCGGTTTTTAAGCGGCACAATCGACAACTTTTATGGTCTCGATATATTAAAAAAACAAAATGTATCATTGCATCGTTTGTTGTCAGTGGTCATTTACATGAGACTGCCAAACGGCCCAAAAACAGCCCTGTCCAAACGAGATCGGCGCCGCGTTTGTCCTTACCTCAGGTCAAAAAATCCTGGTATCGGTCCGAATGACTACATAAGTTTCATGAATATTTTTAGCGCCTATAAAACCGTCAATTAATGTCCGATAGTAATACAAATTGGGTCACATGTACTCCGTCGGATCCCCAAATTTCAAACAAAGTCTAGTACTGTGGTGCATATTTGAGTTTAAATGGTCAAGTGTGCAATTTGATTGAATGAGCTTATGTGTCCAGACTTCGCAGGTGGGACATAGTGTTAATACAATTTCTTCAATAGTCATTTTGCAGGTCTGACAGATAAGTCATCATGTCGTATGGGAAAATAATGGTAACTTATTATTTCATTTATCAGTAACAGTGTTCCCAATTCCCAAGGTTTTATTGCCTCAAGTCTACACTAGAACATTTGACGTTTTCTGCAGTTGTAAGCATATTAAATGTGGTTCACATTATTATGATAACAATGTATGAGCTAGGTAAACATTTTTATTTATTTCAGCTTCGTGCTTTGTGTGAGGGATTTATTAGCTTGCGTATGGTAGCCAGCACGCGTTGCAGGTAAATCCTACCGCCATGAACGACGTGCGTAGCCCATTGGAGTTTGCCGGCGAGGCTTTGCAACTGCTTTAGAGAGGCGGGCGTTTTGTGCGAAATTGCTGCAGAAGTTGTTTGAAGACCTGTGCCTTGTCGAGCGGGAGGCCGAGGGTGCAGTCGGAGGTGTCGATTGAATGCCATTTCTCGTAGTATTGGTTTCTTTACCTCGGGATGTGCTGCAAGGGCGGATTTGTAGTTATTGGTGTTTACCTGGTGATGGGGCATGTCATTAATAACAAGGAATCCATGACAAAAGATATTGTTGGTCAGTACTTCAGAAGCTTTTATAATGATTTCTCGTATAATACTTCATTCAATAACCCCTGATCCATCCATGGAACTCACGTAGTCTACATATGCGGTCTTATTCTCAATGACCTCGCCTTGTTTACTTTCTGTTTGGTCATGTGACCAAAATAATCAAGTGCGACCGTAAAAGTACCTTCTTGACAAACTGCCAAATATACATTATTCACATAGTATTCAACACTGTTGGATCATTGAATACCATATAATAACAAAACACTTGATATAAAAACCCATTCCTACGATCGAAGCTATCAAATTCACTCTTTGACCCTAGCCATGATAATCTGGCTTGGAACTTTGACCCCAGATGAACGACAGATCGGCGAAATATAGAGCGAACAGCTAGCAGGCGATTACCAAAGTCAAGTTACATAAAATTGTCAATCTGATAAATAATGATCATTAGAATTAAATTTAACTTATTTTATCACAGCCCTGGATAAGAATGATACGATTGTTACAGTATTTCGGCTAATAATGACATTTCATAAATTACGAAACTCGTAAACAATAACTCTACATTAGACTGCTTCCTCGTGACTTCGCGGAAAGCATAGAAATTTGTTGTTAAATATGGATTTCCCAACAAATACATTCTGACATGGACGAAAAGAAGCTGTGTCGGTAAAATAATATACCATATCTATTACTGCGGGTTCTGTATTACCTAATCCGACTTTTACCCCTTCCCTGACCGAATTTATATCCATGACCCAATTCCTTTGACGGAACGACCGCTATCAGCTGATCGACAATTTATTATTTAGGCCTTAGCAGCATTCGTTTCAATACTGGGAAGGATCAGGGGTCGGACAGAAGGTCGTATTGGTGGGCGGTCCAGATGGACTTTGGGTTGTGTTTCGCGTCATCAACAATACGGCGTTCGAAGTCGGTACGGAGTCGACAGGAGAGCGATCGCAGTGCATTCCTAACCTTTTTGTAGCTAACATGGTCAGATTGGTTATGGGACTCACAATATGTGTGCCAGAGGGCTTTCTTGGTTTTCCGCATACGATCGACCTAGGGGGTGGTGTACAACTGCTTCCTAGAGCGCTTGGGGGCTGAGCGGGGAATGCATTCGGTGGTGGCGGTATCGAAGTGTTGGGCAAGACGGGTCCAGACTTCCTGCGCACTTGGACAGTCGAGTTCAGTGTCCCAGTCGACTGCTTGAAGCATGCCCGTGAGCCGGGGGTAGTCCCCCTAGTAGTATAGATGTTAGCGGTACTGGCACACCTATCTCATATGATTATGGCACACCTATCTCATATGGGTGCAACCCAGAAAACACACATATACAGGGTGACTCACATGAGCCAGCGAACCGCTCGCACCTCCCCCCACCATATGGTATAGGCCCCTATGGTATAGGCCCACTAAAGAGGGCGACAGCATTGTCAACCATCTACAACAGGACCCTGAGGAAAAAGCTCTTCTGAACGACTCACGCGCTCCAAAAGGTCCTCATACTTCGATTCCAATTCCCTCACCTTGTCCTCTACACCAGGACCCTGAGGAATAAGCTCTTCTAAACGACTCACGCGCTCCAAAAGGTCCTCATACTTTGATTCCAAATATCGCGCCTTGGGGTAAGGCTAAGATATTATTGTTTCTTCTCTTATTGCGCGTTCTTTTTACTTCCCTTTACCAACACGTTTTATGGTGCACAGGTAAATGAAGGACTCCGTTTTCAAACTAAAGTTGGTTTATTTCTTATTTCACTTCCACAAGCACAATCACTCCACAAGCACAGTGAGTCTCTTTCAAAGCCTATCGGGTAGTTGACGAGCGTCAGCCTCTTTTGGAGTCTGGTTGTCTTCCCTCTGTGGCTTCGATGGACGTCTGTGGACTTCTGCGGAGCTTCTGCGGGACTGGAGCGTTGAGGCGCTATTTGGTGGGTCTTTTATACGCTAGAATCTACTTAATTACTTCCAATAAAGATAATAAATAATTCACCACACGACATTTATCTACCTCTTCCACGCATGCATTCTACGAGAGATTCGAGGACAAAGCACTAAAAATGTTTTACAAGGGACGCTAAAATAAAGCAATCACGCAGCACATGAGGATTTCCGAGGACAAATGCGTAGCCGATTTAATCAAGATAGGGGATTCCGAGGACAAAAGCATTAACTTGGCATATAAAGCACATAAAACAGTTCCCAATTAACCAAGAAAGGGAAATTGGACTGCCACGCATACATCACTCGGCCATCAATGTCAAATAACAAAGGAAGAACATTACTCGTAAATAAGCTAGATGAGTAAGCCATGGTACAGATAAAAGTCTCTCCCTCTGTGCAATAACATCACGCTTAATTATATCCATAAATCTCGTACTTTATTACTTTCCTAACTAGCAGCTCAAAAATTGGATCGTAACATTCCTCCCATGGCAAGGAGTTTGAAAATACTTCCATAAGTATTTCTAACTAGCACAAATTTCAAAATACAATTCAAACATACTATACAATATAGGAAATTTGCATTCATTAATAATTCATGTATCCAATATAAATGTTATACAGTTACAATAAAACCAATTATCCAATATTACAAATGACCAATCAATTATTCATTAATGTCACTGACATGTTCTGAACTTACTTCAGAATGATTCATTCTTAAATTAACTTGATCATTTTTGTGATCATACGTTACTATTGAGACCTCAGGACTTTTGGACCTGGGACAAAATTCAAATGCTTTTAGCATTTTGTGAGTAAGGATAGACATGAAATAAAATAAGATGATGGCCACTAAGAACCAAATCCACCAGGGGACATGATGGATTCCAATTTGTGACTGGACGATATCATGAATATGACCGTCAAAGGAATTCGGGGGTTCATTATCTTTATAGGAGGGAATTGTTATTTCTTTCAGAACTTGAGCCATATGTTAACATAATTCGCAAAATTTCTTTCCGGGGGGCAGCATGCGATTGTATTGAATGATAGGACATTCCTTCTGTTGCTAAACCATGGAGACATATTCGTTGGGTTCGATCGTATCTAACACGGATAGGCACGCATGTTTATTTAAGTTTCGTGTCGCAGTGGCATAATTCACAACAAAAGGTCGCATCTATACAGAATCGTTTTCTTAAAATTATGGGACGCGAAAAACGAAGAGCAATTTATTTTAGAATTCAATAACTCGCATAACTCGTGGCGAGAATATTATCTAATATTTACATAGATATCAGCGTACCCAGAAAATTTTTTTTTTTAAATATTTTCCTTTTGACAATATAACCAAGCCTCCCTCAACTCTGGCTATCTCCTGTCCCAAGATGGTTGCGCACCCATCCCAGAACGCAGAGAAACCCGAGCCGAGTTATAGCAATTCATAACCCAACTTACAATTAATGGTTGTAGTATATCATGACGTTTCATGTATATATCATAACGGGTTCTTGAATCAAATGATGTATGAATATCACTCGTATCACTCCAATAATAAAAATGCTGCGCCGGCTGAACGCGAACGCATAAGCGATGCAACAGCGTAAAGCTGAGTTCAATAATGTGGACATATTAGTGCGAACTGTGTTAGTTAAATCTGTTGAATAGTATAATAATGGTTTGCGATCGACTAAAGTCACATATACAACTACATACATAATGACACAGTCTGTTGGGATGTAGACTTTGACAATCTACGCTAGTAGTTACACTGGTAACTGTACGCAACCATGCACGCCACTCATAGGATCCTCGGCGTATTCGAGGATAAAATTCACTAGCATTCGGATTAAGCTTCGCGGATTGTGGCACATGGGAGATAAACTCTCTTTCCGGCAAGGGAATTGGCATTACCGTATCTGGTAATGAATCATGTTTAGAACGCACCCGTGGTTGAGGTGGGTCTATTTCATCATAAGGTTTTTGCGTCGGGATTTCACGCACATTTCTTTGATTCAAACGGATTTCTTGTTTCGTTTCGAGATCAAGAAGTCTCAATCCTCCCTTATAATTTCTTAACACCTGATACCCAGGTTTCCATTTTGCTTGTCCTTTTTGAGGATTTAGCACGCGTATGGATACAAATGTACCAGGGGGCAGGAGTTTATCGGAACTAGAAGTAATTTGTTTCTTACTCCTTACTCTATTCAGTTCCTCTTCAGCTTCTCTAATTGCTTTAAGTCTCTCACCTTCTTCTCGATTACCAGGGGTTTTAGGCAATCTAGGCCGAGTTCTATATATAGCTTGATATGGACTGATTCCATAGGGACCTATTGTAATTCTGTATGCATACAGAGCTTCCGCTAAATACTTAGTCCACTTTCGTGAATCACCTCCAGTTAATTTCAACAACAGTTTTTGGATAATGCCATTGAATCGTTCCGTCTTACCATTACTCTGGGGATGATAAGGCGATGTCTTATGATGTCCAATCCCACATTCTCTCATCCAATCTTCAATAGGTTTCGAAGTAAATTCTCCACCATTGTCGGATACAATAACCTCAGGGATACCATATCGACTGATAACATGCATTGCTAAAGCCTCTCTCACTAACTCAGAGGATTTACTTGCTAATGGAATTGCTTGCGCCCAACCCGTCAAATGATCCATACAAGTTAACAGGTATCTTTTTCCATGCTTGCTACGGGAAAATGGACCAACTATATCGATGCCCCAAGTATGAAATGCGCGAGGTGGTACCGGCATATCTCCAGTTATTGATGCTGGGTAAGGGGGTGTAATCGTCCGACAGTGAATACACGTCATTATAAATTCTCTGACATGCTTTCGCATTCCAGGCCAGATGTAAGTTTACTGAATGCGCGCCAAAGTTTTAACAAAACCAGCGTGGGCTGTTTCTTCATGACAGCGTTTTATTACGCGCTCTCTATACCGCCTGGGTAATAATACACGGAGATAGGCCTCTGCGGTCTTCGCTGGAGAAGTCATAGTGTATAAAATCCCGTTCACACATACATACGGCGATTCGTTGTTATTCTGTTCGGCTTCCAGGTACTCGTCATAAAAGTCACCTCGCTGACCTTCCATTAATTCCTCTTGTGTAATCCCATCTGCTTTCCATGCGTCGGGGCAGATTTTTATTGGAATCAAGCGAGGTATGATCAGAGGTTTTAACGATGCTACTCGGGATAACATATCTGCAGCTTGGTTTAGCTTTCCTGGCTGATAATCGATTTTTGGACTGTACTCCGAAATCTGTATCGCCCATCTTTGCAATTTCGTGTTTTTGATTTCGGCTTGGAAAAGCGATCGCAATGGCTTATGGTCGGTTTTAATCGTTATAGAAGTGCCATGTAAGTACGCATCAAATTTCTTTAACGCATGAATCACTGCAAACGCTTCTTTCTCAATTGTAGACCATTTCTGCTGGGCAGTAGTCAACTTACAAGACAAATAGGAAACAACTTTCTCCTGACCATAGTCATCTTTCTGAGCAAGCACGGCACCAACAGCATAATTACTGGCGTCAGTATATAATGTGTATTCACGATTGGGATCAGGATGTGCCAATACAACGGTTGTGGTTAATTGTCTTTTTAACTCATTGAAAGCAATTTCTTGCTCTTCACCCCAAACAAAGGGTTGACCCTTTTTAGTAAGGTCAGTCAAGGGCTGGGCTATATGGGCAAACCTGGGAATTGCTTGCCGATAATAACCTGCTAATCCTAAAAACGATCTGACCTGCCTAACAGTGGTAGGAGTTAGCAATTGCGTAATTGCTTCAACACGGTCGGGAAGGGGGCGTATTCCGCGGGCATCGACTCTATAACCTAATAAATCGATTTCCGTTTTGCCAAAAGTGCATTTCGAGGGCTTTAACTGTAATCCCATCTCGCGTAAACGATCGAATACCATGCTGAGATGAACCTTGTGTTCTTCAATAGACTTTGAGTAAATGACTATATCGTCAATGTACACCATACAAATCTTGCCAATTAACCCATGTAATGCTTTCATCATACTTCTTTGAAAAACAGCTGGGGCATTTGTCAAACCAAACGGCATTCTTTTGAACTCAAATAGTCCTAAATGACAAGTAAATGCGGTTTTAGGCATTGATTCGGCGGACACGGGAACTTGCCAATAACCACTTTTGAGGTCAATGGTGCTAAACACCGCATTACCCTTTAACGAGTCGAATACTTCTTGTATTCTGGGCAAGGGATACGCATCTTTTCTAGTAATTGTATTCAGTTTTCGGTAGTCAACACAGAAACGTGTTGTACCGTCTTTCTTAGGGACAAGTGTAATAGGACTGGCCCACGGGCTATCACTCGGCTGAATAATATCATCTCTCAACATCTCACTAACACAATCCTCCACTATTTGCTTCTTAGTGTCAGGAATGCGATATGCTCTTTGCTTAATTGGATCAATATTCCCGGTGTTAATTACAACGGGAGAAATTTTAGCAAGCCTAACTGGAGTGCCTTTCTCACTAAAAATATCCTGATAATTAGTGAGGATTGACGCTAATCCTTCACTTCCAATTACCTTTCTGGGGCAACACTGTGCTGACTGGCCTATAGTTTTTCATCCGGAGCTAAGATATGATAGGAATTACCATTGTTAAGACGCATACGATTTTGTCGTATGTCTAACACGGCTTCTGCCTTATGTAAGAAGTCTATTCCTAACAACAGATCACAATCTGGCATATCGACTACCATTACGGTAACCGGATACCCTATCATATCAATAGTACACACTCCATATATGTTTAATGCATGTCCTGTAATACTGGTTAGATGACTGGCAGTGGTAGTAAGCGGCGCTATACATACAAAATTGTTAAGAGTGTTGTTGCTTATAAGTGTATGCGTTGAACCTGTATCTATAAGTGCAATTAAACGTACTCCTTCACATTCTAAAACGACCCGCGGGCGTCGATCTAGAATCGAAGACGCAGAACCAGATCCACCAGAGCGTCCCCTGGGGCTAAAGGTCTGCGTTGTTAGTTTTTTGCACAATCATAGGTCCAATGAGATCCACCACACTTCCGACAGGGAGTGCCAGGAGGGGGCACTCTGCATAAACGCGTAGGATGTTTACCAACGCGGCATCGCTTACAGAGCTGCCGATCAATATTAGCATTAGTGGATGGCTGGCGGCCAGCGGACGCCGGATGCGGGAGGGATGGTGTTGATACAGGGGTCATAACTGTTCTGCAGTTACGAGCAAAGTGGCCTGGTTTACCACAGCGGTAGCATTCTAGTGGGGCTTTGACAGGACGGGAGATTTGTGATTTAGACTGGGGCTGATTCTGACCTAGAATGGCTATTTTGGCGCAGAGTTGTTTCTGTGTGTTGGCTATTTCCGTTATAGCCTGAGCTAAACTAGCCTGACCCTCGTCCACTGAATTAATGCGGTTGCTTGTGCGGATGGGACGTAACAAGTCGCCAGCGCTGCTACGGGCAACCACATTTTGGATTGCTTTGCGTAGAGTTACTGGGGCGTCTTCCTGTACCACTTTTAGTGCTAACTCACGATTGTCTAATGCTGACAAGTAAGTTCTTACAAGGGATTTCTGGTCTGCGGGCATTTGTTCAAATGCTTCATACGCTAGCTGTTTAAATTCATGATTAAACTGCGACAGAGACTCTACAGGACGTTGACGAATTGTTTCGAGCGCGTCACGCTGACGGTCCCGAAAGCATGTATGGACAAACTCTTTTGCAATGGCGAAATATGTTTCGCACCACTGTTTCCTTTGTCGTTTAATTACAAATTCGAGCAGCCGACCTCTTGCAGTTAATTGCGCCACCGCGATTGGATAAGGGGTAATATGCACAGCGCGTAGCCAGGCTAATACTTTGGTGGAATCTCCACCGTCGCACGAAGGAATGTCCTTTGCAAAATGGGCCACGCGTTTGTGGGCAAACATCTCTTCCATTCTTTCATCTTGCGTAAGGCCTTCGTTTCCTGATTCAGTCTCGCATTCAGACTCATTACTCTCGCTAATATCAGGATCGAGGGGTTTTTTATGCATGCAATCTGACGATTCAGAGGACAGTTCCGGGTCATGCTTTTCAGAATTAAAGAATAAGGAGGAGGGTTCACGGGAGGAGGGGGATGGCTCTTTGGAATCGGATGGGCCGGGCATGTCAGGGGGAGATTTGCTTGGTTGTTTACTGGACATTTCAGGAGGAGTATTTGTACCTCTAGTTTTATAATAGGAAGCTAGCTTTTCTTTAGCACGAGTCTTAGCCAAACGGGGTATTGACAATCTCTTCATTATATGAACAAAACATTGTCACGAAAAAAAAAAGGATTAAACAACCTATTATAATATAAACATTAAATATCCTGTCATAAATTAAACTGTCCCTATCCTATCAAAATTTCAATACATAACCCACCAACACAGATAGCAGATGAGTAGACGTCGGGCCATCTTGTTTCCAGGAGAAGCAGCGGTTTAGGTTTGTTGCAGGCTTGTGACAACTTGTAACTGCACGCAAAGTCTTGAACAAAAGAAACTCTGTCACAACAGGCCGCGCACGGGGAACAGCAGCAGATCGGAAGTCGCACCAGGTTGACACGGGGCACAGCAGCAGATTGGAAGGCACACCAGGTTGACACGGGGCACAGCAGCAGGCCGGACGAACAGGATGAAATCAGAGGTATTGAAGCAGGCGGCGAGACGACAGAAAAGTCAGAGGCAGACAAATCGAAGCCATCACTCGTATGCATATAATCATACCGTACTCGTTGTCAACAACATGAGCAGCTACACAATCGTCACGCATGTTGGCTGATGTCGAATGGCGAGGTTGTTAACAAGAAGAGATAATACTTCCGTTTGAAGTAGAGTTGCTTATGCCAGGCGTTATGAGTAGACACGGCATTGTCTCCTCTTTTCTCTCTCCTTTTTTTTTTTCTCTTTCTTCTCAATCTCGATCACGTCGGGGTCACCAATTAATATCGCGCCTTGGGGTAAGGCTAAGATATTATTGTTTCTTCTCTTATTGCGCGTTCTTTTTACTTCCCTTTACCAACACGTTTTTAGGTGCACAGGTAAATGAAGGACTCCGTTTTCAAACTAAAGTTGGTTTATTTCTTATTTCACTTCCACAAGCACAATCACTCCACAAGCACAGTGAGTCTCTTTCAAAGCCTATCGGGAGGTTGACGAGCGTCAGCCTCTTTTGGAGTCTGGTTGTCTTCCCTCTGTGGCTTCGATGGACGTCTGTGGACTTCTGCGGAGCTTCTGCGGGACTGGAGCGTTGAGGCGCTATTTGGTGGGTCTTTTATACGCTAGAATCTACTTAATTACTTCCAATAAAGATAATAAATAATTCACCACACGACATTTATCTACCTCTTCCACGCATGCATTCTACGAGAGATTCGAGGACAAAGCACTAAAAATGTTTTACGAGGGACGCTAAAATAAAGCAATCACGCAGCACATGAGGATTTCCGAGGACAAATGCGTAGCCGATTTAATCAAGATAGGGGATTCCGAGGACAAAAGCATTAACTTGGCATATAAAGCACATAAAATAGTTCCCAATTAACCAAGAAAGGGAAATTGGACTGCCACGCATACATCACTCGGCCATCAATGTCAAATAACAAAGGAAGAACATTACTCGTAAATAAGCTAGATGACTAAGCCATGGTACAGATAAAAGTCTCTCCCTCTGTGCAATAACATCACGCTTAATTATATCCATAAATCTCGTACTTTATTACTTTCCTAACTAGCAGCT
This sequence comes from Urechis unicinctus, assembly GCA_034190875.2. Taxonomy (NCBI): domain Eukaryota; kingdom Metazoa; phylum Annelida; class Polychaeta; order Xenopneusta; family Urechidae; genus Urechis; species Urechis unicinctus. The sequence goes on along the minus strand of CM067358.1, from coordinate 2,013,503 downwards.
CAAAAATTGGATCGTAACAATATGGTCATCGGTGCTCATTCTATACCTCAGCTCTCATATGTTCAACATATCGACGCGTGCCCATAGGCCAGAGTGTCTACACCACCTGGAGCTATCCACCGCTTTGAGTCAAAGGGGGAGAGAGACACCTTGTTAACATGGAGCCCATATATTTTATGGCAGTCACTCCTGAGTATGTTCATTCCGTGGCGAAACTGCTTTTGGGCGAATAGTGACTCCACGTACTGAGCGTGTCGTAGATGCTTCTTCACCACCACCTTCTTCACACCCTTAGCTCTTTTTATCTCGCCCTCATCAGACATCAGGATAGAGTACATCTTAGGGCGCAAACCAACGCACTCCTTAATGGGCACGCCAGCGCACTCATCCTTCATCTTACCCAGAACCCTTTTGTTTTTGTCACTGTGCAGGGCATGAGAAGGGTCAAAGTTACTAGTGTCAAAGAGATGCCCATCCTCCTTCATATCAGCATAGACGTCAGTGGTACGGATCTCAAGCAGCAGCGAGTCTGTGTCTGTGTAAAGCAGGTTAATATTACTGTCATATCTAGCCTTCATGGTATTGTAGTAAAAGTCATACATCAAGTGCTTGGAGAGGTCCAGAATGCACATGCCAACGTAGACCGGACTGTTCAGCACTAAGCGAGTCTTGTGCATATGCAGGGCAGCTAGATCATCGTCAAACACTTTTTGTCGAGCATAGGCGGGGCTTGCCACAAGCCTATGTATTTTTTCTTTTCCCGATGAGCGCACAATCTTGACGTCGACTCGCCTCCGGAGATTCTCCATCGTTTTACCAAAGAGGGAGTTATTCATAAGTTTATAGAGATCCTTCTCAAAGTCGCTGTTGGCGGCCTTGCACAGATCTGTATTCATCCTTATGTAAGGCTCCATCCATGGACTCTGGTCAAAGACAAGCGAACGATGAATCTTGGTGAGTCTCAACCCCAAAGACAGATATAGCTTGAGGTTCCTGTAGTGTACCACATACTTCTCATTGTTCCGCAGGTTGGGCACCAGCTTTTCAACTCCATTTCCGGTGCTCCCCAATGCACCTAGGAGATCTTTCTGGTAGTCTGACAACCACTCATTTTGCACAAGAAGATGCTCCGGCTCTAGGGGGTAATCGTTGTGTTCGTCATGAAGCGCAGCAGGATACTCCAAGTCAACCTCAAGTATATACCCCGTTTCAGCATCATCGGGATGGTCCTGGATCTCTAGGTTCTCAGGCCGTTCCACCAACTCAATACCCGAAGTAGGTAGGGCTTGGCTCATCGCCCACCCATACAGGTTGTTGGCATCGAGGTACTGGATATAACTCGCTGGCTTATCCTGCTCAAAGCCCTCCACGTATGGGTTGTTCGCTTTAGCGTGGCGATGTGATACCATGCTTATCCCACCTCGCAGCCCCTTCTCAATAAACAGGTGCTTGTCATAATCGGTGAGAAGCTCGAGTTCCACCCCTGTGCTCTTAAGAAGCGCATCCCACGACAAACCGGGGCTGGTATAGTAGTGGGCCGGATCCAACCCGTATTGCTTAAGACAGGTTTTGCGGAATGTTTCAAACACATCGGCCAGGAGCAGTACATCCGTGCGTAAGTAAAGGTCATGGTAGTCCCCCATGTTTTTACAACCGAACGCGTTCCAGACTTTCTGGGCGTGTTCATAGTCTGCAGCAGATATACCCTGTTCAGAGAGCTTGCTGTAGAAATCATGGATCGGCGGCAGTGGAGCATCAAACTTATCCCAGCCATCCATGAACTCATAGGGATACACTCCCTTACGCAGCAGCAAGTGCCGCTTTGTTTGGTCTGGCTCGTATTCCGCCGTCAAAGCAAAGGCATCTGGGTTGTTAGCAGACACAAGCTTGTCGAGCGAGGCCAGGAGGAACTGTGCACTGTCAATGAAGCGCAACTGTCCGACCGACAGGGAGATATACTTCTCCATGTTATTTGGGATGCAGTTGATATTGCCCTCCACTTTGCTTATACCCTGCATCAAGAGATGGGAGTCGTAGCCCCGCAGGTTATGGAACACCACAGGGATGGGTGTTGTCTTGGGACTCAGCCGAAGTTTCAGGTTACACACACGTTGGGCTGGCCCTCTGTACAAGCCTGTTATATGGCAGTGATCGCAAACAGAGTCACAGCCCAGTTTTTTCTTGCACACATGACAGTGAGTTGCAGCCTTATGTGCCCTTCTATCCTCCCGAGTCATCCGCATAGGGACAGGCTTGGACAGAACTGCTTTGATCTTTTGCTCCTCCTGCTGCAGAGCCTGTAAGAACTTCTCCACAACATTGCTACCTCTATAAACCACAGGGGGTTCTGTCTGCCCATCACATCGGACAACCACATAGCCGTAACCACATGGCTCATGCTCCTGTGTTCTCTGCGTGTTGCTCTTACCAGGATTAGGCGCAGGTCCCGGAAGCTTCACTGTGAGCGCCTCAAAGTCGGCATAGATAAGATAGGGGACGGCAAGCTGTTTTTGCCATTTCTGGAAGGATAATATGTTCTTCCCTTCCTCAGGCATGTCAACTCACAGCAGTCTGCCCGATACCCATGCACTCAGGTTTGTGCGCCAGGAGCAGTTTCTCAGTGGTGTATCCATGCAAGCATCGCGCGCAGAAGAACTTGCGGTGCTCGTACTTACTCTGGTCATACAGCAGGCGGTTCAGGTCTTCGATCTGCGTGTAATGAAACCTACGTCCTCCTCAATCAGCATGAGGTTTATACATGAGCCAGGCTGTCTGCTGATACGGTGAACGATGGTGGCCTTTCCATCCAGCCAAAGACATTCAAGCCGCCTACTTTAGCATGTTTTTCTATCTTCTCAATCTGCGAGATAGGTGTTGGATATTCCACGCCTTTTCCGTCTAAGAGTCTTAAGAGCGGCTTAATGTTATATTTCGATGGTCGCTGCGGGTTCTTGGCAACCGGGTGCAGAGCCGCTTCAATGGAATATAGAACGCAGTGTGGGTTGTTTGTGTTTTTTACGTTTCTAATTGCCTTCTTTACCGCCAGCTTTCTCGGCAGTTTCAGGTAGGAGCCACCTTTCAATGGCTGGTAGTTGGCAATATCAATCCACAGAGTTGTGACCGCCTGAAACTCCCAGCCAGAACCTTGGTTGGTCCACTTCTCCAACCGCTCTTGGATATTAGCATTGCACTGGTCCAGCTCATCGTTAATATCTTCTAGGGAGAGAACCACCTGCTGCTTATTACGCAATACAGGCTCAAAATACTCAGTGCTGTCATCATCGGCGTGCTTGGAGAGTCTTACCTTAAGGGCAAACTGACACTTGATTCCACCTAGCTCTTCCAGCTCACCAGTCAAAACTTTATGCATCTTCCGACGCATGCCCTTAAAGAACATCATAAGGTCCGAGCTAAGGGGGTGAGACTCAGGAACGTTCATCACCCATCCACGCAAATAGTTTTTAACAGCCCACTTAGTCTTCTTGAAGGCAAGACGCGCTGTGGGGACTGGGGACTGGGTTGTGGGGATGCGTGGGGCAGGGACAGGTCTGCGTGGGGCAGGGACTGGTCTGCGTGGGGCAGCAGTGGGGACAGGGGTGCGTGCCACCCCAGCCTTTAATCTAGCCAACATCTCCTTGTATGTACGGTCATATTCATTACGCACTTGGAGTGCTTTGAGTGCAGCCTTAGAGCGTGGATAAGGAGGCTGAAAACCGTGAATTGAAACATAATCGTTTTGGGCTTCACGTGCTCGCTGATTATGAGTCATGTTTACTATACAGTTCCATTAGTCTAAAAGGGAATTCGTTGATACACAAAAGGCAACAACAATACAGCGAGCGGACTTTGACCTATGCAGTAAACACCCGTCTCTGACAAGGTGCCAAGCTTCGTCGCACATAGGCCTAGCCGCCAAACCATGTTGTTGACAGCGCCACAAGATTTCTATTTTTATACAGTGGGGAATCCCGTTCAGTGGCGCCGACTGGCGAGTCAGTGTCCCCAGCTATAGGCCGTTGTGAAACAATTTTTTGGGCAAGACGAAGACGACTGTGGTTGACTTTATCGAACCCACAATCCATGCACAATCCTACCTTATTATTTTTTATAGCCTTCTGACAACCCGTACAAAGACGATTAATGACACCATGTTTTATCTTATATCTGTGTAATCCACAAAACTCTTGCTCTTGCGTACAGGGCCTGTTACAGGGGACTTTCTTTCCGAGCAATATCCATGGGCACTTATTGTCAAATACTACCATTGTTATATATATAGATATCTATTAGTCTAATTGATAATACCGTCTGGCGGCAACTGGGTATCGGACGGCACCACAAGCAACTCCTCCTTTACAAAGCCACGGAGAGGTCCATCCAGCAAATAGTATAGTACAGGCTCACCAGATTTAGTGACAGAGCTTCCAATCCGGTAAACATTGAGTGACCACACAGGGTCAGTGGCCCGCCGCCGATGGTCTTGCTCTGCCTCACCAGGCTGGTAGAGGTAGCGAACGCCAACATCAGAGGGAAGCTTTTGCTCTTTGACCCCCAGAGGGCGCCCTGGTACGACTGCAGAGGGCTTTTGTGCAACTCGTTTTGCCTTTATAGCATCTTTAGGTTTTTTTCCAGTCAAGCGGGTCACCTCATTATTTATCGCAGAGACTACAGCCTGCAGTCGAGAAACCCACTCAGTCGATCGTTTTCCAGTATCCCTTAACTCTACGGCATACTGGTGACCAAAGAGTCGTTCAGCAAGGGTTCGGTTAAAGCGTTCCACTATACCCTGGTCTCGATGGATATTCACACGGCCACGCCTGAACTGATACTCCATGTTTTACTAACAGCTGATTCGCTGCACCCATAAACTCCCGTCCGGGGTCCACCTGAAGTAGTTTAGGCCAATGCAGCGGTCCTCGTTTGTATATCCTCTCAAGTGCACCTGCGACCTCTTTAGCCTCTTTTGTAGTCAATGGCTCAGCCGCTTTGTAGCGCGAGGCCACATCAACCAATGTTAGGGCATACTTGTAAGTCCAGCGCTTCACAACGTCATGAGGAGGAAATAAGAGATCGGCTTGGTGAACCTCATTAGGGACAGGGACATCAAACTTTGACCTGGGAATGTGTTTTGGCACTGGCAGGTAGATTTGCCATATAGCTTTCTTTGTTAGCCACCCCCTGGCAGCTTCCTCAGAAACCCTCGCTTCTGTTGCAAGCTTCTTGATAGCTGTAATGTCTTTCCAGTAGCCCTTAGGACTATAGTAGATCATTTGCATGCGACGATCCATATACAGTAAACGTTCGAGTCTCCCCAATGACCTACTTAGCAAGCCTGTATGCAACCAGCCCAGTCGCAGCCATACCCAGTATAATGAACGCCACCTCACGCCCCCTCTGTTCATCTGAAGGCTCATAGAAGTCTGAAAGCTGAGGCTCAGAGCCCAGCGGGTCGACGGTTTTATTCGTAATTTGGGCGTACTCACGCATAGCCTCCTCCGCATCCTTAAATGTATGCTCGGCATGGTCCTGGCGGCGCAGTTGTTCATTGATGAAGTCTAAGCGCTCAGTTCTCTTCTTGGCCCATGCTGCCTGAGCAGATTGAAGCTGCTCGATTGCCATATCATGGCGTTTACGTTCCGCGTCCACTTGGCTGCCTCGTAATTTAGAGAATAAAAAGTTGCTCCCAGAGAATGCAAGGGCGTTAACAAGAGCACCCCCAACAAGTGGCGAGAGTGTGGCCATTACTTCAGTATATCAACTGGTAAGATTCCTTGTTTAATTAGCATATCCTTTGTGGCCATAGCTAGTGATACATCAGCAACAGCCATAGCCAGGTCCCGTGGGGTGAAATCAAGACGTCGCACCCCACCACCCAGAGCCATCTTAGCAAGCTTGGCATAGCCTATTGAAATACCGGAAACAACTACACCGTGGTACAGAGTGTTGACGAGCATTTTTCCATCAGTAATTGGTGTTGTCATCTTATTCCATATAAAACGGATCCTTTAAATGAGCGTCTGGAGGCTTTTATACCACAACCTGTTTATGGTGTGAGGCTACAACCTGGTGCCTGTAGCAATACAATGCCAACACGCCAACACCGCCGACAACCATAGGTTTGCTCGTTGATATTGGCTCGACAGCTTCGTCTCTACCATCTGTAAGCGCTGCCTTAGCCTCTCGGAGCTCTCTCAGAAGCTTATTTTGATTGGCTTTTCGAGCTGCAGCACCCTTTCGTCCTGCCGCAACCCTTTTAGCGTTTTTTGTCACTGACGTTATCTCCACCGGTGTTGTCTCCCCTTGATTCGTGTTCGTTTCTTCCATGTTTACTTACTAAATTTATTTGTCCAATTGACAGCTCTTAGTAAGCACCTGTTATAGCGGAGTTAAGCACATGCTATAGCGGAGTTAAGCACATGCTATATCAGAGTTAAACACATACTATAGCGCCGAAGTGGTGTCTTCCTCTCCACCGGCCCCTGTTGTTTCGGTGCTTGTTTTTCCAAATTGACAGTGCTTAACTGTTGTTAAAGCCGCAGTTAAGGGAGCTAAAAACATACCATAGCGATGATATAGCTCACAAGTGGCAGTGCTTAGCGCGTGTCCAACAAACGGGTCCGTCTCGAGGTCTGTAATTAGCCTTGGCTGGTGTTCTGGTGGGATTGGTAGAAACATACAAGCAATACCTGAGTACAGCTGTAGCAGTGTCTGACCTAGAGTACGTGTCATGCTGGCACCTAGCCGAGCCTCGTATCTCACATACAGCTTTATGATCTCTTCATCAGACATTGATTCAACCTGGTCAATTGTAAGGCGCTCCAAACCAAGGTACTGACGGGCCTGACCGCCGGCTATGACGGCAGCAAGCCTATCTCTCTTAGAAGATATATCTACACCAGTGGTGCAACTAGGTTCCGCTCCCCCAGACTTTGTCTTCACTAAGCTAGTCGAGTCCTGTTCAAGGAGTTTATCAATAATGGTATAAGGATCCATGAATATACGTATACGCCTTCGAGCTTCAAAATACTGCACCGCTACCCAGATGAAGAAACCTAAATTGATTACTGAGGCAGCGGCTGCTATCAAGGCCAATATCACTTCAATCGACGGCATATGCAGTAGGCTGATCAGTCTTCAGCAGCAGTTTTGCGTGCTTGGTCTTTGCTAGTAGTTGGCGTACTGTGGCACGTTCCTCCTTTGTTGGAATTACATCATTTTCACGTAAGGCGTCTTCAAACGAGTCACGGTCCTTGGTGTGAAAGAGCACCATCCAGCGAGTCTGCTCACGTAAGTCCTTCAGCACAGAGTTGTACTTTTGGGTGAGGACCCAGACACTTTGTTGCGCATGGCGGCCGCTAAAGGCCAGTTCGGATAACATGTCTTTCTTCTTGGTTAGGGCCTTTGTTGCCGAACAGTCATCAATAATGTACAGGGTTGGCTCGCCCTTAAAACAATGGTAGAAAGCCCTCAGGTGGTCATGGAGCCGCTCCCCTGGATCAACCACGTACACCTCTGAATCATCCCACACCCATGACGCGTCTGATAGGCCTCGTTGAACGTATGGTAGGGCAGAGGATTACAATATGCTCGAAGGCACCAAAGAAGGGCCCTTCAAGTAGGTCGAGGATGAATGCGGTTTTCCCACATCCTGTCTGCCCACAAACAATTGCCGAACAGGGACCATCTGGAAATGTAAACTTAGTAGACTGCGCTGACGAACCTGCCATCTTTAATGTTAAGCTGTGCATCCATTACAATATACATATAAACGTTCAATGCACCGGCCGCCTCTGCCTTTTTCGTGATCTGTATGGTGATGCCCTCAGACGCATTCTCCACAGCCCTGCCACTACCGTGCAGCTGGTCGTCATCACTAGTCCTTAAGTCGAGCCACAGAGCATACTTAGTGGTTAGGTACTCTCCTAGGGACACGTCTGACAATGCCAAGTCTTTTGCAGCTATTGCTACACTGGGGTCTCGTTTACTCGTTGCTGCAAAGGCCTTCTTCACCTCGTCCCACTGCTGGTAGCCACGCATGCCCTGGGCATAGAGCTGATTGGGGATGCCCTCAATGGTCACCTCGACCTTCGTAATCTTTGGGTTGTAGAACGACTCTGTCTTCCTGGCGTATGAGACATTGGCTGAGTCTTCAAAGAGCAGTAGGATGCCCTTCATGCTGCGAGCCGGCACGTTCAGTTTGATGTTCCATAGTGTATCTCTTTTATTGTATACAAGCTTCCTGTGACGAAGCACACGGTCATACAGAATCGAGAGTCGACCTGTGCACTGGGTGAGTATCATACGGGCCAACTCTGGTTGGGTAACCATGTCATACTCCAGCGAGATGCCATCAATTTTGTAGCTGGAGTCGCTTGTTGCGTGAATCACGCGGTTGTAGTCGTTGAACGTGAGCTCGTATTCCAATCTGTCATTAAGCGCGCTCTGGTAGAATGGCATGTGGCTCTCGAGGAGTTCAAAATCAAGCGGAACGTAGAACCTGTTACTATACACATCGGCTACGGCCTTGTCCTCTTCCTCGGTATCAACCTTGTCTCCTGCCCCCAGTCGTATCTTAGTTGCGTTTCTATCATCTGATGTGTCAATGCCCTGGTACTGAAGGCCCTGTCCGCCACAAGTGGTGGTAACAGTGGTACATATCGCTGTCATCAATAGACATGACCTCATTGCCAGAAATCTTGATTGTCAGTTTCTTAACCACGGCGCGACCCAAGTTTTGCACAACGCTGCGGTTAACATCAGTCGAGGTCAGCGTGATTGTAAAGGCCAGCCGTGCTGTCCCTGGAACAATGACGTCTTCTGCACCTAGATTGGGGAAGCGAACCAGCAGTTGTTGGTTCTGATCAATAGTGCTTGGATTGTTTGTAACGACTACAGATTGTCGCACGCCCTTTACCCCAAAGGGTTCGCGTATCCGGCGGTGTGGGTTTAGTTTGCGTCCGTAAGTACTCGTCATGTTGAATGTTTAATTACACTTATATCTTTAACACACAGACATGGAGTTTGATAACCCAGGATTTGACGACCCAGAGGAGGAAGGGGCTATGGGAGGGGATAGGAATGAGACTAGCTTTGATGATGAGGAGACTAACCTGATTGACGAAACTTTAGATACGTCGGACTCGACTATGCCACCATGGGCTATTACTGGAATGCCTGCTGGGTTAACAGAAGATCGGGTGGGTTCCAAAGAAGAAACTGAAGTCTTAGTTACTTCTTAGTTACGAGGTGGGAGAAGGCAGTGTCTAAGCATGGGCTGCATGCCACTCTGGAGTTTAGATCGTCTCAACAAGGTGATCTTTGGGTTAAGAGGGGCCGAGAATGGAATCTTCTGACATGGAAGAACAATCCAAACAAATTCTTCTCTCCTAGGAGTATCCTAGATTACGGTGGTAAACAGTTTGCTCGGGCTCTTGGAGTGACCCCTGAACTATCCACAGTAGCAGTAAAAGCCCTACAAGGCGCTGACGAAGCTGCTGCTAAAGCAGAAGCTGCACTTCCAGATATGTTAGAAATGAGCAGCCTTGAAGCTGTGACAGAGCAAGGTGGTGTGGAAGAAACAAGATTCATAGAGGACGTTCATAACACCATCCAAGACCTAGGTACACAAACAGACAACGAACTACCATTCAGAGAGCTTATAGGGCTTGATAAGGCTATGCAGACCCAGAGGGGTGAGCTGGTCAACAACCTAGCTAAGATAACTGAGATAGAAAGGAATATAAAACATCGGGAAGCTAAAATGGCAAGTCTGGAGGAGGAAGGGAGGGGGATAGTCGAGCATGGAGATTCCAAGCAAATGAGCTTGCAGAGCTGCAGGACCTGCGGCGTGTCCGTATTGAGGCTGCCTCTGTAAACCGTGAACGTCTAAAGACCCAAATTAACCGCATCAGGGAAACGATCAACAGACTTCTTAACGAGGACACAACACTAGCTGAGCGTGTACGCACTCTGTTCCGAGAGCAGGGTATAACAATCGCCTCCATACTCACTGCGATTGGATTGGCAATCTCGACCCTTGTAGTTGCTTTGACGGGCGGAGGGAGCACTAGTCCAACTCCGCACCAACGCCGACGCCAGCTGATAAGCCCGGTGTAAAGGAATGGATTAAAAAACAGCTGAACTCCTTGGCAAACGTCCTGAAGAACCTAGCCGGTAAGGCAGCAGCTGCCCTTCCAGGAATAATTGGCTCCATCGTATCATGGCTGCTTACGTCAGCTGCAAAGGTGGCTGGTTGGATGGCAGAACATGTATGGGCCGCAGTTGTGGCGGTGGGGGGAGTTATCCTCCTGCTACTTCGTGACTTACTACGTAGCAAACCAAAGCACAGATAAGCCTATAGCGATTCCGCCTACAATAATAGTGGTTTTCTCATCCTCATGCGCCCCACGCAGACCGGTCTCGGTCATAGGGGCGGGCCCTGGAGAGGAGAGTTCCATATCTGTATCTGTATCTGGCGGAGGGTCAAAGCTTCCTCTATCCGGAACCACCGGAACCGAGTTGACATCAGCATTGCTGCCTATCTGCTGCTCCTCAGTTGCAATGGTAATCAGATTGTTGTACCCAGCAACGTCTCCAATGGCGAGGCTCATATCAGACGGAGCCATGTACAGGCCCGTTCCAAACACATAATCAACCTTTGAAGAGGCATTCTGGAGGACGTTCTGATACCGTCGGATAGATGAAGGAATATCCACTGGGGAGTTGATGGCATCCTCAACGTTGGCCTGAAATTGCTTTTGAGCATCAAAGGACGTTCCAACACCTAGTATCTCTGAGCGGGTCTGCGCCTGAGCCTCAAGAATGGCCCATACATAGGTCCTGATGCTGTCGTTAATTCGCTCAACGCCGGTTTGTGTAAAACCCTCAGACGTGTCCAGTATGAAGGTACTCCAGGTCCCTGTGCTAGATGTAAAACAGCACCCATTCTCTCCTGAAAGGATTGTAGGTTTTTCGCGTGAGCAAAACCTGGCTTTGTATCCTTTTCCGCCTCAAAGGCCATCCGTGTAGGGTCATAACGAACGTTTCGACCAGCAACCTTGACGATACTCCCGTAACCATACGCATCATGTGCATATAAGATACCAAGACCACTATAGCTACGGTTGCCTTCTGGCGCCAGTCTGTGTTTGGTTGAACACCAAAGTTAGTGCAGAGTCTCTCATATGCCCTCTTGTCATATGTATTGTTATAGGGGTCAAAGGCATGATCCTGAGGTAGAGGCGCTTGCAGTTCTGCTAATAGGCGACGCACTGTGTAATAAAGGTGAAAGGTGTATAGAGCTTTCACGAGTGGAATCCCAGCCTCGAGGTGGTCGTGGGATGACACACCGCAGCCGGATGTTGCACACCACACTGCAAAGTTTACCTGGTTCTGCCAAAACTGCATTGGATTTGTCAACCAGTCTTTTACTACTTTGTCCGCTGTTACCGGTGGCACCTTATAGTTACTGAATAGATCAGGAAACTTTGCTGTGAATGTACCACCATTGTGAACAACTTGAATTGTTTGTCGGTTTAGTTTATCTCCCACACCATATGAGGCTGGATACACCCCGCCCGCTTTATATGTAGCTTTTCTATTGAAACTAAAGGCTTGTTTATTCATAGTGCTATGTATCACACTCTGTCAAATGTTCAAAGCGGCGACGCTGGGTCCCTGCAAAATCCTATTGACAACACTGCGGGCGGTCTATGTGTTGGCCTATGGTCAATCACGTATACTGTGGGCTGGTACAATCTCAAATCAAACGAGACCATTCAATGACAGTCAAGAACTTCAGAAGAGGGAGGATCTGTCCAATTAAAACCTGGTCTCTGGAGTTTCAGCCTTCTTCAGCAGCAGATTACATCAATAGGTCTTAGTTTAGAGGTTAATGCTGCAAATGGGGTTATAACCCTCACAATTCCTGATAATGGGGCTGCACGCATATCAGACGGTGCGTTAAAAATGTTGGGTCTTGATGACGGTCAGGGTAGGCAATTAATTCCTTCAGGTACTTACATAGGTGACCGGCCCATCAACTTTAGCATCTTTAACACAATTTATGTTCACCTCGATAAAGTCAGTACCACACACAACATGCTAGATGGTGCGCCCACTACGCTTCTTGAAGTTATTGGTTTAGAGGGTGGCTCTTTCGGTGATATTATAACCACGAACTTCACTAATCCTGTATGTAAGCGTGTTACTAGCGGAACAGTGCATGAGTTAAAGGTTCAGTTACGCGATAATAAAGGAAGGCTATTAGATAACCACGACTTACCTGTTAGCGTTGTTCTTGAATTTACAAGATGTCAATAAAAACGAGTATTTATGGACCTAGGCAAAAACCGGCAAGCACTGTTCAGGGTGCCGACCTATCGGAATATGCAACAAAAACCTATGTATCTATTGGTGACTCAAAAAAAAATGGATAAAAGTGGCGGTACTATGACTGGAGACCTTGAAATGGGAGATAATAAAATCGTTGAGTTGGGAGACCCGATTTTACCGATGGATGCTGTTCATAAAAAGTATATTGATGCTGAATATAGACAGCAGAACAGGTACCTGAGACGATACGTAGATGAAAAGACGAAACCACTCATTACTATATGGGCAGAAGCAAGTGGCCCCCTTTGCAGAGGATATGAGTGGTCGTTTGGCCATGGGGCTAGGGGTCGAGACTCACAAGACTCAAGCTGTGGATATACCATGTTATGTAATGGCAAGATCATTTGTATGGGGTTGTCTTCAAGTGTTGGTGCTGATGCTGGTCCTATAGCAGTCGTTCCTGTTATTAATGGAACGAATCAAGTGGTAGGAATAAGTAAGCCTGCTAACCAACGGGCTGTTGTAATAACTTTAGACCAGTCTTTACAGCTAGAACAAGGCAACGTTATTAACTTTTATACAACCACACAAAACAGAGGGGCGACTTGGTCTGTAGCTTCACTCCTAATTGAACTTGATGTATAGACTTATGCATACAAAGACAGTATGAAACAACAACCAAAGACTGCACCATTAAATCCGGAGCCTCCTCTATGTGGTCTGGGGCACTCCTATCGGCTGAATGAGATCAGTCTTAAGAAGCAATACCTTGAGAAAGAAATTGAAAAATATGGTGCTATGTACAAAAAATATAGGTGTGCAGTAAACTCAGTGGACGCTGTAGACATTGCTTTAGTTGCTGTGTGTATGTGTCTTGGCGCAAGTGGTGCAGGTGTTATGTCTACAGTAGTTGCCATTCCTATTGCCACAGTGTTGGGTGCTACTGGAGCCGCTTGTGGGCTACTTGTAATTGCTGGAAAATTCATCAGTCGGCGGCTAACCATTAAGTTAAAAAAGCATGACAAGATGCGCATTCTCGCTCAGAGCAAATTGAATACCATTGCTGACATTGTATCGGCGGGGCTTGAAGACGGGTATATCTCAGATGATGAGTTTAAGCTCGTTTCGGTCGAGATCATGAAATATAGTCAAATGAAAAGTGACATTAAAGGAAAATGTTTGAAAGCGGCAGATTCGCCCCCTAGACCTGCTAAGGTATGACCCTGACAGTCCATTTGAAGTGGGGGATGCTAGATATAATGGAGGCGGCGATAAAATCTTTCTGCAACGATCATACTGTAGTCAAACAAAATACGGACCAGTGGGAGACCACGAGGAAGGGCTGCGTTGGAGGAAGTGACTACTCTATCATAGGGCAAAACTACATCAGCAGCTATAGCAAGAAGCTGACAGAAAAAACTAGCAACGAGGGAGTTCACTTTAGCACACCCTGCCTCTGGGGTACGACTTTTGAGGAGGTTGCAATTGCGGTATTGGAGAAGGTGTACGACACCAAGGTCTATGGAAATAATATCTATATTGAGGGCGGCACGACGGCCTACTCTCCGGATGGCTTTTGTGTGCTCCCAATCCGGCAGGCTGAAGTGGATGCTGTCTGTCTGGGGCATCCTGAGGAGGTTGTGCTGCTCGAGATAAAGTGCCCTTACACTAGGAGTCCTGGGAGGGTGATTCCGAATATGTATAAGCCTCAGGTTCTGTTGGGTTGCACCACAGTCCGGTGGCAACCATCAGGGTGTTTGTTGACTGCGTTTTCAGGTTGTGCTCCTTTGAGGACCTGGGGAGAGCTGAGGTGTATAACCAGGTGTATCACAAGGATCAGAAGAAGTATAAGGAGACGGTGGCTTGGGGGTGGGCGGGGGTGGAGGGGCTTGAAGACGGTGACTATAGTGCGAACGGGAGGTTTAATAGTTGTCTGGGCTTGGAACAGGAGCATCACGGTCCTTGGTTGGGAAGACCGAGTGGGACCACAGAGAGGCCGACGGGGGCTTTCTACTGTTGGAAGCTCTTTACAATGAGATTGATAACCGCTCGTCCTGATCCCGACTTTATCGAGAAGAACGACACTAAGGTTGCCCAGTTTATACAGGACCTCAACCGCGTGAAAAATGGAACTTACAGCGACGGTCGCAGATATTTATCACTCAGTGACCTCTATGGTGACTAACTACTGGTGTGGGCCTATACCATAGGGGCTGGAAGGGCTGGTCTCATATGGTACCATATGGTGGGGGGAGGTGTGAGCGGTTTGCTGGCTCATGTGAGTCACCCTGTATATGTGTGTTTTCTGGGTTGCACCCATATGAGATAGGTGTGCCATAATCATATGAGATAGGTGTGCCAGTACCGCTAACATCTATACTACTCCCCTATTTAGGTTGAAACGGCGCTGGTCGGAGACTGCTGGCGTGGGGTAGCAAATGATGTTGAACTTGAGACATATGTGATCACTTTTCCATAGGGGGGGGGGGGGGCTATAATGGAAGGCGGATATGATGTCTTCTTCGGTAAGTATCAGGTCCAGTATGCTTGGCCTATGACCTTGGCGAAAGCGGGTTGGCTCCAAGACATGCTGAGTCAAGAAGATGTCTTGGACAGTGTTGAGGAACTGTTGGGAGTGGTGGGTTACTGGTGCATTTGCAACTCAAGTATCCCAGTCGATCTCTCTTATATTGAAGTCACCAACTATCACTAGATGGGTGGGCTTCAGTTTTAAAGCTTGATGGAGTAGGCATGAGAGGCTGGTGTTATTGTCCACTGTGGATCGGGGGCTGCGGTAGATGCAACCGAGCTGAAGTTCCTCCTGGCCTCTTAACTTAACGCGAACCCACAAATGTTCTTGGAAAACTTGTTGGGAATCTCGACTGTCGAAGCTAATGGTTTACCTTCACTCCCTTCACTAGGCTTCTGCCATGAAGATAGATATGGTGTTGTATGGTAATGCGCTGTTTGGCAAGTTGTGATTGAAGGGTCTAATGTTGCAGCACCATTGATGGTTTTAACTGGCCTGCATGATTTGCATGGTAGGTTTTATAAATTGATCAACACATATCAGTGGCTGCTTATACACTGTCACTTGGTGTTTCATAAACTTAACTATTGTCAATTATCTTAATATGATAGACCTCAACGGTCAACGGGTCCTCAGAATGCAATCATAAACTATACTTGGGGGTAGTCATATTTCTGATGTTGGATCTAAATTGTAAAGAGGTTGTCTGATGTTATGACCAAATATCAATTTGAATTCACAACATCACATACATATTGGGCTGTTGCCTATCCATGCAATGGCCAATGTAATGGTCTATCAAAAGAGGGAATAAGTTGATGGTACAAATACAGACTTGAAAGTGTCAGATATCACCAGAGGGTCACCTAATACAAATAACACCAGTCATTAAATTAAACAGCCTCTGAATTGCATAACTATTTAATTGCATAATAAATGAGCATCTGTGCTATAAACACCATGACTATGATTATTATGTAATTTGACAGTAGATAATATTGAATGTTCTCATCTGAACAGCTGATGTGGCCTCACATAAGTTTCCTGGCATTGAATTATGTGATCTGACCGTTGAAAGGTATCCTATAAGTTAGTGTGGAAACATTTTATGATTGGGCCCATGTACTGTGAATATGGAAGAAGTTCTATTCTGAACCAACCAGATATGTATATTTCCAAAAATCTACCAATATATGTTTCATTAATATAGGTACCTATGTCAGATGTTAGCTTGGGAACCTATCAGAGAACACTGCCTGAATTGGCTATAGCTAAAGTGGGCGTGTACTTGGCACAAATGGATTGCCTTGACACAGTCGGTTTGTTTGCTTGTATGATGAAGTATTTTTCAATTTTGTACCACAACTATACCAACATTTTTGGAACATGGTCCGATTTTCATCAAATGATCAATTAGATGGTTCTGAAAACTCACATAATATGCAGGTCACATAATTATGAACAAATGTGAAGCAATGGCAGAAATATGCAGTGATACAAACATTGTTTCTCATTGTTTACATCTGAATTAATGCATAGTCTGTAATGTGTCAATTATATTAATTTTGCAATGCATATTGTAAAATGTATGTGCTTTTGTTCATTAGATACTGAACCAGCAGCCCAAGCAAGTACCAGTTATGCCACAAGTCTGACTAAAACAAAAAGCCATGTAGACCCCAGACTTAAAGATGCCATCAAAAACAACTTGATTTCTAGTGACTCTGAGTCAGATTAGGATGTTTTGAGCAGAACATGCATCAAAGATACAAGTGAGTATTTTTCCTTCCTCTGTGGTCTGTTAACTAGTGACAAGGTATAAACCAACCAAAGGCTTCTTTGCATTACAAATGAATTCTAGTTAAGTGACCTTCATAATTCAAGACACTACCCACTACATGGTCTATAAAGGCCTGTGCTATATTATGTAAGTCATTACAAGTCTGCTATAACTAGAAACTAATAGCGAAATATGAAAACAATATATCAATGCACATGCAGACCACTTCTAATGGGATACAAGGCAGACCCAAGCTCTACAACTTGGCTTCAGAAGTTACATTCAGATCCCAAGTCTAAGGAAACTACTCCCAGGTATTGTATATACACTTTAGAATATATTGTTTTAATCAGGATAAATTTGACAGAAAGATCATTCCCAGTATCTCTTTTATGGTAGATGTCATATATGATATAAAATTGTTGCACAATTGTGGTGTAGGCTGAATCGTTATTAAAGCTTCTAGATTAGTCATGCACTGCCATGTAATGTTTCATAATTAAGTAACTTTATCTGATGCTTTATCAGTAAGTTATAATTTCTATTCTCAGCATTACACTGCAGACAGATTATTACAAAAGTTGTAATAAATATACAATTTGTGTAGCTCTAAAATAATCTCTCTTATTGTTGGGTGCATCTATCTGAAGATGTCCTGGTCAATCTAAAACCTGCTGAGGTGCTGCAATCTTGTGTTCAACAGCAATTTAGTCTGTAAAACATTTATGGTCACCATCATATACAGAATGCATGTGACACTATTCATTGGACATTACCCTCACACACAACCTCACTTTGACACCTGGAGTTGTTCTACACCATTCAATCAGACAAACGGTAGGTTATAGCTGTACCAGCAAGGAACACTACCTAACATTCTGTGGGATGACCCATCAATCTGAACCACACATCATTTGGTTGAATAATAGAACTGTTATCTCTGGATTAGTGGTGCCAAGTAATTTGCTTAATATGTGTACATGTTGATTGTTTCAGGGAAGAAAGAAGTTCTTAAGTCACAGCTGCCAATGGGACAGTCACTACTGGGAAAAAAATATGAATGAGCAGCTCAAGTTTCAATGGGCCTTGTACCACCTCTTAATTATGCTTGAAATGCCTTTAACTATGCATAATTGTAATGAGCAGTGCTGGTTCCAAATGGATGTGCCACAAACTCTTAAGGATGCTTGAAATGTCAATAAACATGCATAATTGTCATACAAGTGATCTTTTTAATCACTATATAGTTTATAGACAGTATTACACATGCCCAGTTAATGGTGCAATAATATTTGATCATAGCTTATGACAGTTAAAAACGATTTTTAAACTGTTTACCCAAGGCCTCAATGTTAAAATTATGTTTACCAGTAGCCTTACTTGTTCCATAGCTGTGATATTAATGTTGTGTTACCTGCATTTCAAATCCAACCCCTTTCAAACAAATTATGGCCATATGAAACCTGTTCTCTAGGGAGATCTATGAATGTATTGCGAGAGCAGATGATGTAATCAGAAATAATACAGATAACATAGCGGTAGTACGGTTATCATTAAGTAATTAGTGTATATTTCTATGAACTAGAGCAAAAAAAGCATGCCTCTCTGTGAGCTACATGATGATTAAGCGTTATGATGAACCACGGAGACGCCTCCATGGACAAACAAACAACCATATCGAGCATAAGAGTGGGAGCCAGAGGGATTTATATAAATCGTCTATTACTATAACTACATCAGTGTTGTTATATTAGTAGCAGAGGATGATCCTTATGCGGAGTGTGTGCAAGATTGGGATTAACCTCACTTGAAACATCGAAGATCACTTAGCGACGGAGCGTACAGGTCTCGGACAGGATGTGGAATGATACTGAACTATGTTCGTGTTTTCTCAATGATAACAAACGACCCCTGTCAAGTTCATATTCAGACTCTGGACACATATTGCGCGTTCCATCCCACCAGCTCCTGTACGACTTCCAGTTTCACAGTGTGCGTATCTATTGTAGGTGTGTAGATATATTTATTCATGTGCCTGACCACGCACTCGAAAGCGCCAGACATATAGAGCCTTTGCTGCTCCATGTTTGAATTACGTTGGATAGTACTTCTTCCAATGTGAAATAAATGAATCGTCGTTAATTAAACATGCATTGCCCCTTAACTGCACGTTGATTTTATCGCTTATTATCATTTCAAATTAAGATTACCTGTCATACAGACAGGGATGAAAGACATATCCCATGGCATAGATGCAAACTTTTAATTCCCGCCACACTCTCGCATAATGGTTGGTTTTTGTTGTGTCCCAGAGCGTTTGGGTTTCTGTTATGTGCCAAAATAATAGGTTTTTGGTGATATCCCAAAATGATTTGTTTTTTTGTTATGTCCAAAAATATTTGGTTTTTTGTAATGTTCCAAAATGGTCGTATGTATATATATATATATATATATAGATATATATATATATATATATATATATATATATATAGATATATATAGATATATATATATATATATATATATATATATATATACATATATATATGTATATATATATATATATATATATATATATATATATATATAAATATATATATATATATATATATATATATATATATATATATATATATAAATGTGTGTGTGTGTGTGTTTGTGGTTGTGTGTGTGTGTGTGTGTGTGTGTGTGTGTGTGTGTGTGTGTGTGTGTGTGTGTGTGGTGGTGTGTGTGTGTGTGTGTGTGCGGATGTTATTGTTTTGGCTCAAAGCCAGGTCAGAATAACAGCAGAATTAGGTTACCGATTGTAGGTCATCAATGCAAACGCACATTTGCCTAAGAAATCATCAGTATAAGACTATGCGATTCTTCTTAGGCACTAGTTGACGATTCGCCTAGCAGCGTAGCGTGTCAGGGTCGTAAACGCTTAAAAGATATCTTGAAAATAATACAGACCTTATTGCATTAACGATTGCGTGGACTTCACAAAACGAAACAATTTTTTTCACTATGTGTTGATATCTGATACCGGCATTAAGTTAATAAACGTCAAAATGTGTTAGTTTGCGCATGTATCTTACATTCAAGTCTATCTTAAGTGGCACTAGGGCTCGTCATAGGTTAAAGCACATAGAAAGAATAATTTGATTACCAAGCGAGAAACTTGGGTTGAGTTAGTGACCTCGATGAGTGCCTGTAGGTGACCGAGACAAAAATGTGAACGGGTAAATGGGGTTAGAGTCGGTGAGTGACATGACGGAGTAACAATTTGAGTATGCAAGTTATGGGGTTGGTGAGTAAGTGCGTGAGTGAGGTAGTGAGTTGGTGAGCCAGTTAGTTAGCGAGTAAATGTGTACGAGGCCAAATGATTGAATGATGGCATGATTATGTAGGTAAGCGAGTGAGTGTGTGAGTGAGTACACTCTAAACACGGAAGGTTCTACAAAGAACCTTTAAAGGTTCTATGTACCCGGTATAGATAAGGAACCTCTAAAAGTTCAATTTGGAACCCTACTAAGGGGTTCCATAAATGAACCCTTTTTGAAGGGTTCTTTATTAGGAACCTTCAAAGGTTCTATTCTCCCCCAAGCATATAGAACCTTCAAAGGTTCTATATCTCCCCAAGCATAAAGAACCTTCAAAGGTTCTTTTTGTATCGCTGTTAGGGTTCCAAATATTGAACCTTGAAAGGTTCTTTGTATGTATTCATATATGGAACCTTTAACGTTCTAATTTAAAATAACTCGGATCCATATTACTTATAATCAATCAATACTACACAATATAAATAAAACCAATATTTGTTTTTCAAATCAAAACTTTATTTAAAGAAGTATAGATGCATATAATACGACTTCCTAGCTACAAAGAAAAGTGTGCTGCTTTGTAGCTGGCATTGACGGTTGAGCAGTAAGCTTGAAAAGAAAAACCTCCGCACAGGACAATGTGTTTTTAAGACCTTTAGAGTAGTGGATCCCAAAAGTAGAATGCATAGCTAGAAGACAGCTTTAGGCCAAGTAGGGTTCCATTTCCGCGGAGACAATCACATCCTTTCTGTCCAGCCACAGATCAGCACTGTCCGGTTGAAGAGGGTTGGCGTCAGATGTGGAGGTTCCTGAAAAGTTTGTAACAATTGTGGTGGTTGGGTTTAAATCGTCTTTGAGAACGGTAAACTAAAGCACCGCGTTAAATTTGAGACGAATGAACAATATCACCAATATACGGGGACAGATTCTTGAACAAAGCAGGTGAGAACTATAACACGTCATACAGAATAAATAAAATGTTCTTTACACACTTACCGAAGAAAGTTAAGTTGGTCGACAGGATTTCAAAATCCGTTGAAGGCGCGAAAAATGACTGGAACGCTCCAACGAGGTCGAGCTTCCGCCGTAGACTGGTAAGATTATATGTGACGCAGTCGGAACCGCCGCAGCATCAGGTCAACGAGGGTTTGTAAATTGGGGAGGCACTTACCGGATGGCCAGAATTACACGCAACTGTATGGTCTGCATAGTATGCTTAGTGTAATAATATGGTTAAGCAATTCTACAAGTGCCCCCGTCTCATCAGCAGCCTTGAGCGGACTCCAAGTTTTACAATTAAACGTTCGCCTTTGATATCAGGCTTTATGACTTGTCTGTGTATTCGTATTAACCTTGGGTTTTGCGGCAGCATTCGACGGCGACACCCACATTTACAACGTTTGAGTGCACAGTTTAATCTCCTAATCACCCAACACCCCAAGAAAAAGCTGTATAAACATACGGCGCGCATGTCTAACGGCAGACCTGTACGATAGATCGCTTTATGTCAAAGGACATATGTCCTTGCATTTAAACCACTGTAAATGTGTGTAGTTTATGGTCATTTCATTATATTGTCT
Source organism: Urechis unicinctus (assembly GCA_034190875.2). Classification (NCBI taxonomy): domain Eukaryota; kingdom Metazoa; phylum Annelida; class Polychaeta; order Xenopneusta; family Urechidae; genus Urechis; species Urechis unicinctus. The sequence continues at coordinate 1,991,975 of CM067358.1, read as the reverse complement.
TGTCAAACCCAATGAATTCACATAAACATTTCCCTTCTGGTGCTATATTTGCCGTATCAGGGACGACAGTTCAGTCTTTGGTTTCGATTATTCCATTCCGTTGTGTACAATTAAATTTCACTAGTACTGGAAATAATAAACAACAAGTTTCCAAAGAGGATTTCGTAACAAAATTCATTTGTACGAGAAGTAAGCTTGTCCTGCACAGCATATTTATGTACTTGTTCATCTGACGCCATTTGTAAGAATTCCAGGATCGATTCTAGATAAATATATATACCCCACCCCCTCTATAACAATCACCAGACACCCACTTCTGCTGACACAGCACTAAACCTATAACTCAAGAATACACAAGGCTTCAACCCATGCATTAGGGTTCCAAAAAGAACCTTGAAAATTTGATTTAGAACCTTCTGAAACCATACTGAACCTTGTAACCTGTGATAGAACCTTAAGGTTCTTTATAGCACCCCGGGGTTCAACATAGAACCCACAAGAACCTTTATTTCTAAGAGTGTAGTGAGTGAGCGAGTGAGTGTGTTGATGAGTGATTGAGCGAGTGGATGTGTGCATGAGTGAGAGAGTAAGTGAGTGTATTAGGGAGAGAGAGGGGGTGATTGAGTCAGCGCGTGTGTAATTATATCAGTAAATGAGTAATTATCCTAATGTGTGAGCGAATAATTGAGTGAGAGAGTACAAAGTGCAGTGAGTGAAAGAGTCGGTTAGATTATAAGTGAGCCCATGCGTCAGTGATAGTGTGAGTAATTGATTGAGCGGGTGGATGAGTAAGTAATTGACAGCGCTACTGTTCAGCTGCGTGATTGGTTGGGTTTCGTTGGTATGCAAAAACGTCAATGAGTGTGTAAGGCGGTGCGCACGTGTGTAAATTCGCTATTGTGTCAGTGGGTAACAAAATGATGGAGTGCGTGGATGAAGTTAGCAACTGAGACAGAGAGAGTGATCTATCGAGCAGTCAGGTCACTAGAAAATTTTGTTTAAGCGGCTGATACAGTTGTTCAGAGATAGAAATATAAAAGAGATATTGTGTCAGAGAGTTACATGAGAAGTAGCAGATACAGTGATGAATGAGTTTGAGGTGAGCGTGTTTGTGCGAGAAAATGTGAGTCTGTGAGTTGTTATTGTGTGAGTGAGTAATTGATTGAATAGATACGTTAGTGCGCTGGTGAGTGAATATTTAGTCGGTGTGTGGGAGAGCAATCAAGTGCATGAGTAGGTGAATGAGTTAGAAAGGGATTGAGCGAGTGATTAAGGAGGTTGGTGAGTAATTGAGTGAGTGAGTGAGTGAGTGAATATGTGAGTGAGTGATAGTAGGAGTGGAGGTGTTTGTGCGAGAATGATTGAGGATGCGATGCTGTGAGTAATCGATAATGTATATTGGTTAAGGCATCATCACGTGACTGATTGGTCGACACAATGTGCGAGTGAGTAATTGAGGGAGTGAGTGGGAAATTGGATTGGTAAGTGAGTGAGTGATTGAGCAATTTATTTTGGGTTTGCGAACTTGGGTGCTTGAGAGAGTAAGTACGTGCATGAGTGATTAAACAGGATTAAGTAAGTGATGGGAGCTTGAGCAAATGAGTATGCGAGTGAACGGCCGATTTAATGGTTAGAACCAGAAACGATTGAATGAATGATTGCATGAGTAAGTAGGTTAGATTGCAAGTGAGTGAATGTGTGTGAGAGTGAGAGAGTGTGTAAACTAACGATTGAGTGATTGCGCCATGAAATGATTTGTTGATTGTGTAGTTAAGTGAGAGAGTGAATGCTAGCGTCAATGAGAAGGCTAGCAAGTGACTTATGATGATGTTATTTGAGTGAGTGCGTGGGGAAGATATCGAGTTTATGAACAAGTTCGTGAGCGAGTGGGTGAATTAGTGAGTGAGTGGGTATATTAGTGAGTGACTGGGTGAATTAGTGAGTGAGCTAGTGAGTTGATCGGTGTGTGAGTGAGTTACCGAGTGAGTCAGTGAATCAGTGAGTTAGTTAGTGAGTTAGTTGCCTGAGGCCTCTAAAGCCGTTGTAGCTAATTTTTAAAAAAAATCCTACATTGATTGCTCAATTGGTTTCGGGGAACCTCAGCATAGCGTCGGACACGGCACTGACTCTCATATATCGTGAAACCACACGATGCACATACTCCGCCAGCTCAATTTGTAGCTCATTTTAATTGCAAACCATTTCTTAAAATATATCAGTGTATTAGTAACCGAGAAAGTAAAGTTAGTGAATTTTATAAGGGGGAAGAAGATCAGATAATGTCGTAAAGCAGGAGGAGATCAGTGAACGTCGTAAAGCAGGAGGAGATCAGTGAATGTCGTAAAGCAGTAGGGTATCAGTGAATGTCGTACAACAGGAGGAAATCAGTGAATGTCGTAAAGCAGGAGGAGATCAGTGAATGTCGTAAAGCAGGATGATATCAGTGAATGTCGTAAAGCAGGAGGAGATCGATGAACGTCGTGAAGCAGAAGGAGATCAGTGAATGTCGTAAAGTGGAAGGGGATCAGTGAATGTCGTAAAGCAGGAGGACATCGATGCATGTCGTAAAGCGAAAGGAAACAGTTAATGTCGTAAAGCAGGAGGACATTAATGCATGTCGTAAAGCGGGAGGGGATCAGTGAATGTCGTAAAGCAGGAGGGGATCAGTGAATGTCATAAGGTGGGGGGGGATATTCCGAATGGACAGATAAGTGTATGAGTGAGTTAGTAAGTGATCGAGTAAGCGAATTAGTGACTGCATGGACGAGTGAGTGAACGGGTAGGTTAGTGAATGTATAATTGCCTGTGCGTGAATGACTAAGTGCACCGATGCAATCACATTCCAAATGGTTGCAGGTCCGTTTCAATAAGCATGACACCGGGGTTTTTTTCAGAGCAGAAACGTGATGTCACTTAAGTTATTGGAGAAACGACAGACAATGGCACAAAGAAACACCGGACGCTAATATTGATCGTCTGCCATCACATGAAGACAGTTTCATTAAAGTCAACATTTCTATATTTGTTCAAGACCGAGCAAGCTAACATATTTTCTTTAGTACTTTGATATAAGTTTCTCTACGCATAGAAAACGATGAACTTGGTTGGACTATCAAATTTTTATTCAATTGGGCACGTCTTTTCCATACTCAACTGTCTGCAAATAAAAAGTTACGAGATAAGCAACTATTTACTTAGCATATATCCTCAATTCTTGTTTTGTTATAAAAGAGATCTCCTGTAAAGCATACCCAGTTAACTTAATAAAAAGAAGCCACGACGCATTAAGGACTTCCTCCGGTTTTCTGAAGGCACATATTTGCTTCAGTTTGTCGCCTACCTGCTTTTCTTACTCTGCAGCACCTTAAATGTATGTTATATATAAAAGTAGTTGCTCACAGCTGGGCAGACATGACAATTAAGTGAGTGTGTGCGTGTGTGCTTATGTGTGTGTGTGTTTATGTGTGTGTGTGTATGTGCGTGTGTGTGTGGTTTTTTTTTGTGTGCGTGCGTGTGTGTGTGTGCGTGCGCGTGCGTGTATGTGTGTGTGTGTGTGTGAGTGTGTGTGTGTGTGTGTGTCTGTGCGTACATTAGAATATCAGTAAATGTCATAAAGCGGGCAGGAAACCGGGGATATGGTAAGGTTGGATGAGTCATTGAATGTCATAAGGTGGGGGCATATTGAGAATGGACTGAGAGGTGCAGGAGTAACCTAGTAAGTGATAGGGTAATTGAAAGAGTGACTGGGTTGATGCGTGAGTGAACGGGTAGGTTAGTGAATGTATATGTGCGTGTGAGTGAATGACTAAGTGCACCGATGCAATCGCTTTCGGAGCGGTTGCGTGTCAGAGTTTTAATGAGCATGAGTAAATCGATTTTTCAGAGCAGAAACGTGATGTTGATAAAGTTATTGAAGACACGACAAACAATGGTACAAAGAAACAGCGGACGCTAATATTGATTGCCTGCCAATCCCAAGAAGACGTTTTCATTGCTATAACATTGCTATGTTTGTTAAAGACAGAGCTAACTTACATATGTTCTTCTAGTACTTTGAAATAAGTTGACGGCTGAAAGATGACGAGTAAACATTGGATTTACGCATTAAGAATTCAAGATAGACGATAGGTAGACAAGGATGTTTGGCAGTGTTGTCTGACTTTCTCAAATCAAAATATAATTACCTTTGGGAAACTCCAATCAATCAACTTCAACCTGCTATTACTATAGACAAATTAAACTTTTTGTGAGGATGATATATTCGCAATAAATGCAACTAACAGTAGGGTGGATGACACTGTGGGGCTGACGCAACTAGGCGAATTCTGAAGAACCGTCTTGTAGATGGGACCCTGCACTGACCAAACTCGACACCGGTGATCTGGTCACGTCACACATGAGATGGGTCAGATGACGATGATTTTATTAGCAGCATGCGAAGTCCTCCTTTGTCAATGTGATCTGCTTAGGTCGTTGCGTCTTATTATCGTGATGTATTAAAGTCACGGCGTCGTATAAGCGTGTTGTGGTAAAGTCATGGCGTTGTATAAGCGTAATTGGATGAGGTCATGGCATCGTATTAGCGTGATGTGTAAAAGCTATGGCGTCTTATCAGCGTAATGTGTTAAAGGCATCAAATGAAACAGAGCAAAATAATAATCCAAATATCGAGTAGCCGATGAATCTATCCAAAAATGAATTCATCCTATTTCTATATCTATGGGGTCAGCTTTTTTATGTCGTGAAGGATGGAAAAGTGTCCACATGGCAATAGCATACCCTTTGAATGGGCGCGATCATTTTATTTGGAGCTAATTCAGGGCGTCATCGGGTACAATATCACTCGATTACCCCATTTCGAATGTATTTGTGAAGTATTCGTTGATTTAATGGATATGAAACTAGGAAGCACATAGCAGTTACATCTTGGCATCTTAATGCGATCAGATTTTGTAATCAATCACTCGTCGTTAGAACCATGGTTGACTACTAACGTGAGATTAACGGGGCTTGGACGTCACATCGCCATACCAATTCCCTGTCACGTTTGTGCCGAGTGACTGCCAGGTAGTGTACTAACTAGGGCCTCGGCAAGTCGTTCCCTTCCAATTATACTCGACCACCAACTCAAAATATTTGTCCAACATCATCTCTTGTAAGTGGTGGGGTCAAGTCCCTTGCAATGGTTTATTAAGTATTTCTTGGAAGTAGAAGTGTCTGTTTTGAATTTCAGTGTAATGCTTACCCAAAGAGGATTTAATTTAAAGCAGATAGTTCTTTGAGCAGTTGAGTAAGATAAATAGACGACGCCATCATTAACGCCATGGAATTTTACATTGTGTCCTTTCAATAATATAGCATAATTGCATTATTTTGCTTAGTTATCGCTATGCTTGAGACATTCCGCTTTGATGTAATGCCCATTATTGAGCAGTACAAAAAAACGAAGTTCTAAAAACCACTGCAATGACAAAACAAGTTATTGTGGATTATGTGTTTCATTGCTTTCGACAAAACTCTCGACGATCCATCGACTAAATGGTATTTTCAATGAATGAAACCCGTCTTAATTGGATGAGGCGATGAATGCAGGGAAAGCAAATTAAATCGTATGCAGCTTTTTGCGCCGCTAGACGAGCGCTAGTCAAACTCACAAACACTTATCAGAAACCGAGATTCAATTACACATATCACAAATTAGTTAAAGCGAAAGTCCCTGATTTAAACTGTCATTTGAAAGTTTGTATATACAGACATATACAGACATATATATATATATATATATATATATATATATATATATATATATATATATATATATATATATATATATATATATATATATATATATATATATTTACTCTGCGTTATAAGTCTACGCCTATGCTAACATGGTTATTTGCATCAAAACATCTTATGTTTATTGATGACGAAAGCATCAAGGTATTCAAATAATGTTCAATGCCTATACCTTCATACCTTACAATTCAATTTTAAAACAGCTAGCATAGTCAGTGCAGGGCAATTGTTTGTTTATGTTTTTTTTTGTCTTGCTATGCAGGTCTCAATTGAAAAATATTTTCGAAATATTTTATAAAATGAAAGATGTAATTAATGAGCAAAACCCAGATATTTTGTCTTGATCTTGAACGCAAACTAAGGTCAAGGTCATCGAATTTTATCTAAAATCATCGATAATTCCCGAGAAAATGATAAAGTTGTAAATTCGTGATAGCTTACTCTAACACTTTGTTCAAAGAAAAGTGGGAGCTCGAGAATGGAAAAAAAACATCACTAGCGCTGTACAATTAACCATTTCCACCGTGAAGATTGACATCATAGCGATTTAGCCAGATCCTTGCATCAGTTCTCAATCGGAGCTTAGCGGTTATGAAAAACCGATGTCAAAACTATTTGGAATCTGATGATCGTATCGCAATTTAGTTTTTTCTGAAGACAGCTCGTCGCCCAGTTCATCAATTGGTTAAATGACTTTCAACTTTGGTCAGCATGTTAATAAATGTTTGTAAATTTGATAAAACCCTGTAATCTTTGATGCTGAAACTGCTACGCTAACAATTAGGGAAAGTTTTATTTAAATGGTGTGATCCTATAAGCAATAAGAGAAGCATTTTGTTACAAAATCCTATACTAATTCAAATTTAGATCGTATATCCTTTGTATGTTGGATGGAATATCAGCAAATGGACTTTACCAGTATCAGCAGATTATTGCCGACGTCAGCTTCTATTTGTGATTTTTGACTGCTAACATTTCGTTACTGTTATCTCCAACAGAGCAACGCACCGACATATATTCAAGCGCATGATCCGCACTTAGCTACGCAAAATATTCTTGCACAAATCCCAGGCCTGGAGCAATTACAATCTTCCAATACACCCTACATGTGATGTTGTGATAGATGCAAAAAATAAGACAAAAAGCAACTATGGTCGTAGCGATAATTTCCCATTCAAACTCCGGAACATACTAGCCCAATATTCTTGGGATTTAATGTGAGTTTGGCAAAGCACAATCGACATGAACTTTACAACGATGAAAGCCCAAGAATAGATTATAAGCTAAAACTCTTCACTGTTTCTTTTATCTGAGCAATGAATCCGACAAAAGAAAATAAGCAGGCCTTCTGCCCACAAAGAAATTATCCACATCAGTTCATTGAATCACTGGCCAACTGATCTGTTGACAGAGCAAACACAGTCTGAATACACGCACAGCTACTAACTGCAGGCAAGGTCATATCATCATAATAGAAGACAAGGGGTTGTTTTTTGCAGTGTATTTGGTAAGACGGCGAAGTCAATACCGTGCAAAAAAACGCCACGAAGACAATCTTGAGGTCAAGCCATCTTAACTCATAGAGACTGCTCACGATTCACTCAGATGAAGTAGTCTGCGTCCCAGACTCCAGGGGTTCCGCTACGCTTCTCGCCCTTGAGTCTACGATAAGATAATGTCTTAAACTGGCACGTCCGAATATTCATGAGACACGTTCGTTAATCTTCGTGACCAATCAACGCAAAGATTGTGACCCGGTTGACCTTAATTGCGCGTGTCTGGCTCATGAAACTGGCTTGTGATACGCACCCGCGGTTCTATGTGACGTCAAGGACATTGTAGTGGTCTGCGTCCAATGAGAACACATTGAATGTCTTCTGGAATTATGGGGCATCTCAGAAGTTCAAATTTGCATCACAACAGGCGCTTTAATCGCTTAGCTGCTTCTCTCGCCGACTGTGTGATTAACGGTGTCACTCAACGTGAAACAACAAATCGGAGTGTTGTAGAATGTGTACCCGGCTCATAAAAATCACTCGGCCGGTTGGACAAGTTCTTCGGAACTTGTTGAACTGACCAATGAGAGACAACGACTCAAAAGTACCGCTAGTGACCGAGAGACACGGCTTGTGATTGGAGCATCCAAAATCTGGGATGCCTGTCCAGTTCAATCCGCTATCCTCCCCTAGACCTGAAGGCGAGACTATTGAATATCAGTAACATGCGCTCGCAGCCATCAGGCTAGGGGACCTTGACTACAGATGTAGGGTCATCATCGGAAAAGCTATCACTGCCCTCGAATAATCGCTTGGAACAAACATCGCAGGAAGGTATAGATATATGTCAGCAAAATCACCAGACTATAAACGGGCCGCATGAACCCAGACTTGGATGTGCTTCCTAATGAATGCAGATCTGTCTTTTTCGCCAATGCTCAAAAGCATAATGTTAGCTATTACTTTCGAGAGGGCTCAAAGGTTCCCACCCTGACAATCATAAAGTTGTTAAACCATGACCGAGCTTTCTACCAATAATCCGTCAATTAAGTATGATTCCTTAATTTACTATCATTTGAAATATTCAACAACAATTACGGCTGCTCGGTAAGGTCATGGACATCACTATCGAAATGCTGCTTCGCGGTGCAGTGGCTAGTCACATAAACGGATTTCCTTAAATGACAAAAACAATATCAAATCAGGCTGAGCCATGCTACGACGTACTACAAATTTCAGATTCAAGTTGCCTCGATAAATAACATCGGAACACCAGATGTGGATTAACTCTCCCGATATCGCTTCATAAAGAAAGGCACGTAGATGCAATTAGATTATCACCCCCTTGGTTTTAAACACATTACAAACGCGGGTATTGTTGCTCCTGGTCAATTCATGGTTTCGTTGCCTGATAACTGTGGTGTATTTCGCGCCATTTCATAATCACCACACAGCTTAACGCAGATATAAACTCTTAACATCCACCTGACAACTAATGTCGACCCAAGGCCAGTTCCCTCGCATCGGACAGTTATTGACATTTTAAAACAACCATTCATAGTGTGGACATGCAAAATCGAGAATCGTAAACAGCGAGGACGCTGTGAGAGGCGAACTGTTTTCGATAGGGATACCCCAGACGGAGCAATTGATCAGGCTGACATTTATGGAATAGTGTACCTGTTATATTCGCTTTTTTAAAGCCTATTGGGTGACTAGTTTTTGCAGTGGACATTTTTCCCGCTCTCACAATCGCAGTGACGTCAGACCAGTATTTGCATGTGCTTTGTTTGTAGCACGGTAACGCCACCTTACGATTACACTGCATTATAAATAGGCAAACGGTCACCGCAGCGCCACCCGAAACAAGCGTTCTTAGCGTATCGAGAAACATTGTACTATTAGGTATATAATGATGATCGAGGCATCATAAATAATGAATTCATTATGATTATGATGCCGGTTATTCAAAGAAAACTCAAAATGGTCTTACATGTTTAATCTTGTTTACCTTGGTATCATTGTTGCAAATGAAGCACGAGTGCGTGGCTTAATGACAAGTTTTATATTGCGCTGATTTTTGTAGACACTCTGTAATATTGCAGCAATTTAGTTATCTATCCAACCGTCATTATGTCAGTGAACCAGTATTGAACGCTGAATTTGCTTTCTTGTCTAGCTTGATAGTCCAATGGACCTCCGTGGCAATGCCGGGCTACAAATGAAAAAACTATTAACCAGAGATTTGTCATTATTTTCTTTTATTCACAAACCACGGGCTACGGGGAACATAAACAGTGAAAACATAGAAGACGGCCTTTCATTCAGTAACCATGGCAGCCGTAGACAATATCCATTATCAATGAAGGAATGATAGGGGCACTTGCACAATTTCTCAGCCATTACACATGTCGATATTACATACAATCGTTCACAGGAGGTATTCTTTTTAGCCGTAAAATATAGAAAATGTATTTTACTTAAAGCTTTGCCACCTAGTAAGCCATTCGTGGAAGGCATTTAATATGTTGATAGAAAGCGTGATGAAAATAGACTTGCCCGTTTCTCAGCCATCCGCCGATAATGTTCAGCGATACGGATTGCGCCTTGTAAGCATAAATGGTATTCCCGTTAGCAGCGTAAGGTCGGCATCCTTGGGCAATGACAATATTCACACTTCTTGTGGACGAGGACGGATTTTTGTTTTTTAAACATTGATTTCTGCAGGTTACTGCTATATGTGCTGTCATATTTATAAATTGCATTTGTGCCTAACACAATTATTCGCAGGTTATAATGATTCAGAAAAATGAAAACGAGATGTTATAGTCGATTTCAAGGTAATATCCTTTGTAACGGAATCGCTACTAATACGGCCGCAACTAAAATAGCAGATCTATTTTTAGACCACTGCGGCCATGAAGATGGCCGTCGTAAACGATGTCGTTGTTTTGTAGACCCGCTGCTTACACATAAAATGTTATATTAATGCACACCAGAGGAGTGAGATGAGCTATATATATATATATATATATATGATATATTGTGTTTGATACGATGCATAATGCTACAGCCTTACGTGATTGGACAATCTTATTATGCTCAAGGTGTGAAAGTTGGCTCTCTCAATGTCGTTTCTTGCCCGCAGCAATCCGAGGACCGACCTTTTTAGTTTGTTTGTCACCGACCTGTCACTTCATTCCCTAATAGAGATAACTGCAAATATGTGATTCTTAGCTAGACAACGATATTTGCATAGATAATGCTTCATCTCGTTTCGCGACCTTAATCAGTCTAGATTGAGATTAATCCTAAACATCAATTTACTTAAAGCAAGATTATTTGAAAAACAAAATCATAATCGAGTGATAAGTGGAGTAATATCTGACAGCAGGCGAACATGATCCAGCCTACACATAGTTGTTCATGACAAAAGACCGCAGGGTTAGTTTTCGTATTAAGCAGTCCGAATAAATTGTTAGTTTGTTTAAGCTGATTGTGATAGATAACAGCGTTCTAAGATTTGTAAAATATATTATCTCACCCCCTAGGCTTCAGCTTTACTATATCGCTAGGACGTAAGAGGTTGACATTTTGTGAATTCACGAAGCTTAAAGAGGGAAAAGCGTTCATTAAATATGTATCATCACATGTGTAGAGTTTATGCATAATGGAGAAGGTTGCCAACGACAAACCAATCGAAACCCAATGCTGTCATTCCTTGTGCTTTAAGTACAACTTTACTAATGTGTCAGCTATTACTGCACCCCACCAAACCAGATTTACTCATTGCAAAAACACTGCAAATTTTTTCCAATAGTTATGCATCACAGATCTTCATATGCTTGTGCTAATAGGCGCATTGCATAGCTTGGCAGCAGCTTCGTAACTTGCTTTCATCTATCCATCATCGCCCAGGTCAAGCCTTTAATATGGTATTTGACACCTTTATAATATGATATGTTTGGTAAACAAATAATGTTTCTTATTAAGCAAACCGTCGTATCTAACGTTACATAAACATTCCGAACATGCATACATGGATTCACGCGCACTCTTCATCCGCTTCAAGCTTGTCCCTTTTGAAATTCAACAAGAACCGTGCAGCTTGTTCGATTTTCAGTATCATTGCCAACATTCTCACTTAGAGCATACCCACAATGATTTCATCGGGGTGATGGATACAACATACTAGCAGCGTGACAAGTGCCAAATTCAACACCTTCTCAGTTTGATGATATTACCATGCAACCGTCTAATGACACTGAGCCAGTGACGGCAGTGACAGTTGTTTCGGTACAGGGAAAAATAACCGAAAATTAATCTATATACAGTCTGAGGGAAGGAATTGTTTACATAGTACTAATGTAACACCACATATATATATATATATATATATCAAAAAGATCAGAGTACACCCATATTATTGCTTAGAAACAAGTGAGGAAATCGCGGTATTGCTGTATGTCACGCTGTCTTCGGTTGGTAGAAATTTGGAAAATGGTGCAAATAAATGACATGGGAAATATGATGACAATGCCGATTAGTTCCCCTTTACAATAGTTGCTTTCACTTTTTCGGTATCGGACAGCAACATTAGCAAATACATAAGGCATCACAACTGATGAGTCCAGTCAGAAATTTGAGCAAATCTTAATATAGAAACAATTGACTTCAGGCAATATATGAGTTACTTATAAGTCCGTAAGCACTGTCAATTAATTTGCCCGGCCAAATGTTTGACCGTTTATATGAAAGATACTGATTAAGCGAATCCGTATTGAAATTAACTGCTGGTACATTTGTCGAGATCTTCCCTATACGAGTGACCGGTCTAAATTCGTACGGGGGATATTCCAAAGGGAACGGAAAAGCTATTTGTATGCCGAGGTAACCATAAACAAAAGCAACAGTGTTAATAACATGGTAAATAATTCAATAGTGACCGATATAGGCAAATTGGATTCCGTCAATTTAGATAAATTTGTTTTACATCCATATTGTGTGACGGTAATCGAAAGGACTAAAAGGAAACAAACAAATCACAACAAGAGCCTACGTTTTTGTGGTATTGTTGTTTCATCGGACGAGTTTGATTCAGATCAAACATGGTGAGACCGCTCATCTAAATGCCTCGGAATCTATGCCAATCTTTGATTTTATAGTTGCATTTGACCTATGATAATTCTTCAGCAAGTCTGGTTAAGTAATTTAGTGAGGAATTTATCCCTGCTGTTTATTTATGCGAGAATATCGCAAAGGGGCCAAACATCTTCTGGTAATGTAGCGACAGGACCACTGTACACGTTGCTTTGCTATGGTGCATCTCTGGATGCGCAAGCTATTTCTAATGAGATCATATCATATCAAGCAATACTATATATTAGAGGTTTTGCTTTGAAAACATATCTAACGGTTTGTACAGTCGTATAATTGTTATTATTTTCTCGAATAATATCCATTATAGCCTTAGCACGCGTGCAAAGCATTACATTACATTGACATTTTACTGTACGGTTCTACCACGAATATATTGTCAATATTTTTATTGGAGCAAGCCAATAAAAATATATAACACTGTACTTATGAATTAATCCCTATGATGCTTTACCATGCACCTACACGACTAGATTGATACCTTGACCAGTCATATGCTTTGAGCACCCACTTACCGACTAGCTCAATGTGAAATCTTTAAGTAAACCGATGCAATTCGTAAATCAGTAGCCATCCAATTATCTGCATCACTACAGATATCTATTGTAATGAGTGCCACAGTGACAATAACGTATCACAGTATACCTAGGATCGTAGCCTTGAATAAATGATTGTGATTGTGACTTGCACATGCTACTTAGAATATAAAGTGTTGGACGTGTTGAAAATTCATTATGCAATGAAAAAAACTAGGTGACCACAAAAGAGCGGCTTTTGAAATATTAGGACTTATTTGAACCATTTGTAACATTTAGCGTAAATGGTCACCTGGTTCTGAAATCTGCAATGCTATATAGCGTGTTCAAAGCCTAATAGCATTGCTCAATGGAGACCTGAACACGTTGCGTATCATTGTAAGCTATATAATAGGGTGGACATAAATTTTATATAAGTGTAACGTAATTAAATTATAAATTCAAATTAATTCACCCGTTCCATGTTTTTTTGTTGCACTATACCGATCTGGCATAGTTTTGGTTACATTTTGAATAATCAGAACAGGCAACGCTACTTGACGTTTGGAGGTAAATCTCATTGCACGATCAGACGACCTGTAAAGGCTATTGTTATTGCAATGTGGACACCTGCACATGCTACCCAGCATTGCAAATTCTGAGATCGGCTGAAATTCTTGCCTTGTCATTGCCCTTTTTAGGTTATCAAAGACAAAACTAATGTAATCAAAATGCCGCATATCATTGTAACCCTGCCGAACTTATCCTGACGAATAGCTTTAATTGAATCAGTGCAGTTTTCAATGCAAATTCTACGATTGTAGCTTAAAAATGCCCTTGAGCAAGAGTCTGAAATACGAACAAATGGCTTTATACATATATTCTATCATCTCTGTCAACCCATTTTATATAATAATTTCATGGTGCAGCAATACTATTTGGGCGTTTTTTTTAACCATTTAGCGTAAATACTAGCCTTATAAGGGATGCTATATTCAACGATGAAATCAACGTCACAACATTTTTGTAATTCCAATACCGCATGTCATTGTAACCCATCCAAAATAATCCTGATGAATCGACACAATTGAAACCGTGCAGTTGTTGAAGCAAATGTAAAGAGTTTGTCATAACCCTGCTTTTGGAATCATCTTGCCGAACAACTATGCATGACTACTATACGCATGACTCAGCGGGCAATTAATCTTATAGATTGTGGAAAATGTGATTAGTTTTTATTTTAGTCGTGACGTAGCATAGGAGACCACAATCCATGAGCATTACGGTTTATACAATTCCAGATGTGGGTGATACGTTCTAGTAATTCTCTCTTTGTGTTTAGGTTTCGTTACAATCTTCATTTTCTGCCGGATTGCTCCGTAGTCAGAGCCGCCTTAGTGTTAACAATGAGAGGTATTTATTATCTCGTTGACAGTGGATTTTCCATTTGCTCGAGGTCCCATATTTATGATTTATGGTCACTCTACCCCGACCGAATAATGGGTTCGATGCCCTACCTTGTACATTAACTTGCCTGGTTGGCATCTTGGCCCATCCAAGAGAGGGTCATACTGAGATCTGACAAAATGACGATAATAATGTCATGTGTAGCCCGGTCAATTCAGGGTCATCGAAAATATCTTATACTGACGCAGCATCGACGTCAATGGGTCTTATATCTGTAATGTAAGCAAGTAAGGTTACCATTGATGACATATTACGATATTCGACGTCAATGCGAATAATGACTTGCACACAATGTGCCAATTGCATAGCGGAAGAAGAAGCAAACATTTATTTTTGTGGACATATTATAATTTTGGTTGATCGTTTGGCTGCAGAGGATTGGAAGAGAGTCATGTTGATCGCTACAGGAATTCACTGAATAGGTGTCACACTTGGCGGAAACATCGAGGAAACTATCACGTTATCGCCCGTATATTTGACAAAGGGTTCATTATTGAGCTCATAAAGGAGGTTAGATGACGGTAAAGCTCTCGCCTCGATCACATTAATTCCTTCCTAATATCCTTGTGGAATAGGCAATATTACTTTAACCATTCAGTTTCCAACTTGTGTGAAATATATAGAGCTCTACAATTATACTTAACATAAATGAGTTCATGCTGAATAGCTCAATCAAAATCGTGCTAATAAATTGTAAATTATACCCTTAGGATTTATAGTGTGAAGAGGTATCAGTGTAGTTTTGCCACGTTACGAGGATGCATTTACCTATCTGCCAATAACCCATTAACTGATTAACTGGAAAAACCCGTCAATCACTAGTTCATGAGTTAGTTACTCAAATAGAGAAGCCTTACTGCATCGTCTGTAAATTCATATCCGCATGGTCTTCAGAATGTACCCGAGAACAAAAACTTCTCGCGGAAGCCATTTCCCTTGCATGTGAATGATTCAAAAAGACGGATTTAGCAAAAGGAAAATTTTACCGAAATGCACAAAGATTACTGTCGCATTGCTTTTCGCTTGGGTGGATAAATACATGCAGAGAGAGCTTACGAAATATCATTCCTTTTATTTAAGTTGAAATGTCAGGTAGGCGTTGCAGGAAAGTTTGAGAAGCGGCCGCGGTACCGCGGGCGGCAGCAAACAGCACAATATGGTCAATATGTGTGGCAGCCAGGCGCATTAACTTTGAGACCATGTAATGAAACGTCACGGTTAATTATGATGCACCCATTAAATCATAGACAAATGCTCTCCTGTCGACGCACTGTCGACGCACTGTCGACGCTTATATTCAAGGTTAGCGAGACACTGCGGGACTTACATGCAGTATTTCATACCGGAAGCAGTAATCAACTTTAAGTTACCATCATTGTCGTTTTGTTTAATGGTTTATAAGAGTTTATCATTCTACTGGCCAAGAAGCAGGTAGACATGACGATAGATAAATACTATCGCTTACAGAGCACCTCAGCTGCTTACGTCGGCTAGTTCGCTGTTTTCCTTCAGCTCTTTTACTCCTCCCGTCGGCTGGTATTGATTATCGGTTTAGTTTATAATTACATGCAGCGTGAGGTGCTTTTCGTCTCTAATGTGAGTCTGCATTATCGGTGAATCTCGCGTAATAATGCTCTAGATCAATCACAACTTGTATAGCGGCCAATTGTAGTATACTTAATGGCCCATGACACAAGGGAATTAAAAGGATTTCGCAGCTTAATGTTTCGCGTGCAGCCCACCTGCAGCTTCAGCAAGCTTCACCTTTCACCGGTCAACACGGGTTCATAAGTTTGGGATCGACTTACTTATTTGTAGAATTTAACGACATATATGTAATTAAAGATTATAATTATGAACCGTTTTGAAAATCAATGTATATCAACAGCAAAATGCTTGGTATATATTGTGATAGTTATGATTGATCAGCAGCTGTTTTTCAAATGCTGATTAATAGTTTGTTATTGGCTACACACAGCATAGAACATGATACTGATGAAAGGCGTGATCTATCGGGATGTAATGTGGTTTGTGCTTTATAGTCAAATATTGTGATTGCACTTATTATAGTTATTGTATAATATATTATCTAAATATATGTAAATAATTGCATGTGCCTTACGCCTAAATATAATACATCTTACTTCCTCCCTTTAATACCTTCTTTATTTTATTCAAAAAGGAGTTTAACCTCGCTTAGAAATCGAATTTACCCGCATACTAATAGTATATTACTTATAAATGCGTATGTCGGAACTCGCTAAGGCATACGTAAGTCATTTAGATAAAGGCTCTTAAGCTGCGCAAGCTTCCGTAGTTAGCACTAGGCAGGTGCTATGCAACAACCTAGGGCATACACCTTAATTTTCCTAACGCTCATTGCAGAGGCTTGGGCCATAATACAACAGATAATTTAATCAAGCTCTTGCGAGACCAGCAAGGGTAACATCTGCGCTGTCTCGTAGTCAGTATGTTGTGTTTTTGTACCGTTTTTATATGATCAAACGGAATATTTGAATGATATCAGTACATAAAATTACTGCGTCTGGTTAACGGTTTGCCAACCATCGACTCGCTTGTATAAAAGCTGCACACATATGATGTGATGAACGATACAAATCGACGCAAAACCGTATTACTTATGGATCTGCCCTAATAAGCTAAGGTAAATATTCTAATTGCTTACCACTGCTTAACCGCGGTAATAAATGCGCTTTGTTGATGATAATATGAAATAAGACGAATTATGAATTATAAGAAGGAATTCATAGATTAAGAAATGACCTCCCCGCGCCCCGCATTGGTCTCAGCAGCGCCATGTTAACTTAATTGATTACGTTGTATTGAATAGGTTACAAAACATTTGGTCAGTACGATATTAATCGCACATCAGTTACTCGCATTTGATTAGGTGTTTGAGTTATATTATCTTTGACAGTTACCTTCTGATTAAGTCATAAGTCATCCCACCCAACTGCACATTTGGATTTAGTTATTGAAATATTCAAAACAAAATGCGATCTTGTCGATGTCGTTTTAACACAATGACATAGCTTAATAAAGAGATTTTTAAAAGGAAGTGATTATTACGTATATCAGCCATCGTTTCCGATAACCGCTTAATGAAGCTGTGGCCTTGGGTTTGAATGATGCTTCCATTTCATACTTCAGTTGGTATAAAAACATACTGATGAGCATGATTAAAAACCAACAGACTGTGATTATGAGGTCTGAGTAGACTCCGAGGACTTAGTCTCTTGGAATGAGTTGGCTTTACTCATGTTGTGAACAAACTAACAGGCCATACACTTTACCCATGCGATCAGGCTACATAACAAATAGGAAACATTTATCGTAGAGTATCTCGAGCCGCGTTTTTAAAGAGCTCCTTATTGCATTTATGAACGGTTATTTCCTAATGCAGAGATGTAAAGAATCAAATTCGTTGCTTACAGAACATGTCTTTTTGCAAATAGATCAAAAATAATATCAATATCCTGTTAATATGTCATCACAATGAGTTTAAAAGTTATAATGTAAATTGTTAATAACGAATAAAACTTTTGAAACTTCTGATTGTTCTTCAAACAAATTATGATTGAAAGTTAAGTCACAATCTGTAAGGGCGTTTCAATTTGATTTATAATGATTATCAAACACAATTAAACATTTACGGAGGAAGGTGTAAATTTTGTTGATGTATTTAGCTCATCTACATTCCATCGTCAATCGGCCTCGCAAATGTATGGTTTATCGAGGTAATGGGACCGTAATTATGCATCAGATCAATGAACAAAGGTTTCCGGATTCAGTCGACTTAAACTAAAAACAGATGCATATGTCGGTCGATTGGTCGCGCAGCGACGCCTAACGATAGCCTGTGCAAACGAATCGTATCTCGTAGCGTAGAGCGGTCGCATGGGCGTATATAGCTTTGTTAGTGCGCACTGCCAAGCTTATGTTTTTATTTGTGACAGATGCATTACCTAGGGCTGAGGAGCTGAGCTGATAGCAACAGCAATTCATGCAATGTATGGCAGCAATTGACATTTAACTAAGCCCAGTTGCTACATATGTTTACAGTTAAGAGAGGGGATTCCGATCTCACTGACCTTTGCGAGGGCTACTTTATCACGCTGATGGCACTAGACGCCCTCCAAACATAATACATAATGATAGAGGGAATGATTCTTCCATTATGGCTTGTGTTATGTTGGCTTGCGAATTCATCGTACTCTTCCCTTCATGCGATTGTTCAGTATTTCACTATCGTTATAATACGAAAGCTGCAAATGTTACACAAATGACTTCATTTATTGAAACATTCTAGATATAGCAATTTACTGTCAAAACTAAGTAATTCGTAACCAGCTGGTTGGTATTCTGCCGAAATGTATTGACATAGCATTGTTTTTTTCTAATGACCTGTCTAATAACAGTACGGTGGTGGTTCAGTGTCTTGTATGTAAAAGAGTTTGACTTTTTACCTTGAGCAAATATGATACTGAGGGTCTAACATAATATATTGTTCCTAAATGTTCGTAATAATATGGTTTCACCGATTAAATACAGACAAATATTCTTTTCTAACATTAAAATGACACATCATTTGTTTTGACGAATGCAACATAGCTCTAGATATTGCGATGCATGAGGTCATTTGTCTAGATGAAGAGACCTTACTCCCACGGACAAATGACACACACAATGGTTGTCGACGATACTGAGACAATTATAGTCATCCCATGTCAGTTAATTATGACCGGTTATCAGCAGTTAAATGGTGTTCGTTGTCTCTCTTAGAGTGAAACCTGTGTCATTGTGAATTATAGCAAACCACATGTCGAAGTAATGCTAGCTGACATATGTTACATTATTGATGTAACTGTTATTGTTTCAAGTTCAACGAGCGAGTTTATCATGCTAAGCATTTAATTGCCGGATCGCTACATCAATCACAGCTTGTATAGCGGTCAATTGTAGTATACTTAACGGGAGCCCGACGACTCGTTTTTCTTATCAAACTGGGGGATGTCATGCGCTCCACAAAGCAGTTTGTGAAAGCCGAATGTCATTAGAAAATGTAATTGCTCAAGGCAGGGTACATCACAATATGGTGTTAATCTTTATGTTCATCATGATATGATCAATGAAAAGTTCATAAACTGGTATAAAATACTTAGATATATGGCGATTGAATTGAAATAACTGGATTGTACCAGCAGTTATGTCTGTTTGTCATCTCAGTGGATTTAAAATATAATCATTTTATAATATCTGGCACCAGTGTGGTTCTCAATTGTTTGTTGTTTTCTTAGATATAATGTTACATTGATCTAGAGACAAATATATAAAGTAAGTCAGTTACCAAAAATAAGCCTGTATTTATTTTTCATGCTCCTTGAAGCTTGGCATTGATGGAGAAAAGATTGTTTTCATGGTGCTACAAAAAGGTGAAACGTGGAGAGAACCAGGTTGGTTTTATTTCCATCATCAAATTTAATATACTTGAAGCTTTACGTTATGAAAAGATACATACCGTGCAAGCAATACATACCTCTTACCATGCTGTTTTTTCTCAGTTGTTTGTTCACGAATGATTTGAGAACATTTGTAACTGGTAATTTCATTTGATCTTGATTATGCTTGTATTTAAAGTAGCATAATGTATTTTAGTATATTGTTGTAGAAACGATTGTGTTTGACAATTTTAGAGCAGGCATGTACATCATGCAAAGGAATTAGTGCAGTTGTCTCTTACAAAAAACTCAAGCTTTTGCAGATGGGGATCCTACGTTCACTGCTCCGCAAGAAGACACTGCTACGCCCATAGGTGCAGCAAGTGATAATAAGATGGAAGATGGAGAAATTGATATCAGTGAATGATTTTTTAGATACTGAAATAGTAATTTAATGGTAATTATTACAAGGGTGTACATGTAATATTTTGTTATTGCCATTTATATATTCATATTACAGTTAAGTATACCTTATCTGGAATTCCGAAAATCGGAAGCCTCCGAAAACCGGAATATTTGGGCAAGCACCGTTATGACGCTGCAATAAACGACAAACGACAGACAGTTGCGGTCTGACCTCGGCGGCAAGAGGTTTGGTGTGCATAAATTAGTCGCACCTTCTCAGCCGACAATGGGGGTCTCTTAAATTTCTCATATGCGCGCTGAGGCATCAGATCGTCAAAAGACCAGGGGCATGTGTCCTGCCTATGAAATGACAATAATACGCTACTTAGCATAAGCATCAGTGATGTTCTGTTTATCTGTTGTGTGCCTCACATAGTACATTTAGAAAATAGTTTCGGTCAGCTGTCATTGTCTTTAGCCTGTGTCCAAGCATGTATGCCACAATGACTAAATAGGGTATAAATTAGATTTTAATCCCCGCACAATTGCGTCGCGTTGACTGTTTCGTTAGATTCCCCATCACGAAATAACGTTGAGGTACGCTTGTGACTGTTAAAGCACCCTTTGTTAACGAAATTATTCCGATTTCTATCGTCAATTCGATATTTACAATGGACAAGGCGGTGTTCGTTTGGAAAACCGCAACGTTATGATTTACCACGGTTGTTATTCTCCAAACTTCCTCAATGCATGATAATGGGAGTGTAGAAAGGCATAACGGCATTCGGAACTCGCTCAGTTCCGGGCATTTATTATGCTGGGATGGTGCTCCGCCTGTCCATACGTACAAGATTATTTTCCGGACTGTTATTTGACCAATCGATTCGAATTGTACCAGTGACCACCACCCCCAGCCCCTCCCCCCTCCATGTGGCCCGTAGATGTGCCTTTTAGGGACATGACTCCTCCATGACCTTTGACCTTGACACAGTGACTCCGTACTCAGTACAGTAGTTTCTTTTCCGGACTGGGTCTACCAGGATATTCGACCAATGGCTTTCATTCTTGGCAGGGACACCCAATGAGGTCATCTTTGGAGTGTGATTCTTCCATGATATGTGACCTTGACACAGTGACATCATACTTAGTACATCGGGGGATATTCTTTTCCGGACTGAATCTCCCATATTATTTGTACAATCAATTTTATTCTTGTCAGGGATACCCCATGTGGTCCCCAGATGTGCCTTTAAGGGGTTAAACATCTTCTTGATCGTTGACCTTGACAGAGTGACAACGTGCATAGCATGTCTTGTGAGATTCTTTTCCGGACCGAGTCTCCCATCTTATTTGTCCAATGGATTTTATTCTTGCCAGGGACACCCCATGTGGCTTCTAGATGTGCTTTTAAGAGGTGCGACTCCTCCACAACCTTTGACCTTTTCCCACTAAATTGCGTCCTTAGTACGTAAATCAAATAATCTCTTCCCGTCCTAAACTCCCATTTTGTTGGTACTTTGTCAATAAAAGCAGTGGTTTTCTGAAATTGCCCAAGGATTTCTGCGAATAACCTATGTTATGTTCATGTGATAAATTGATGGATATTAGTCTTTATTTCTATGAGTCACTGGCATGTGGCGTCGTGTTATGTTAACTAGCTATGTTTTATTTGTTAGGAGCAACTAATGCCGTCAAATGTTTGGTGCAGTATATCATTGTTGCATGTTATTTTACAAAGGTGCTTCTGTACTTGCCCCACACATTACATAATAAACTTGCAGACATTAATTGTTTTTGTTTTTAAACATTTGAGTCATCAGGTATAATCTCATTACCTTTGTAATGGAGGCTACCTTCGGTGGCAATTACAATTCATTTTGTAGACTTACTGTAACAATTGTCAGTGGCATTGTATATATTATTTACACAATCTTTATCGTAAACGTATTACAGTGTTAATAATGTGTTAGAAGCTCATTCATTCACGTGTTTTGGTGTTTATTTTGGTAATTCAATGAACAGGTTGTTATAATAACACCTGAACATGTTTATTAAGTGTTACAAGGTAAGTGTTTATTTATGTGCTATTTTTATAACACCTGGCTTTAGAGTGTAGAAAGTGGCTGGTGTATCATCATAATATAATCTCCTCCTTCTTACTTTACTTTTGAAGACACTATATAACTCATTAGCGCTGGTGTGCCCTTAAGCCACGTCCATGCCTCTACCTCAATACAAATCATCTTACACTTTCACTGCCGCCTACGATGTAGCTATGTTTTCATATCAAATACTAAACCAACAACACTAAGCAACGGAAAATTTATTTATGCACATTAAATGACACGACGTAGGAAAGATATCGACTACTACCCTAAATTCAACTGTAGTCATCTTATAAGGAGTGGCCGACAATCAAGACTCTTATCCCTTCTGACCTTTTAAGCAAAAAACATTTGATCAATCATACATGTTTGTAAATGCAGACGGATGAAGTATATTTATGACAAATCATTCCTTTCTGTGTAGGGAGAGGTTTCGTAAATTACATAACTGTACGTCGGTTACTTTTAGATGAGGGACAAAAAACACACTAGAGAACAAAGCGGCCGTTAATACACTGCTTTACAGTTTGTTCAGTTTTGTAGAGATAAGAAATGTCATAGTGAAAAATACCTAGATAGCAACAAACATAAACCTTGACATCATCAAAATATTTATACTCTTGATGCTTACTTGGTGTTTGCATTAGGAAATAATCAAGCATGTTTTGATATCAGCGCTCACAAGGAAGTGTTGTACAATATAATGGGCAGCTACTTTTATTCGAGATACATTTTTTGTGCTAACACCCTATCTAATACAAGCTAGAGAGACAAACACAGAGGGGTGCTAACTGTCGGCGCAAAATATTCGGTTGATTTCCAAATTGCTCTCTGTTAATATTAGAAATTGAAAGCAGTAGCGAAGAAAAGAAATAAAACCGAGCAGACGTATCTAAATTTAACAGAACGCACATGTCTGGGCCGGGTTAATAAGGACATTGCCACTTTTGAGGATATAAATTACATATTTCACAGTCGGCAGTTTTAGGCATGGCCGTACGGCTTTCTACGTTTGAACGCCCCGGTATAACATCTGCTATCTGTTTTTCGTTCACATGCACGTTTTCTGTGTAAAAAACCTCAACCCATGCTTTGTTACAATTGACCTCGTACATGCTTGTTTGTGCATCAAACCGTAAGAATTTACATTGGGTCTTATTAAGCGGAAGAAGGTTTTGCGCGCAGAACCTATCTGCCACTGATCCAGGGTTGGTCATCACGATGGTGACGTAATGCGGAGCACCCTTCCACGTACAGTAGAAATCGGAAAAGAACCAATTGCAATTATTAAAGAATTGGGATACGATTGTGAATCGCTTGTTTCCAAATATCGATGGCATTACAGGTTGGAATAAAAAGTTCACATTCGTCCCGAAGAACAGACCAGACAGGTTTCCGTTGAGTGGGCACATTGGGTCTCCATGGTGATCCTTCATCCTTGCTTTCATGATACCGTCGTTGGATAGAACTTGCTGGAAATATTCTGGCATCTGGTCGCGATAAAATACTGCGCATGGCCTAAAATTATCTGCTCCTTCAAATTCCACTGCTTTGTCATAAAGTAGTTGAAGATCACTCGGCGAATGTACAGCTAATGGAGGAAATAATACATATTAAAGTCTCTACTAACTAGTCTCTTTCATATAGTAGTTACAATGTAAGTTAATAACATTCAATATAGAAACTCACGTTTTCCGCCCATAGCCATCTTATCAGCCGTGAATGCACTCATACTAAGGGCAGAGTCCTTATAAAGCACAGCAACGCTTGTGGGGGCAGCTCGTTGCAACAATCGGCATAGAAAGATGCGTTGTATCCTTGCAAATTATGCCGAATATCATAGGGACTGTCAAAATTGCCCAGCATTTCGCAGGGACGATTCCCACCGCTAGCACATCCGGATACTTAAACTACAAAAATCGAACTTTAACGAGCTTCCGACCAGGGCTGTAAAAAGTGGCCCCTCCTGCCAAACATATTGTATGGCGCCATATAACACATGAGTATGCGTCAGTCGGTAGGACCACTTTGCTTGGTCACGGGGCGAAGTGAAACTTGAGTCACTGCTTAAATAATAATTGCAAATAAGGTGAGTTGGAATGAGAGAAGATTTAGTGTTGTGCGAATACAAAATCTCGACGCGCATCCACAGTACATAAACAAATTATGTTCAGTCTTAGGCTATATTTTTCCTATATCTACTATCTACCGGTTTTTGGGTAGGTTCCGGTTAATCATTGGCGGGGTCTTCTGTGGTGTGGAGCGGTAAAGTGAATAAGTAGTTTGAGGTTGTGAGGAGCCCGTCAATGTATTGGCGATTAAGAGCGGAGTGCATGAGTGGCTTAGCGTGTGGTATATGTTTTGTTTAGTGTGTCGTGGTACTATGGAGAGTATGAGTGTATCATCGTTAGTAATGCGGTGGAGTGTATGCATGGTTTAGTGCAGTATGAAGCGGGAGAGTATATGAGTGGCTCAGTGTGATAAAGAGCTGTAGAGTGTATGAGTGTGGTGTAATGAGATGTAGAGCGGTAGAGTGTATGAGTGGTTTCGTGTGAAGTGAAACGGTAGAGTGTATGAGTGGTTTAATGTGAAATGGAGGGGTAGAGTGTATGAGTGGTGTAATGTGATGTAGAGCCATAGAATGTATGAGTGGTGTAGTGAGATGTAGAGCGGTAAAGTGTATGAGTGGTTTAGTGTGAAGTAGAGCGGTCGAGTACATGAGTGGTTTAGTGTGGTGTGGACCGGTGGACTATATGAGTGGCATGGTGTGGTTTGCAGCCAGGAAGTGCATGAGTGGTTTAATTTGGTTGGGAGTGGGATAGCGGTATAGAGTAGTGTGGTGTTAGTTTGGTGCGGAGCGGCGCCGTGTATGAGTGTTTCAATGTGAAATGAATCAATGGAGTGTATGCGTTCCTTGTTGTTTTGGCGAGCGGTGTTGTGTAAGGGTGGTTTAATGTGGTGTGGAGCGTCCATGTGTCATTTAGTGTGCCGTTGTGAATGATGTTTAGGGTGTTGCGGAGCGGTGGAATGATGATTGGTTTAGTGTGGTGCGGTGGAGTTCACGAGAGGTTTGGTGTGGCGTAGAGTGAGTGATGTATGAGTGGGTAAATGTGTGTTGTGGAGCTGTGGAGTGTGTGTGTGGTTTGGTGTGGTGCTGGGCGGCGTAATGACGATTTGTCAACTGTTATGCGGTGTAGTGGTGTTTACGAGTAGTTTGGCGTGGAGAGTGAAGTGGAGTGTATAAGCTGTTCAGTGTGGTATGGAGCTATGGATTGCACGAACGGCTCCATGTGGTGTATTGGAGTGAATGTGGTTTTTGTTCGGTCGAGTGTATGAGTTGAGTGAGTGAGTGAGTGGGTGATTCAATTAGTAAGTGAGTAGGTTAGTGAGTGAGTGAGATAGTGAGTTAATCAGTGAGTGAGTGAGTTAGTGGGTTATTGAGTGAGTGAATGAGGTTGTGCTGTGGGGTCATTTTTACTATTCAGTGGGTAAATTAGTGCATGAATGATTTATGGAATGGGTAAGTGTTTGGATAAATGAGTGATGATGTATGTGAGTGAGTTAACGAGTGCGTGAGTGAGTGAGTGAGTAAACGAGTCAGTGAACTGGTTAGCAAACGGGTAAGTGGTTCATGAGTAGGAGAGCAAGTGGTTGCTAGATTGAGTGGTTTGTTAGTGAGTGAGAAAGCGAGCCAGGTAATGAATTAGTGCCCGAGTAAGTGAATGAGAAATAGAGTGGGCATAGAAGCCCATATTTGAATCAGTTCGATGTGCGGCCGTTTGAATGAGTGATTTAGTGAGAAGTGAGTAAGTGAGTTGGTGTGCGAGTGTGCGAGTGGCATAACAGACAATTGAGTAATTGATTTGGCGAGGTGATGAGAGAGGAGGTGGGTGGGTGAGTTGGTGGGTACACGGGTGAGTTGGTGGGTTAGAAATACAGTTAGTGAGTGAGTGGGTAGAGGGGGAAAGTCAGTGCCTATGTGAGTATACTGATCATGGATTGAGGGAGTGAATGAGTGAGGGAATATATGAATGATTGAGTGACTGTATGGAGTGAGTGAGTGTGGCAATGAATAATAGAGTGGCTGGGTGAATGTGTGACTGAGTGATTGAATGCGGTTAAGTGATATAATGAGCAAGTAAGTTAGTGAGCGAGTGAATGCCTGAAGGTATGTTGATGACTTTTAGCGGTTGTCAACTTCGTCACTTCGATATTTCCTTCAATGAGACCGACGAGTGGGCCAAATAACATCAAAAACTATTGACGTCCTCCTGCAACTAAAATTCATTGCCTCTGGTGACAGTTGGGGGTGACAGCCGCAACAAAAGCTTTGGGCGTTATCCAGCTTGTTGGTTGATCGATGCTTTTCAGAAGGCTCGTGACTTAAAACCTACGGAAATTTCATACAGGTTAAGAGTTCACGATAGATAAATAACACCAACTTTAATGCGCAGTTTTGAAAAGACGCTCTCGTGCTCCTCGGTATGTCCGATAATGACACACGCACGAAATGAGGGTGATATGTATCTATATAGATACTCATCGATATCCCAAGCTTCTGTTTGATTTCTGTGTGTGTTCTTGTTAGTCAAGCTTCAATCAAATAATATATCGCATAGTTTTAGCGTCTAGGTCGGGAAACAGATAACAAGAAGAAAGGGGATGCAGGACACGGTGTCAAGATCTGGTAATAAGGATCCCATTGATGACAGCATTAAAGTGCATGCATAGGTTAAGAAATGACAGCATGAGTAAGGGAGTAAGCGGGTAAGCACAGGTGATTTAGTGAGTGAATGCGTAAATGAGTGTGTGAGTGAGTGAGTGAGTGAGTGAGTGAGTGAGTGAGTGAGTGAGTGAGTGAGTGAGTGAGTGAGTGAGTGAGTGAGTGAGTGAGTGAGTGAGTGAGTGAGTGAGTGAGTGAGAGGATGAGTGGGTTGCTAAATTTGAGTTAGTAAGTTAGTGGGTGAGTCATTGATTGAGCGAGTGTGCGAATGAGTGGGTGGGTGAGTGAATAAGTCAGTGACTGAGTAAGAGTTTAAGTATGAGTGAGTAAGTTAGTGACTGGTGAGTGGGTAGTTAAGTGTGCGTGGATTACAAGGAACGTGAGTTCGTGAGCATGTTAATGAATAGTTAAGTCGGTAGTTCAGTATGAAAGAGGGTCAAGTAAGTCATTGTGATTTACTTCACAAGACGATATTCAGTTTATCATTGCGATGAACTTTGAAACAGGACGTGGCTCGCTTAGTCATTCCGCTATCTGAACATTAGCTCCAAAATACATCAGTCGACCACATCGCAATGGCTGAGGTGTTCATACTAACATGCTGTCAAAACAAGAAAGGAACAGCTCGAGTCGCATTGTGCTATCGGAAAACAATTCATGGAGCACGTATACTAGAGTATAAGATTTTAGTATCAGAGTCTATCGTGAATAGCTGAATAACTTATGAAATAACAACATCGTGTTACCACAGGGATAGGCATAAAAGCTCGATATTTTGTACTCTTGTTTAAGAGTACATCATTCCAAACAAAAGAAGAGCGTAATATATCGTGATAATGTCGGTGCCCGGACCTCATTCATCATGGTACAAAAGTCGTTGTAGTCAGAAAAGAGCCTCGCCCTCGACTATTCAAGTCCGGTTCGCACGGTCTCGTAAACACAACTCGCAAGAAACGCGAAATAAAAACATGGCAAGTTGTGCACGCATGTGTGAAGTCTAAAGGTTTATCTCGATTCTTATTAATACAAATCACAGATGATACATGGTAAATCGAATAAATGAATTCAAATGAAATGCCTTTAAAGCGGTATTTAATAATTCGTCAAGAGGCAACAAATGGGAAGTCTGGTAGTTGTGTTGTTGCCAAGCAACGGTTCAACTTTTTCAGGTCAGTTGGTGCATGTCGCTTTAAAACATGCATGCATGTGTGTACGTATGTACGTACGTACTTATGCGCTTGTGTGTGTGCGTGCGCGCGTGCGTGTGTAAATAAGTGTGTATGTCCATTACTACATGCATTCATGTATGCATGGGTGTGTGCGCACGCGTGTGAATTCTTACGAAAGGACGGACGGACGGACAGACGGACGGACAGATATAAGTGAATGATTACGAAATCCAATTTTTTTTCACGCGCTAGTAAGCACCACCCTCTCATATTCCAGTGTCAATGCAGGAATCCCAACCAAAACGAAATGCTGGCGACAGTTCAACCGTTCGTGCTGGGAACATGGCAGGTCGTGCATTAACTTTTAGCACTCACATTCGATAGGGTGAGTATTGGCGTGCGGGTTGGTCGTGTGAGCGTGCGTGTGTTTGCGTGCATGTTGACGTGGTGGAGCCAAAGAAAGGCAAAGAGAGGGAGAAATAGATGGAGGGAAGGCAAACATGTACGTAGGAAGAGAGAATATGTGTGGGGGAGACGGTGGCTGAGACACACACATCGGGAGCCAGAGAGAGAGCCACAGAGAGAGACATGTTGAGAATGAGCGCGTCAGTGAGGAGAGAGAGGGGGTGGGTAGCATTTGTGACAAGCTGACTGACCAACAGGCAGACAAACATACGAAGTGGGAAAGAGATCCATCTGGGAGGGGGAGAGGCAGTATTGGGGATGGCGAACAGAAAGACAGACTTAGAGAGAGATCGAGAAAGAGAGCACACATAGATATAGAGAGTAAGAATCACTTGACAGCGTGAGGATGGGGATGGGGGAGAGTTGGGTGGGGCGGGAAGTCAGAGGAACAGAGAGAGAGACATTTGGGTGTGGGAAGGGGCACAGGCACATGCGGAAAATGACAGACAGACAGGCAGAGGCATTGGGAGAGAAAAGAATCGGAAAGGGAGAAGGGATGGGAGTAGGTGTGTGTGATTGTGTGTGTGTATGGTAGGGGGTAGGGATGGGAGACAATGAAGGAGGGAGGAAGAGCGACAGAGACAGAGAGAGACTCAGAGTATGGACACGCACATATTGAGAGAAAAAGACAGACAGAGACAAAGGAAGGTGGAGAGTCAGAATGCATGCGGACGCAGAAAGATAGTCATAGGGATGGATAGAGCGGCACACTTACATGTGGAGAGTCAGACAGGAGAGAGGGAGAGCAACAAAGAGGAATGTAGAGTGTGAGAGAATCGGGGTTGGGAGTAGACAACATACGTGTAGCGAGTGAGAAAGTCAGTGTGTGTGTTTGAGAGAGATAGAGAGAGAGAGAGAGTGAGAGAGAGAGAGAGAGAGAGAAAGAGAGATAGAGAGAGAGAGAGAGAGAGAGAGAGAGAGAGAGAGAGAGAGAGAGAGAGAGAGAGAGAGAGAGAGAGAGAGAGAGAGGAGGGAGTGGCAGCGAGAAAGCGCAAGAGAGACATGTGGAAGGTAACAGAATAGGGGCTGGGAAGTGACGACACGTGAAGAATGAGAGAGCGAGAGAGGGACAGCCAAACAGAGAGACAGACATGTTCAATGGAAAAAGTAGAATCAGGAGAGAGGTTATCAGCGTG
Source organism: Urechis unicinctus (assembly GCA_034190875.2). Lineage (NCBI taxonomy): Eukaryota > Metazoa > Annelida > Polychaeta > Xenopneusta > Urechidae > Urechis > Urechis unicinctus. The sequence continues at coordinate 1,962,079 of CM067358.1, read as the reverse complement.
GGGAGGACTAGACACAAAAGCAGCAGTGGCAAATTAATGTTACAGGTATATATAAAAGATTTCGATCGTCGTCACTTGAACTCACATTTGTTTTGTATTAAATACTGGTTGGTCAAAATTTCTATAACATTTCGATCTTTATCAACTCCGATTATCTACATGTATATGAGAAGCTAACTTAATTAAAGCCTACTGTCGAACAAATAATAGTAACGATGAGCAAGTGACACTTCTAGTGTACGTGTGCTAGTAATTGCATGTATATAATCAATAGGACGGACACATTGGATATATATGTGTTAACACAGTCACTAACACTGCTTGGGAAGAAGGGAGACACAATTCCGTGTACACCTAGAACTAGGTTGAGAAATGTGACTGTTATTTCATCCACTTGTTAAGCCAAACGTGGGGCAATATAGTCGGACGTGCTATCACGCCACGCTTGTGCCACCTATCGTTGCAACCTTGGCCACACAACCTGATTGAAATGTTCACAAAAGCAAGAATAGTTGGGCCAACGTTGGGGCAACTTCACGCTTGGTCTGTCGACCTTTGATCCCTATGAACTCTCTCCTCCTTATAAACCAAATACCACCCACCATTCTTTCTTACCACGGGAAAGTGGGGGTGCCACTTGAACATGAAAATATTTTGTGTGAACATTGAAAACTCTGGACAGGTTGCCCTCGTTTGGTCTGTGTCACAGTTCTGCTGAAGTTGACGCTTAGGGTATCATTTGAGTTTCAAATGAGGGAAACAAGATGCCAAGTCAGCGTTTGTGGTTATGTCTGATCAATAAAACCCAATGAATGGAATTTTATTCTGGTCAATGATTACCAGTGCTTTATTAGTTATTGCTGTAATATTAGTTGCTCCCTTTTTATGTTGGTAACATGAATGCTCCTGTATGTGCTCATGTGAACTGTGTCATCATTATGAGTTCGGCAATAAATGGCTACAGGAAATACAACTTGGTGACCACGATGATAATGTTTTTGTTTTTGTGTAGATGTGGGGGTGTTGTCGACCCGAGTCAGATCGTTATAGCCGAAACTTTTAAGCTACTTGGAAATTCGGCATATGGTAAATATGTTACGATCCAGTTTTTGAGCTGCTAGTTAGGAAAGTAATATAGTACGAGATTTATGAATATGATTAAGCGTGATGTTATTGCTAGTTAGGAAAGTAATATAGTACGAGATTTATGGATATGATTAAGCGTTATTGCTTAAGGGAGAGACTTTTATTTGTACCGTGGCTTACTCATCTAGCTTATTTGTGAGTAATGTTCTTCCTTTTTTATTTGATATTGATGGCCGAGTGACGTATGCGTGGCAGTCCAATTCCCCTTTCTTGATTGATTGGGATCTGTTTTATGTGCTTTATATGCCAAGTTAATGCTTTTGTCCTCAGAATCCCCTATCTTGATTAAGTCGGCTACGCTTTATATGACATTTTGATGCATTTGTCCTCAGAAACCCTCGTATGCTGCGTGATTGCTTTATTTTAGCATCCCTCGTAAACCAATTTTAGTGCTTTGTCCTCGAATCTCTCGTAGAATGCATGCGTTGAAGAGTTAGATAAATGTCGTGTGGTGAATTATTTATTATCTTTATTGGAAGTAGTTAAGTAGATTCTAGCGTATAAAAGAACCACCAAATAGCGCATCAACACAGAAGTCCCGCAGAAGCTCCACAGAAGTCCACAGACGTCCATCGAAGCCACAGAGGGAAGACAGCCAGACTCCAAAAAGGCTGACTCTTGTCAACTTCCCGATAGGCTTTGAAAGAGAATCACTGTGCTTGTGGAGTGATTGTGCTTGTGGAGTGAAATAAGTAATAAATCAACTTCAGTTTGAAAACGGAGTCCTTCGTTTACCTGTGCACCTAAAACTGTTTTGGTAAATAGAAGTAAAACGAACGCGCAATAAGAGAAGAAACAATAATATCTTAGCCTTACCCTAAGGCGCGATAAAATATACCAAAATGAATTATTTCAAAATGTATTTGTTAAATTGTTATTTTACCCCGAATACATTGTATCTAATAGAGAGGACAGAAGGTCGACCTAGTGGACCTCGAATACATGGTATATAATAGAGAGGAGGAGAGGTCGACCCAGTGGACCCCGAATACATCGTATCTAATAGAAAGGAGGAGAGGTCGACCCAGTGGACCCCGAATACATCGTATTCACTATACTAGACGGGAGGTCGACACAGTGGACCCCGAATACATGGTATCTAATAGAGAGGATGGGAGGTCGACCCAGTGGACCCCGAATACATGGTATCTAATAGAGAGGAGGAGATGTCGACCCAGTGGACCCCGAATCCATGGTATCTAATAGAGAGGATGGGAGGTCGAAACAGAGGACCCCGAATACATTTTTCTGCTATAAAGAAGTGGACTCGTTGATCAGCGTCTGAGAGAATTATAACTTTGAGTTCAGAAATATAGGGTGCTTTATTTGAACAGTGCTTGCTTTGGCAAAACAAACCATCATTGCCCTAATCATGGTATAGCCTTTGCAGATATATGCCTTAGATAAACTCGCTACAGAATAGTCATTACGCATACAACCAGGTTCATATTGAAGCATCAATCTTACTTGTTCTTCCGCTCAGTAAAGTTATAGTCCAGCTTCACAACAATTTCACTTGGATATAAATGCAGAGTGAACACCAAACAATGGATAATGATATCATGTTTTCCTTAATAAACAGTATCAATCGTAAGTGAATATCCGTTTAAAAATGACATAGAATATGAGCAATTTTTTTTATAATCGATCACATCATTGGGGAAGAGTTAAGCAACGTGAATAGTGCAATACAGCCTCATTCGGTTACAGGAAGGATAATTGATTACTCCAAAAATCATAATGTGTTGTCAAATATCATAGCATATGCATTTCCAGTGTTGCTATATCTGATCTGTCAGTGCAGATCTACTGGAGCAATAAATTAGTGAACATCTTAACAACAACATAATTCAGGATTTTCTAAGGAATACACATTGTTGAAAGATTTATGAGACATGTAAACAACTTAGTGCATAGAAATATATGTGATGTGTCTGACATCAATATACCAAACAAAAAGCCTCCCTATCAAACCACCTCTTGTTTAAAAGAGAGGTAACATAATAACATTACCATGACACACACAATAACTCTGTATCCATCTATTTCTCGGGACAAAGGAAGCAAATCCTTTTGTCCCGCTAACTTTGGCTGGTACAGATAAGGTGGAATCTGGCTCCACAAAAAACACAGAGCACCTGGAACATAAGACCAGAACTATATTGGAAATAATAAATATGATATTCATCTTTTAAGATGCAGATAGACTAACACTGGGGAGGCATTACTAACTTGTATAGGACATAATCATTAGTACTCTACAATTGACAATGTCCAGGCACAAAACACTGCATGAATTGGCATATAGTAAGCACTTTCACAATTTTATGCAACTGATTATGTTTGTTGTTGTAAAGATTTATTTGTAAAAACCTGAGCTAATATCACACCATGTTTTTAAGAAACACACATTGGAAAAATATGTTCAAACTACAAATCATTATAATTACCAAGACGCCAAAATCCTGACCGCATCGGGTGCAGTAGACCCGTATAAGATCTGAAACCAAATGCATGATTTGCCAATCAAGCACTCATGAGGAGAAAAACACATCTTATTTGCTTCTGGTATCAACTATATTTTCTCTGAAATATGGTTCTTTAAATAATAAATACCCGAGTTTGAGTAAAGACTGGTGGCTATGTAAGACCTTGCCTCTCCAGAAGTTGGCACGGGTAGTTTGTCACCAGTCAATGTTTCATGTAAGAACTGCAACGCAAATAAAATGCACAAGGATGAGACTATGTATGCAGTCTTTCAATAGTTAAGTTAATACGTTTGGTAAATGTAGAGCATTAAATAACATTAAAGCAAATACACCACAATTGAAAGAGTCTCGTTGTCAGTTTACAGTTGGAGGAGGTGTTACATCAGAACCCGCCCTGTCGAAAACCAACTGCAGCACGGTCATCCATAAATTTCCTGATCACACAATTGTCATATGAAATTAAAGGTTTTGAACAAATGCCTAAACCTACCCAAATCTTTGTCTCATAACAAACACACCCAGCACAAAATACATGTGATAGCATGATACACAGCCAATTATAGTGTCATTTTTAAATATTGTATTGATACTAATATCAGCCAAATCATTATTTGATTTAGAGGGGTTTTTTTACACATTAGCAATAACCATCTGTGAATATTTTGTATTTCTTTCTGCTTGTATATACTGTACTTTATTATTGTGGCAGCGGTGCAGTAACAGGTGTCTTTACACTGGTCTTTTGATCTGCTTCAGTAGTGCCTGGGACAATATGCTTGCAACCCTTGTCAAAGAGATCAATTAGGTCTACACCAGCATTATATTTTCTTTCCATAATGAACGAAAACAAATTTTACAACCTGTTCGAAAATACTGTATTGACACAGTAAATTATAATTCAAACACAGAAATTATGGTTATCTGATCAGATATTTGATATTATTGTGTAAAACAAGCACTTTGCTTGAAGGGACATATGAAAATACGCTTGTCTGATCCATATTGCAGAGTGCACCCAGGGAAGTATTCCTTCACCCGCTTCTCAATATAAGAGAGTCGTTCTTGATTCCTCTTCTTTTTGAGGAGATGTATCATCAGTTTCACCAAAAAAAAATGTGGTGAGCTGCTTTGCATTGATTTAAGAAATAGATTGACTTCTCCAGATACGAGAACAGCTCTTCAGCAACTTGACTGTTAATGACACCACGAAATTCTTTCACCAGATAACGTATTCTTAGCTGATTTGATTGGTGGAACCTGTCAAATGCAAAGTAGTGATTTGAGGTGTTTGTGAGGGGGTGCATATTGTTATAATAGGTGTGGTCCACAGATGTCAAATTAAATTTCAACTTGCTAATGTCAAACTCTGGAATTTTAATGTTTAGCACACTATTCCTTAAAAGCTGAAGATTCTCAGCACTGGCGTCTGCAAACCCTCCCTTGTGTGGCTGGAGCATTCGAGGCTTTCTCTTGTTACCATGAGTGGCAGCACACCAATATATGTCACAAACACATACTGTTGGCTGATGAGCTGAGGACAGAATCATATCTACATGGTCTTTTGGACTGTCACCCCTCAGAAGGAATTTGATCCAATATGTGATCCCGTGCAGACAACATGCCGCCAAAAGACCACCTGCCAACATTAACATCGTCTTATTCCATTTTTTTCAGATGGCTTTATATCTTATTTAGGTGACAACACCATCAACACTGTACCTGAACATCCTTGAAAACTTTGTGAAGAACTTATGAAAGCTACTTTGGTCAGCCAGCTTTACTCTGATCCGTTCCAAGCATTCTAACTTGGTGCCCCGGTCAGACTCTCCAATAACACGGGACACCTGTTTGATGTCTGCCATCTGCTAATAGATTATTAGCTTTACAGACATGGAAGTTTCCTCTGTGGTCAAAACAACATACAGGAAGTATACACATCATTGGTAACATATCAATTAATACCACAGAGTTATATGCTTGCATATAAAAATAGACATTTACATCTTTTCAACATTACAGGAACACAGGAAAGAGTATATTTGCAAACTGTATGTTGCCCAGGTTTCCCCAATATTATGACTAATATGTTTGGATGGAACAGACACTGATCATCTAGTTGAGACTAAGGACAGTTGTTATGATATAAATTTGGCTCTTCTGACTTTAAAACCCCTCCCCCTTTTCCAATTTATCAGCAAGACATATTTACACTAGCCCGAGGTCAACTTCCACCTTTAAGATGGGGGTGTGACCCTGATAAGTAGTCTTGGCTGCTTTCATTTCCATCAGCCACCTTACGAGTCCACACCCCATGTGGATTCGTCTTTCCTAGGCTTTTGGGAAAGGAGGCCGGCCTTATCTGAACCAATGGGAGGTCAGCTGTTGGTGGGGTCCCGGGCGTAACCCAAAGCCTGGAACCCTAATAAATAGCTGGCCTCGCCAGGAATTCAGGGGGAGCTACCCAGCGAAGAGACTAAACATCTGGACAAGATTCTGAGCGAAATTCCAGAGAAGCTGATAAGCTAAAACTCGAAAAAAGCGACAACAACTCAACTCCTGGACTGGTGTTTTCTCTGGCTAGTGTCCCCACTCATACAACTACAAGCAGCTATAATATTCTTATAAACGAAGGAGTGCGCAGAAATAAATGTTTAACAAGAAAATATAGCTATAAGAGAAATATAGTCCTAAGACAGTCCAGTAGTAGATAAATAAAATCACCCTTCACTTATATCTAATGTGGATTTACTATTATTCTAGTAATTTGTGCCGGATAGATGTGCCGCAAGGTGATATACACTGGGTATCTATCAATAAGTTCACATTCCAGCGCACTCTGCATTGCTTGGTTTCAACATTACAAGTATAGCTGGGTCACACACACTGTTTTATAACTTGAATAACAGTCCAAAGTTATATCTTTTACCAGGGGAAATGAAAATAATTCTAGATGACTGGTAATATGAATTACCTTTTTCTCACTCATGAGTTCTATCAGTAGATCTTCAGTTAGATCTAGTTCCATCTCTTCGTCATTGCTGGTTGGACGGGAGGATGTAGGCAGCTTCTTAAATTCTGTGTTGTACACCATCTGATCTGACCTGGCCGCACCAACATATGGGGACATTTGTTGTAAATTGGCAGAACATGTTCTGTGAAGGCATCATCTATAATTGATGATCAGTGCAAATACATCTGTTTGGTCATTGCAGTGGGACTGAAATAGTAGAAAGCCAACCTGAAGATGCTGCTGACATGATTTGCATGTCTACCCTGTCCCAGAAAGAATCTTGGCATACTGTATCGTTCGCATCTTCTTGTCCACCTACATCCACCTCTGACATCACACAACATGAGCACAAAGTAGAATATTAGTTTGTGCAACAATCCTATCCTTCTTTGTTTTTTAACACAATCATAAACACACTTATTAGGCAATTTCGATATACCCATAGAAGTTAAGGAAAGTAAGATACTAACAGTTTACTTTGAAACAGCATTTCTTGTCCACATCCGTCACTAACACCGGGGGGAAAATACCACACTCAAGGCAAATAAATTCATAATCATGAGCACACAAGGCTTCATAGCTGAGGTATGCCTTCTTGATCTCGTTGTGCGGGGGATATGAGAGCTTGTTGAACAGCTGTAGCTTCTCTAATTCCCGTCCTAATGCTGTATGAGTCTACATAATGGTTCACAACAGAGAAGAAAGTTTTAAAAAAACTGCCACCGTATGCAAAGATCCTTTATTTAACTCTACAATAATTTGCTTTAGTACAATCCAACGTAGACTAGACTAGACTCTATCATACTAACTTGAATGCAACATCTTATCCATCTGAAGAATCGCATGGTCAAGAAGATCTTGTTTTTGTAGTTGTGAAGTCCGTGTGAGGGATCGTGGTATTACACAAAGTTGTCAAAACGCAGACAATCTTTTTTGTAGACTTTGATGTCTGGAACAAAAGTAACTTTGTTGTGTGAAAGTCGTGTATTTGAGAGCCAGATGAATACTTGTATGATATGTTATTCTTATGCATCCCAAATGATTATTGAAACCATTGGCGTAAGAATACTAATTATAGCCTTCGTTTTTTGCAATAAAATAATTCATGATGCACCTCTTAAGGTGCAAGCCTAAAGGTCATTCAACCAAAGGGTTTAAGGCTGGCATTGTAATTTCGCAACTCCACCATAGAAAAAATTGTGTTAGAATTATAACTCATTTGCTTGGATTTCAGTTTTGAATTCTAGCTTGGTTTTCTTACACACAAGAACAAATATCGAATCTTAATGATAAGCAAATTATGCATAGGAACTACCCCAGATAACAGACATTTGTACTAATTCATCATGGATTTGTATGTGTTGTATACGAAGGTCAAACTACAATGTACTGCTACCAACAGCAAACGTCATGATACACTTCCAATCAGCGACAAGGAACCACCCTTTTAACACACTATGACTGCGGCAAATAAATTTATACTGTAAACTGACCTTTTCTAACGAATTGGTAGCCGACAACTACTCCCTTGTCCGTTGATAGCTTCACAGTTAAGGCTTGTTGCACCATGGGCAGTCATTCTCCGATGGAATGAGGGAAGTAAATTCTACTGATGCGCCAAAATCCACGAATGACTCCGGATCGTACCTGTTCTTGCCGAGATATTCAATCCAATCCCTTGTTCTTTTAGCAATAGTTTCTTTCGACTCATTTGGACAGTCACCTGTCAGGGATACGTCATCTTCAGTTGTTACGGCATCCGATTTTTGTTTGCATTGTATGACCCAGCGAACTATGGCCTTATGCACACAATTGTGGGCAGTTGATGGTGTCTTCGGTCACTGTGAGGAGGACTCTTCCCAACTGAAACCACTGCTTTACATTTCCAGTGTAGACACTGTAGAATGTTGGGGACACACCTTAAGGCCACTTAACCACCAAGGGGCATTGATGCTGGTCAGCCTTGCTCTTTATGTTATGGACCTCACTTTCATGATGGCAGATAGAGTAGCCTGTTCAATCGGGGGATACATGCTCTCTTCTACATAGCTGGAAGTATAAATGGCTCTGCCAAGATGTTGGCAGACGAAGTTCTGCTTCCTACGAGCAGCTGGAGCCATAATTTCCCGGCATCTATCACCCATGCATGTCATTCCCTGGTTATTCCCATGGATTTTCACCTCCACATGCATAGGTCTAACTGGTCCTGAACCAGTATGTTTTCTACAAGAAAAAGTCCAGCCTTGTCGACGCAACAGCTAGGATCTTTGGATGGTTCCTTTTGGTGTGTCTTTAAGTGCATTCTGTCATTTTTCTTCGAAACTTTCTTTTTTCATACATAGCATTGAGTTGTTGCCAGTTTTCTGCCTTCATCAGGAGGGTCAATGGCTACTTCAGGGTGTACAGCATTTGAGTCATTGCACGGCACTGGATTCGCTAAAGATGGTAACTCTGGTGTATGGTTAACAGATGACGGAACAGTGTCATCAACCAAGTCTAGAGGCTCAGCAACTTCAGAAAAGCAAGGACACTTTCTACGTGGTGTTCTGCTGTTGAACTAAGTCGCGTCATCCGTCCGTCTGTGCTCTACGCATGACAAACAGCATATCAGGAGTTTCTTCCCTGCAACAATTATACATTTCCATATCATCCACATATAAAGTTAAAAAAAGTAAATCTATTGTAGAGGCATAAATACGAGGCCTTATATTCTATAAACATAAAAATGGCCCAACAGCTCTGGTGCTTTTGACTATTTTATTTTCGAATAAGTTTTATGACTTAATTTCATCATAACGTTTATGATTCAATAATGTATTCAATTGGACACAACAACCCACTCAGTAATTCAATCACAAGGAAAATGTAAGCTTACAAGTGATGGTCAGTGCATTCAGTCCATTTAACCAAGTCTATTAACAAAACGTGCCATCAGAAAGTATCAGATATTCCTTATGTGAGGGTGTCAATTGAGGGAAGGGTTTGGGGGTCATCATTAACATCTGCATCTTAGGTCCCATCAGACTTAACATTTAGCCTACAATTAATTACAAAGGTTTTTCTGGCTACATAGTGACTAATTTCCAATTCCCTGTTAGGTTTACATGGTATGATAGATAAGTCGTAGATCGAAGGTAATGATTGGGTGAACAACCTATTTTAGACATTGAAATGGAGTTGAGGGAGGGGGGGGGGGGGGGTCGGGGGTTGTCAATGTGTAATTTGGCTGTGCTAGCTTGCTTTATAGCAAAAATGTGGTTTATAAAATAACACAAAGATGGACAGACATTGGCTTGAGCTCTCCTAAAACCAGAGCTAATACATTGTTACCTCACACTCAAACGTATTTACCTATGTGCAAGAGAAAACATATCTTTACTAACACAAGAGCATCAGAAAGCCTGGTGCATTTCACATGGTGGGAAGATAGGAGCATACACCTCTTCTCATTAGGCTACCCTCTTAGCAAGGGGAGTGAAACCCTCTCAGCAAAGCTGATGTAGTGAATCACAACAGCTGTTAGAATGGCTTGTTTTTGGGTTTTAATGACCTTAACTGTTTCAGAGGCAGATGGGTATGGCGTGGTTCTGTTTGTTTTCTTGCCTTTACTCACCCTTTCCTGGAAATGTCCCACAATTATACTTAGTATCGTATTCAGACAGGTAAATCAACACGGCTCATTTATCTTGTTTAGTGTGTACCTAGAAGAGTATATGCACCCATTCATTCATTCCAGCCACACACGCAATAGTAGATATCATTCTGAACAAGTTATGTAGATGGATATGTGGATGGCAGCTGAGGAGAAAGACACAATGTTTTGTGACAAAATGGCACCTTACCAGAGCAAGAAAAACTATGGCTCTCATCGAATCTGACCAAATTCCGTTTGATAGCTTGCGGTGTAGAAAACTTGAACTTGTCCAAGGGACACAGAGGACATGGTGCGGACAGGGAAGAGACGAGGGATGATGAGCCAACATCGATAATAAACTGATGATTACCTTTAAAAGCAAATGACGATCTACAATAGCATTAACCAGGATACAATGTAGAATATGTCCTTGATAGATATGATCAATAAAGAACACCTATATAGACCATAATTTAGAGCAACAGAGTAAGAATGGACATCATAAAAAACTAAAGAGAGCTTTAAGATTAACAGCTTTACTTGCATCAAAAGGTCTCTCCAAGTCACCTCCAACTTCTGTAGCTGATCTACAAAGGCCATCAAATATCAATTCTATGAGAACACAAAAAAAGCATTGGCGTATCCAATTCATAGCCGACAACTTAAAGGAATATCGCGATATATTTTCATATATTTCGATTGATATGACACTCTTTAAACTATGTGTTGTGGCTAAATTATCTTGATGGCTATGTGTTGTTGTAGAAACAAGTCAACGATGTTGTAGGGGGCCGAAATATAAACTTCTCTTTATTCAGTTTAAGGTTCTTTTGATGACTGCCGAAAGGTGTGCCTGAAGACTATTGTAGGAGGAGATACCAGGAGATGCTGCTTGGTTGAGGGCTTGCTCGGGACTGTTTTAGTTGGCGGGCAGCAACTGTGTAGTTAGGGTTGGGGCTTAAAGCCATTAATTAGTTGACCAATGAGGGCACGCGTAGCGCATTCCTCATGGTATGAAGTTTGTAGGGTGTTAAGGAGGTAGGGCTTTAAGGTTTTCTCTGCAGCCGCATATTTTAGATAAATGATCCACGACACTATGCATCTGTCACTATCTACGCTCGCAGAAATATTCCACTTTATATAAGTGGTTTTGTTTATATATAATAAGTCGAATCGTAATTTACCTGATAAATTGCTTTCCATGTCTATTTTCGCGTCTCGACGAGAAAAGGCAAACGCAGAAATAGAAGTTTCCGCTTCACCACGAGGAAATAGTCGAGAGATGCAAAGGAAAACAAATAACCAATGTTCCCTTGGTGTTACCCATCAGGTCGACCCAACTGGCACCTGGGGCCTGCTGGGTCGACCTCCTAGAGTGTTATATAAATGAGCCTGTCGCATATAAAGAGTGCCACAATGCACTGTCTGTTCGAACGGGGTGTACGAGTTATAATTCAGAGAATATTCATTGGTATAAGACATGTCCCTTACTCGCATTGTTTCTTATATACTAATTGCGTGTTGGTCTCTTGAGGCTTGAGGTGAAGCCAGAGAAATACACTTGGTATTGATATGAGCGTTAATATAACAGTGGCTTGATAATTTCAGGCGAGTGCTGTGGCCCGTGTGGGTAAGCACTAAGGGGCGATGGTGTGTGTAGGTCGCAGGCCTAAGCCCCGTTAAACGAGGTTGAATTAGCTTAATGAAAACTCAGTCCGCTATATTTATTGGTCACCGGTACATAATAATTCAGTAATACTGTATTGCCACTTTTATCAGCTGACATTTATTTACTCTTCTTGCTTGGTACGTTCAAATAAAGCAGGTAGTTGGTGGTGGGATGGTCTCTTCCTCAATCTGCACTAGCAGAGGGTCAACTGAGGTTGACTCATCAATGGCTTTCGTTCTTTAGTTTGGGTCGACTGGCAATATATCGGTCACCATATCTGACAAAACTTTCATGGCTAGAAAACCCTAACAGGATACACATTGTCATTTTGCGGATGTCAGGTTGGCAGTAGCATAATTATACATACTCGTAGGGCTAAATCAGATCTTTCTTTTAATATTCTTAAAAAGTATTCTAAGCATGGCAACAGTTTCACTCACACACGCCAAATGGCTGTGAATTGTGCAAATGACTGCAACAGACCAAATTGGCTCTGTAAATCAGGTTAATTCCATATCGACGAACTACTAAATACGTGACCTACTAAGACTCGCCACCCGATGCGAATCGCAGCGACCAGTATATACTACACTGGTGACCGCTTGTCTGCGCAGTGAGCACTGCCGCAATTTCTAAAATTACCCACTCCTGTGGCTTATCCGAGTAGTGCTCATTGAGGGGTTTGATGTTTTGCTCGAGGAGCGATCCTTGTGTTCAATAAGCGCGTTTGAGAAGTTAAATTACAGACGATCCCTGGAATTACATACCGACAAAATAGTCGACAAATTTACTGTATCGTTGTTTATCTTAAGCACAGGATTAAGCCACATTTTCTTCCAAGTACAGAAAAACTAAAAGGTAATTTAAATTAACGACTTCAGTTCTTAATCTTTTAATACAGGGGAGGTTTATAAGAAGGAAAACCTAGATTGTCTGTTTGCGACATCAAGGTCTAAACTAACTGCATTGCAAGACTCACTGACTCAGCGGGTGATCAGCGATTCCGGTAAATTCCTTGTTAATCATAATTTCATACTATGACCGGGCAACTAGATTTTTCAATCGAACTAGTAAAAATTGCCCGACTGGACATGCTTTTTTTAGAGTAAGTGTTTCTCCCCGAGATTGAAAAACATGAGGAGGTGTTACAAAAGTGTTGTTTTACTTACGTCCATATCAGGAACAGTACTGGATATAAAAAATTCATGTTAAATTTCTACTTGCTGCGGTAATTTACAAGCTTAGGATGAGGACTCTGGTATTCTCACTCCCTGGTCTCCAAGGTGTAATTTTAACAACTGTGCTAGCTTAATTATTGGTGGAATATAAAAAAGAAGCTGCGGCGATTAAACATACAGGGCACGAAATTGGCAAATATTTTTCAAATGGCCCTTCAACAAAATGAACAGGCCCGGCCAGTATTTAACTGGTGCTCTCAATGGCCTTTTTATTCACAATGCCGAAAGTAGAAGTGAAAAAGCTGAGTGAAAGTGGACTTTTTTCTAATTCATCAAAGTTGCATTCAGGTAAATGTTTGACAAACTTGTCCATTGTTGTTAAACTAAGGAAAAATATTTTGCGCGAAGTATCAAATCAGCGACTTGTATTGCCAGGAAAATTTGACACTCATTTGCACGTGACACAGACTGACAAATAAAAACGAGTTATACAATCTCATTGATAAGTCGTGTGCTTTCGTCAATACACAAATAACCGAAGTAATCTGGATAAAAGCTGAGGTCAAGTCAATTGGGTCAGTTCACAATTTCAAACGATCGCACTATTGTCAACATGTTAATCTTTTGACGGAGCACTATATAATAACCACTTTCACTGCTGGTGCTGTGACAGTACAGATGCACCCTATCGTTGTCTTGATTGCATGTGTGCAATATGACTCTACAATAGCTGTGCTGTAGACTCGCCTAGAACACCAATTCATGAGTGGCAAGTATAGCTCGTATGCTGTATGATTTATTAATGAACAAATAACTATTGCTGACAGTTACTTATGGTCCTTTTTGTATTGTGTTACTCTATTCACTGCGACCATTTTATCACTGCTGATATCCCGGGTTTGACGCAAATCAAGGATCCTCATGAATCCCTGGACGCACCATCATCTTTGATAATATTTAAGTAAGTTAACGGAAATAAGCCAAGCACCTAACCATTTCTTTCTTTCACACATTGATTGAACCTGACACATCAAAAATGCATATGAATAGTTCATCGATTTAATATAGATATTATGGTAATACAATAAATGAGGTTAAAAATGTTAAGTATTTGTACATGCATATCTTATAAGCCTCTCTATTTGTGCATATTACAGCTATGCAGGGTGCACCCACTCAGGTGTTGCAGCTTGGAAGAGAGGGACCTCACAAATCTTTTGAGGAATGGCTTCTGGCCACTGACCCTTACCAAGCGAGGAGTTAAAATAAGGTAGCTTGGCCAACTGCAGTGCCTATCACTAGAGACACAGATTTAAGTGCAGACATACGTCACTTCCACTGATATACACACATCATCAAAGTTTGGCAAGGTAATTTGTGTGATATCTCAAAAATTGATTAACAAATGAGAAAAAAATATGTGTGATCAATTCATATTTCCCTTTGTGTAACAAAAGGAATCTTTCACTCTGTTCAGTATCAGTCGCAGTGAAAAGATTCTTGAGTATCCACAACTGTGGCAGGCGATGAGGGCTGCCCAATTATCACTTTCATTGCCTGTTTCTACATACACACACACACACACACACACACACACACACACACACACACACACACACACACACACACACACACACACACACACACACACATAACTACCTGTATATACATATATATATATAGCATATATATATATATATATACTATATATATATATATATATATATATATATATATATATGTATATATATATATATATATATGTTTATATATATGGGCATTCATATATTTTTCTATATAAGAATATGTTAATTTCCGTTCACGATCTGCCATTTATAACTGAACCGTCTTGTTGCTCATTTCAGACAAGTGGGCAGTGTGACTTTGCTTTGGATGGTAACTGTGGCTTTATGGCCACAAGGGTAGATTGTCAGGTACATTATTAACTTGCTACCTTTTCTTCAAAATGCAGGGCTCGAAGCTAACGCCCGCCCGCCCGCCCGCCATTGGCGGGTTAAAATCGCCACGGGCGGGTAGAAAATACGTCGTCCGGGTGGCGAGTGAACAATTCGCCGAGCGCCCCACTTTTAATTTAGGATGCATTTAACCTTCCTAACCCAGTCTGAGATCGTCGGTGATCGTTTACTCCATACGCATCGTTTATTCATTAATATGGTCTTTATATCTGTACTGAATATACAGATTTGGACACGCTATATGACATAAAATGTCTTCTAGCACACAGTTTACTTACTCCTTTGTGTACTAGAAGCCACAGGAGACCCCATTCCCAACCGGATATTCATGGAAAAATAGAGGAAGGAAGAAGAGACACTTCTTGTCCAACATAAATGAAACAGTAAATATTGTATTATGATGTTGTTATACTCCCTTAAGCAAATATCCAGACAGATAAATAGGGATTTATTGTATAAATTATCAAATGTATATAAAAGCAAGGCAATCCCTATGTGGTGGATGGCATGCAATTTAATGTCATCAGGTATTTTTATTTTGTTTTATATATATCAACTAATGCAAGTACAGTAGTGTTGTTGTGGTGTTAGTCATTGTTTTGCTATACTATCTTGGGATGGTTTTATGTTTATTTTTAGATCACAGCTTCAGTCTGGACTGCTAGACTCAGATGATGCAGACACAACCCTGAGGATCACAGCTAAGCTCACCTTGTATGCAACTATCATAAACAGTTTTTAGCTCTTCTGTTCAGCAGAGTTTACTAAGTACCTGTCTGTTTGTAAACTTCTGATGGCACAAATTACACACAGACCCTTCTGGTGACAATTGTGCCCTGAAGACTAAAAATATGACCTGCATGACCTTCGCCGAGTTATTTATGAAAAATTTATGAATTAGTGTTTAACCCTGGTGTGTCATTGAATACTTTATCAAACCATAATAGTTATTAATTGTCATCTAGTCATAACTTTAAATTGAAATTCATGCCAAACGATGAAGAGATTCAAGGAATATTGACCTCTCATTGAATGTTTTATATCTATATGCATTTCTTGTAAACAATGTCAGAAATGTATTTTGATTACAGGTTTGACAAGAAGCTGACTGCAATTGGCAGGTAACAGCAAGGTTGTTTGTTCTCCATTCACTATGCCATCAAGGTCGACAGAACAAGGCACGACAACCACCATCAAGCTGTTACAACATTTTGCGCATTCTTTTTCAATTATCTCCATATTTTTGCACTCTTGTCAGCATGTCTGAAATAAAATAACCTGATATTATGAACTCTCTCATTTAGTGTTGATTTATACATGGCCATCAAGCTTAAGAACTTATTGTGCAATCAACAATATCATTACAGTACCATGAAGGTATTAACCGATGAATTCACTCAAATACATAGGGGAATGATGAACTTTTCCTCCTCAAGCAATTTGAACATGGACTAGAATAGCTCTGGCATTTGTGCTGGGTCTACAAGTAGAATAACGAGAATACCATAGCGTTTTGAGCTAGAATAGGAAAAATGTCTGACGTGAATTTATATGCTTTATAATAAAATCAGTCGCATTTGATAGTGAAATAGAGGTCAGTCGATAGAGCACTCGCAAGAGCGTCCATATCGCTTTGCTAACGGAACTATAAGACACCGGATATATCATGCTACAAAGTGATGCTGTTATTATCCCGTGCGACCCCATGTCGCACCCCGCAAAGATGCGAAAACACCCACACTGGACCCAACAACATGAATAACTTTATTTTATGGTGCTAAATAGTTATGTCGTCATAATCAGCGATGTGACGTCATACTTGTTGGTGCTATACATGTAAGATTTATATCAGTCCTATTCGTGGTCGTCGATATATAACCAAATATAGTTCTAGTAGTATATTTTAAATAACCCTCGGACATAGCTCTTTCGAACTAAGTACGGGAGTATGCACTCCCTCTTAGTTCTGGCGTCCAACGATAATTCCCGACATAAGTCAACGGAATTATCAAGAGTTCTGCTGCTTTACCTAGTTTTAGCTAATAAAATCAACTCACCAAATATTTATAGGAACAGAAGCTGAATTTCAGCAACAACAGTATCTTGTGAATTAGTATTTTGGCCTAAAACACACCAAACGGTAATATTTGAGCCCGACTTGGCAACATGGCGGCGAGGCGGCGGAAACTAACCAGCGGGAGGATACACCAATTGGAACATAGGCGAGACAGCTCACAAGACGCGGGTTCACAGGGACCATTTGTGGCACGAAGCTAAAAGCTAAAATGACCTTGTCTAACATGTAGAAAAGGCCATTAACATTCACTGTCGCACAAATATCACACCGAATCACGAAGAACGAAGAAAGCAACGAAAACCTGGGGAAAAGGCGACAGGAATTATTAGCAATAGTTTTTGCCTATGTTCTCACCGCCTTATTTACATCGGAAGTTTCTGGGGCTGTCTGGGATATCGTCCTCCGCGCTTGTATTTTGGAAGAAAATATCACCGGTAAACTTGGAAAGTTATCGAAAATATAGTTTTCCGCTGACGATAGGAATATGAAACATTATCTCGAACCGAATTAGATAATAACTTTCGACACTGATCGCCCGAAACTCGTCAGAACATGCATATTTCGTGAAAAAAGTGGTGAGTTATGGGTTGATCGAATGCATCGACCAAAAAATTTAGCTCTATCTGTTGGACGGACAAGGTGATTAATAGAACCTGACGTTGGTCTTTTGGGCTACTCGGACATAACTATGTGCTACAGAAGAAGCACAAATGCGAGTGAAGACCATAGTCAATGATTAGATTGATGCGGTTCTGTTGACGTCATGGATACGTTGGTTCTTATCGAAAATTAAATCAATTGTTCCCTGACACGCGGCCAAATATAACTCTATATTTTAAATATATCTTGCAAACAGACCTGATAAACGACCCTGACTAAAATTATACATCCCAGGTGGCGACAAGTATTAACCTGTGCAAATTTACCACCTGCAATTCCTGGTATTGTCGATACCAAAGCTCAAGTCCTTCCCCAGACAGAGACGCTTAGAAAATCATGTTAAGTTGCTATAATTTCGCCAATAGCAAAATACTAATTCTATCCCAAAGCCTAGGACAATATACTTGATGTAAATTGTAACATATATTCATCTTCGCTTTTTTATTTTTTGAGAAATTTAAAAGGGTTTTCAATGCTACCTTTGCAATACAGACGAATTTTGATGGACGTGAGTCATAAGGGATGGCAATAGTCCATTTCCCGGTAACCCCAATTACGCATGCGCGCATGCGCAACAGCGCACCTGGCGTAACCAGGCACGTGACCCCGGTACAAACAAAGAGGTTAATGTTCACAACAACGCGTTGGAAAGTCGAGCAACTGCAAAGGTTTTGGAAGAATAGAGGGGTTACAACGACGGATTTGCGACTTCAAGATCAAGTTAAACTTGGAATTAACTTGCCCTGTGATCCTGACTTCAACAAAAAGAAAATCCTTTGAAGACTTTTAGCCCTACATAAATTCATGTTACCGTTCGATCAGAGCTATAGACTTTTTGCAGATGGCCATGTGCTCCAGCAGAGACGTTCAAGACGGCATGACTATCCTGTGCCAGTACAGGATATGGCAATTAGTAGTGAAATAACATTAGCTGTATTTATCCCAGGCTAAAGTTGTCGGTAAGCATTATTAAGTAATTTCTCCTATCATTTTTGTATCTGTTGTAGGTATAGAACCACACTAGAGTCATCGCTTGGTAAACAAGTTGATGCCTTTGACCCTTGTCAAGTGACAAGTTGCCCACCTCAGAGACCAGCCCCAGGGCCTGGCACACAAAATCAGACAGGCATGGAAATGCTTCAGTTTATTGCACATATGCTGAATAAAGTGTAATATTTATCGAACTGGTTGTACAAGATAGACAACTGGGATTGCAAACAGAAGGAAGTAACATTATTGATTCTTTCTGTTTAACAAGAAC
Organism: Urechis unicinctus; assembly: GCA_034190875.2. Taxonomy (NCBI): domain Eukaryota; kingdom Metazoa; phylum Annelida; class Polychaeta; order Xenopneusta; family Urechidae; genus Urechis; species Urechis unicinctus. The sequence continues at coordinate 1,942,979 of CM067358.1, read as the reverse complement.
AATGCTCACGCTCAAGTCCTCGAACTACTCAAAGACCAAAGTCAACCTTCACCTCAGTTTTCAGAGCCAGAGCCAACATGCCTCTCACTGGGTGTGCTGGATAGAGCAAAGGATTTTGTCGGGCACATCATATAGTCTGCTCAAGCCATACCAGGAGCCACCACAGTTGTCTGCACTGCAGATGATTTTGTCAGATTTGTGAATTACGCTCCTGCTGATATTGAACTTCAGATACTAAAGGGCAAGCCGATAACTCAGTCTGGTATGCAATGAGGCTAGGACGAACCACAGCCTATGTGATTCAACCATCATGAACAAACCAGATACTGACCCGTCTGTGCCCATTTCTAAAACAATGGGAGACAATTTACCCGTTACCACTCCAGCTCTCGTATGGGTTCCAAGAAAAAGAAATGTTCCCGTTCTAAAAGCACCGCGGTTAATTGAAAGATGCACAGCTTCTTCACCTCAAGCACAACTGTGCTTATTACACTCAAGTGCAGAGACAGATGGGAATTTATGGTGTATAGAATAGTGACATTGTGTTGTACACAATAAAACTTACACTAATCAACTATAGCCATTTCTATATTTAGCAGGATAGTTGTCCGAAATAGGGCCATGATTGGAAAAATGGATCGGACACAAGAGCACAAAATCAACATTTTGACCTTCTGTATCACAGATAATCACTTTAAATGAGGATTTCTTAGCATACAATTTCTACAAGGAGGCCACAAATAACCAAGTTAAAGCTTTACATTTTCAAATTATAGTTAAATATTGACATAATTACACATTAAAATCTCCTCATACTGGAAAAGTAATTTTTTACTACAAAATATGCATAACTTCATAACGCGATATCCAATTCCAATTCAGTTTTGAGATGCTCACGGTGAGGTCTTTCCAATGAATTATTTACATATGCAATACAACCCTTTTTAATTTTTCATTGGCCACCCTATTCAAGGGCCTCGGGGGAATTCAACTCCCGGGGACACTATATAATCAGCCCGCTCATATCATTTCAAAATTTACCTATGCTTCACACACCAATATTTATGTTGATATCATGATATTACACACTACTTACAAACTCACTCACACGCGTACATTAAACACTCGTGCTGTTTTATTAATGCAGCGCCTGACACTAAATACTTCACGTCAATCACTTTATTATTACAAGTCACAATGTTCAGATAAAACTCGCTGTAAATTATTAACAATGCTACCGATAAATTGACACTTGATCTATTTGGATTGAGGAGATATCGCATATCATCTCCAGTAATGCTATCATCGGCAAATCAAAATCTATTCAACAATTCGACAGCCTAAACTCTCCCATGTTGTTGTTGTTTATTCAGATTTGAGTGGTTTCGGCAACTTTTGCCATGTACCACCGAAGCATTTGACGTTGGAGATCGGAGATTTGTTTACAAACGTTTCGGTGAACGAAAAGTGACATAAAGTCTGAGGCGTCCGTTGATGAGTTTTTGGGTGATATCTGAAGTTTTGACCTTGTAGAAGTCAACCATCGTGTGCGAGAGTGTTAATTCATGAACTAGGGGAGGTTCGACTAAGGTTAATGTCCATAGGTTCTACAGAAATTATGGCCTTGTTCCACCACCCGTCTAGCCAGTCAGAAGAGGACTAAGGCAGGCTACCTGCCAAGACCTGCAGCCACTCAATGTCTCCCAAAATCAAGATACTAAGCAGCACCCACCCCCGCCATTCCTTCCACACATCGACACACTCACATTCTCTTGTCATCTAATTGCCTAGGGATTCCGTGTCGATGTAAAACAGTACAGCTAAACATTGTTTTGAATTAGCGACACACTACCTGTTGTTTTTGTTATTCAGCTGAAGGTTTCTAGCAGGAGCGTCGTTTACCAGTGGAGGTTGACAACCTTAATTTATAATCAATCCACAGAAAAAAACACATCGCAACAATTGTCGTCATCACATAGAAAAACATTGCAAGTTGAGTTCACCGCATATAAATATTAGCACCGATCATAAAGATAAGGATCATTTAAAAGATTCATCCGGGGCCAAAATTAAGCTTTGAAGTCAGACATGAATAAAGTTTAAAAATGTGGCAACTAAAATGTCACGCTTGTGTTTCCCATGATCGCTAAACAATTAACGAAATGGAGATCTCGAGTGTCATTCGCTAGGTAGAGATTCTTACGCTGCATCCAATCTCGCAGTTCACCGCAAACGTCATGAGATCTTGTTCCACATGTCACGCTGGTTGGCGAATGCAGGTATCTCACATGGTACGATAAGACCAGCTGCAATGTCTATTGGCATTACCAGGTGGAGACCTGCACACAGTACTTGGCATTGCAGGTTTCAGAATCGGGTGTCTATCAACCATCCGGTGGTATAAAAACCTGGAGTAACGTGAAAATATTTGGGACGGGCCTCCGCAAATTCACGCACAATGTCATATCGCTCGCTGCAACAGACATCCGGGAGACTAAACGCACCAGCCACGCGATCCATGACAACAAACTACTCGTCCTCAGTAGCAATGTACCATGTGTAAGGGTACTGAATTTCCGCTAATCCCACTTCCCAAGCACCTTTCCAACTGTAAAGCTTTGTGGAATCGAGTAAAGTAACGTGTCATCGTGTTGTTGGGTTGATAATTCATTGGATTGTTGGAAGGCCGGGTCAGAAAGAAACTTTTGATGGTGATGACTCAAATTAAGCTCTTCTTAGTTTCGCTGAAAAGTAAAGTCACCATCACATGTCTATGCTACAATGCTAAGGTTGTTGTTGTTGTTGTTGTTGTTGTAATTTCCTGGTAAAGCTGTTCGGCAACTGTAGGCCACGTACTGCTAAACAAAAGAAAAAAGAAAACAAAAGAAAAAGGAAAAGAAACGTATGAACATACCATCAGAAGGCGCCAGGTAGGATGGGTTGTCCGAGAAGGGCGACAGTTGGTTTATATCGTATATTGTAATACTAAAATGAAGAGGAGTTCTTTACAGGCCCCAAACTAAATTTTTCTTGTATGCAGGGTTGTCTTCAATTACTTTGTCAGTTAGTAAAGTGTTTAATACAAGTTTAATTAGATGCCAGGGTGGAAAGGAGTATGCAGATAGAAGTGATATGACATGATAATGTGAAAGGGAGGGTCGAGCTGCTGATAAGTTTACGTTTATGTTTAATTTTGTTATACCAAGATTCTTCAAAAATATGTTGGGTAGGAAGATTATGGGTTAAGGATTTTATTTTGGAAGCTGTACAGGTAATGGGGGAAAACCGATGGAGACCTGGAGAGGAATTATAGGTGTAGATTATGAGAGTTAGTGATAGCTCTGAGAGTGTCTCAGTGAGCAATGTCTAATTTGTGGATGGTAGTTTTACATGCAGTGATGATAGCTGGGGCTCCACAAAGGATGTATTGTAATGAGTGTGATGAATGATTTGCATGATGTTGATTTGTTGCTGCGCCAGGAAGTGCCACTGATGTATCTAATGAGGTTGGTGATTATTTGGCACTTTAAGACTGTGTATGTGATGTGGTCTCTCCAGGTTAGACATTTGTCGAGGATGAATTCAAAGTATTTTGTAGAGTCGTGTTTAAGGATAGGTTTATTGTTAAAGTAAAAAGTGGGGAGATGATGTATTTTGTAAGTTACAAAGTGGACAGTTTTGGATTTTGAAGGGAAAAGGAGAGGCCCATTTTTGAATATTGAGGAGGTTATTTTGTAAAGATATGGCGAGTCTGGATTGTAGTTTACCAGTTGGTAATGTCATCTGCATAAATAGAAGAAGTAATAGGGGTGGGAATGTCATTAATAAATATGTTAAAGAAAGTTGGGGATAGTACACAAGCTTGAGGAACTTCATTGTCTGTGGATAGTGAAGTGGAAAGGGCGTTGTTGGCTTAAACTTGAATGGTTCTTTTAGATAGGAAGTTATGAATCCAGTTAAGGGCAAGGCCGGTAATTCCTAATGTGTTAGCTTTAATTTATATTGAGGGTCTTTTTACCATGTCAAAAGCCTTAGAGATATCGAGGACAATCACATGAGTTTTTTTATTGTTGAGAAGACCTTTATTAATGGAGTCAGTAAGGAGAAGAATGTTATCGATAGCACTATGGTTGGGTCAAAAAGCAATGAGATGGGGATGATATAGATTATTGTTTTCAAGGTGCCAGAAAATTTTGTTATTTAAGATGGATTCAAAACTTTTGGAGGCTGATTGGACGGTAGGAAGAAGGATCATGCGAGTTAATACTGGGTTGATGAATGAGTATAATCATAGAAGAATTCCAACAAGGAGGGGAAGTAGAAGATTGCCATAGCTGGTTAAAAATTTGTAGGAGTACCTTAAGGGAATCAGGAGGGAGATGAAGAACAAAGGGGTATCTTTTCCAGGCGGTGTATTTTTGGTTTTGTTAACTGCGTTTGTTCTTTCTTGAATAGTGAAAGGTTTATTAAGAGAAGTTTCATTGAATTTTTGTTGATTAGTTTTGGTGATGGATTTAGTAGTAAAGTCAGGAGGTAGATTGTGATTGGAGCTAGTTTCTCCTAAATGAGATGCAAGAACATTAGTGATTTGTTGATTGCTATTTGTATAAATATTATTAATGGTTGTTAGAAGAGGGGGAATTGGAGAGTGAGAATGATTGCCTTTTAAAATATTAATCGTCCTCCAAAGATGTTTGAGATTAGGATAATTTAACGATGAACGTTTGTCTTGACAGCATTAAGCTTGTGTTTGCTTTTAAGTGTATTTGACATTAGCTATTGTTTTTTTTAGTTGAATTTTGTTATCAAGGGTACTATTATGATAATATTTACTACGAGCTTTCTTTCTATCTTTTATTCTATAAGTACAAGCATCTCTGCACCAGGGATGGGATTGAGGTTGTTTACTTGTTGTGGAAGTAGTAGAGGGTATAGTAGGGTGAGGGGTCGATGATGGTTTGGTTGATTTAGATGAATGATGTAGGTAGGAGGTTTGAGTTTTGGGGATAGGGGTGATGGTAAGGTAGGGAAAGGAGAATGGGGAAGGGGAGAAACATTAGATGGTTGCGGATGGGCAGTAGGGCAAACAAGGTATGCTGCTTGGGCATATAAAAAGGTTTTTGGTGAATTTGATGTGATTAATTGATTGGGATTTACTGTAAGAGCGACAGCCTTTAGAGGCTGTGCTGTGGTTACCACCACAATTGGAACATTTTGTCTCTTTAGTTTGACACTGAGTAAAGGGGCTCTCCACAGCTTGGACAAGAGGTGTTATTTGGGCAGAAAGGGGAAGTATGGCCATATCCATTGCTTTTAAAATATCTGGTGGGGTCGGGTATGTAAAGTTTAACGTTCTGAAAGGAGTAACCTGTACTTTGGTGGGGAGGATAGGAGTAGTAAAGGGTTAGTTCAACAGATTCTGTAGGTGTGATTTTTCCTTGTCTTCGGATATTGATAACATCAAAAGGTTTGAGTGCCAAAAAGAGATCAGAATCTGGAATGTCAGTAGTAACACCATAAATGATTAAGTTTTTGGGGGATGAAGAATTGTAGCGGGGATCGGTATTTTTCCAAGAGATCGGGTGTTTTGCAAAAGGGTAGCTTGTGATTTTGAAACTATAAGCATAATAGAGAAACCTGTTTTGGTGGTTATGAAATCTGGACCTATGATGTTGATGATCTCTTTTTGAACGAAGATGGGATTTATTTTGACTATGTTGAGTTTGTTGCTAAATATATTGACTTTTACAGTTTGTGATGGGTTCATTTGTTGCTGCTTGTGAGGAAGTGAGGGAGGGGTTCTTGTTCCTCTGAGGACACGTCGATTGAAATGTTGGGCGAGGACAAGCAAAACAAATAGAGTTTTTGAGGGGAAGTTATAGTTAATACCCCCTCCACATTCACGGATTTTCTAACGAGTCCTTATGGATCGCCAACTTTCAATCAATCACAAGCATTCGCAATTGGCTGGTTGGTATCCGTAAATAACTGGCTACAACTCGTAGGCAATCGTGAGGATCCGTGAGAAGAAGACAGTCATCAGGAAGAAGCGGACCTGCTCACCCTCCCTAGAACAGCAACCACAGCTAGAGTCTGCTGTGGTATAAAAGCCCGCTGAGGTAAAAGAACGTCCACGTTCCCTCGAACCACAAACGCAGCTACACCCTACTGATGCAGAAGACACTGCGCGTAAAGTTGATAGAGTACCCATGAACATGACTCCTCGATCTCCAGAAGTGAGGCTTCTGACGATGGACGCATATTTAAAATCGAATAACATTGGTAGCTTTATATCAAATATACGCAAATCTACTTTATACTAAATTATTAAGAAAATTAAAAAATACTAGTATGTACCTGATAGTCGTTGACTCTTTCTTGTTACCATGGGTAACCCTGTCAAGAATCTCTCCAAACAGGTCAGCATCAACTCTGAGAAAGTTCTTGTAGCCAGCAGAGACTTCTTGGCTCAGCTCATGCAGGAGATGATCATACTAGCCAAAGAGGGTCCTGCGGGCCAGCCAGGTCCTGCACCAAAATCTTCTGTGAGTTGGATGCCTCCTCCGCTTCAGCTGAGGAATATCTAATTGCTCTGGTAATCTCCTTCTTCCCTCTGAGCTAATGGAAGGATCAATTGTAGAATTCGATGATATAACTGCAATCTGTTTCTCTCATATGTTGTCTAACAAGCCCGTAAAATGTCGTAACTTGCTTCTATTTGCCGTAAATACATCGTTATAACACGCAATAAACCGTAAATGGCTCGTAATTACTTGAATCACTCTTAAATTGCTCATAAAAAAGGCTTAATTGTAAGGATTTAAGTAATTTTACGATTTGTGCCATACATAATGATTCGTAAGAAAAATCCGTGTACGTGAAGGGGGTATTAGGGGTTGTCAGAACGAGGCTCTAAGTTTTTGATGGATAGAGGGCTGTTCATGATATGGGCGATTGGGATGTATGAAATGAACATACAAAATGATACTATGATGCCGTATAACTAAAATAGGGTGCTTAAATAGTAAAGGGAATGAGCTGCAAAAACAGAACAAAAGAAAAAACGATGAAGGTAATCTCAACATTAATCCGATGTCCAGCTGGGAGGGGTACGAATCCAGGGTAGGACTGAGTCCTGACCAGAATTTAGCTAAATAATCCTATAATAAGGATTTTTTATGTTATAACAATGGAGTGCCTTCAAGAATAACAAACTCCTCTGAGGTAATAAACTTGAAATGAGAACGACGAAAAATTAAAGGGAAACCCTTTGGCACAAAACTCCAGAGAAAAATACACAACACGTCCCATGCTAAGCACTGATCCGTGTCGTCTCTTATATCATTTTCTATGGTAGAAAAAGTTTAGTTCCCCACAGGGTAATTTAAAATCTGTTCGTATGTCTAGGTCATCATTTTGTGCATCCGATCCTAGTCCACGAGAACTGTGCGTAACAAGGGGGCCATCGTGTCAATGACCACTTGTGATTCAATTATACTACAATAAATGTACAGTGCGTACAACCATCGAAATGCATTAGTCTCGTATTCAGTTTGAGAATCGTAAAGGGAAAGACATTACTCACACCACAATATTTGACGAAGACCTTGGTAATGACAACTTTGGGGTCGGTTATTTATACATTCACAGTCTGTGAGTGGGAATTGAATTGAAATCGAACAAGGCTCCTGAGGTGTGATTTGCGGATGTGCATATTGAGCGTGTCTATCAATTGATCAGCACCGTAGAAATCAGGGGTCATGTGAACGACCAAGGACACGATCAAAGGATCCCCTTCTAAGGGTCTGTCTATCGTACCCAGCTCGCTGATCCACTGTGACAAAACACACGTTCTCCCCGATGTTGTACTAGGAAGCAGGGTACTGAATTTCTGCTAATCCAATTTCCCAATTACCATTAATTGTATGGGTTAAGGCTATTGAGTAAAGTAACGTGTCAACGTGTTGTTGGGGTGATAATTCATTGACCTGTTGGAAGGCAGGGTCAGAAAGAAATTCATGACGACACTTCATGTTTCAAAGTGAGGTTGGGAAGAATGTACCCTAAGCTACTGCTTAACAGAGCATTCCACAAATTACCCGTTGATAGATTGTTGATGCTAAAGATGATAAAGGTATATAAAATGAGGATTTGTGTGAAAAACACGATTTTGGCTTATGGAATATCCCAACTAAATATGGTCCACACCCGATCACTTCTCTGATCTTCCATCCTAATGACGCTTCTGTTTCAAATCTGTTTTATGCAGCTCCACACCACTGACCCAACCATTAATACCGACAGAGTAGCCAAATCACTTGACTATGTATTGTTTTTGTCCTTTCCGTTTACGTTCTTTGATAATGTTTTCATTCCTATACCATGCTTTGTCATTCACTTTCTGTAATTCGTCGGCATAAAATATTCCCTCTAACACTTCGTAATTATCATCCTTAATCGTATGCTAATAAGGGGAGCCTAAGTGCACGCTCTTTACCCGAAACAACTCCTCGCTTCAATTGGAAGTGCAACCTTTTTTAAATTTACCCCATGCTTTACTGATGCAGACACGATACCCAATAATATACCGCAGTCGTTTAACCCCATCAGAGCGTTCCCTTTATACTGTCATTTACGTGTCTTCTTGATAACGCAATGAGACTGATATCGGGGTGGGCTTGATGCTGCCCTGATAGCTGAGGTTGTATCCTTTCACCAACGAAGCCAGAATCGGTAGATAAACCCCGATGTTGTGTTTGGTAATATAACGCCACATTTTAGTTTTTAACGTGCGATTAAACTGCTCGCCTATGCTACCTTTTGTTTCTTCGTTGTTATTGGTGAATTGCGAATGTCCTGTTGCTTAAGAAATGTCTGAAATTTACGGTTGATAAATTCTCCTCCCTTAACTGTCTGAAAACGCAGGGGCTTCCGCAATTGTTTTAATATGCTCTCAAAGACTCGAATCAATTTGTCTCCCTTTTTTATTTTTTAGTGGTATCACCCACACATATTTTGCATCGATACAGGTAAAGATAAATTTCATGTCTTGGTTCTGTTTGGCTAAGCGGGCTATGTCCACTAAATCTACTTGCCATTGATGGTCAATCCCCCAGACTATGACGTGTTGTCTCCGAAATCGACGATGGGTCGGTTTATGTAATGTATACGCTTTGTTCACTCAACCATTGTTTGACAGCCTTTGTTTTAGGTTTCGTAGCTCTGCCCAATGGCTGCACCCCTCCATACGCGGCCAGGGCTTCAGGGTCGAAATGCACACTTAACTTTTCCATGACGCCTAACATTGTGTCACAGAAGCCTCCTCACCAGGTATTTTATCTATTCACGTTTCATAGATCGGGGTGATCTGCTAAATCTTGGGTAATGTTGGAGTCTTGCAACGCTTCAGCAAATCTTTTCCAACCCTGTGGTTCAAAGTGTTTACGTCATCTCAACACATTGTTTACTAAATCCGCCATGTTAGTTCCACTAACAGCTTATCCGTTAATCGCTAATTCCCCTTGTTCATTTCAACTCACCTCAGGGTTTTTTTATAGAAGGCGTTCTAATAAAAAACACCCTTTTTTCTGAAATTTATTTCCTTTTAAATCATTGAGGTCAAATTCAGATAGACAAATTATCAATTCTTTGTCTGCCGTGTGAATCAAAGCCCTATTGTCAGAGGGTTGACTTCAGCCATTACTTGTAATGTATCAGCGTGTTTTCTTAGACGCTCTGACATGGTCTAGGTCTAAGGATAAGAATGATGGTCGCCTGATGATTGTCAGTAGTTTTTTCTGATTGGGTCGTAGTATATGTCAGTTTGTAACCGTAAGTGATCTGGCGTTGCTTGCTTCAAATCGATAAACAAATAACCGTGGGGTTGTGAAGTAGCATCTGAAAAGGCTTCTTGTACATACTTGAGGTTTCGCAGTTAGTTGAATGTACATTGTTTGCCACTCTCCAAAACACCACACGATTCGGTAAGGTGGAGGCTTAATGTGACTACCCTTAATTAACTCACTCAAAAGTAAGCTTTTCCACATCTGTTGGGACCAGCCATCTAACAACTATAGGGGGTGTTTGAAGGCTCGATCCTTTCTGATACTAAATTATCCTTCACAGTTCTCCCCTCTTTTTATAGATAGGTGCCGTGTGTTATGAATTCGGTGTCATGATATGTAGAATTAATTTTGCTGATGCAAGGTGTTATTCATAATCAAGTGACGAACTTATTTCAGACCCGGTAGATCACATGGTATAGCACACACACACTGGGGTTGTGGCTTCTTCTAGCGTGGAAATTGAGCTTTCCTATTACGTCGCAATCTTCCTCTGCTTTGCTGTGCCTGCCTTTTTTCTTATTCTTTGATTGTGAATTTTGAGCTTATAATAACAGTGATATTTCATGTGATGGGTCAAAGGCACCTACTTATCAAAACCGGATCGACACAGAGGACAACACCCCAGCCTCAGGGTTTTTTGTTCACCCTGAGCAGGTAATTTGGGTCGATACGTTTGTTGGGTCTCAGTGACTCTCTGACATTCGTCACATTCTACACAAGCATCCATGTCATCACTTTAAAGATTCAACCTTTACTGACAGTAAACTTGTTATAAACCAACACTTATAATTACTTTAATCCATCTCATAGTCAGACGCAAACGTAGTTAACTTATGATCCATTAAACATTCTAGCTTTGATCGCTTTACGAAGAGCTGTATCAAAATCGTAACCATGCTACATCAAGCGATGTTGGCTTATACTTATATGTCTGAAGCTCTTATTGTCTCTCAGTTTTCGAGTTAGTTGTGCATACATCTGTACCTTGTCTTTTAAAACGGACCACCTGGTATATGCATCCGTCAGGTTTATGTCACTTTCAGACTATCTTAGTCATAAATGACACCAATAGAATTTTAACTCTTAATAACATATATTCCAAGTAAAAAACACCGTTCTATATTTTATTACTAATTTATTACACAATCTGTTATTTACACATTTCAAATTCTGAATTCACTGACTCTAACCAATATTTCCTTTAGTCCACACATAACCATTTGCTATATTCCAACCACGAGGGGCGGGGGTCAATCAAAGCTGTACTCAATTTCCATAATCTTGTCACATACAGTTCATCAACACGTTAGAGGGCGTCCGCCATACACATCCAAACTTGATCTTCTGGTTCGGCCATCAAAGAAAGATTATGCTGTCGCTGACTCGGGTGGTCTATCTGGCATCCATTGCATTTTTCTGTTACTAGAGTTTCTATTAAGTTGACAACGTGTCTGTGTACACTACCGTCATATATTCCTCCATTAATTTCGCTCTCACCACCTGGGCTCTTTAGAACTGTCTTCGTCCCAAGCATCTACAAGCATATGCCACGCGTAACCGTCCAATTGCATTGTCACGTGACCTTTTTTTGACTAACACCATAGGGACCGGGTATCGTACACTCATCTTCACATCTGTGCTAATAGAGACCTCGACCCAACTCAGGTCTCCGCTTCTACCTGTTTCAAAGTTTCTCTCACAGCAGCTATTTCATATCCACAGTATAATACATAGTTCATCCCCAACTCTATGTGACTTTTTATGAAATTGTTTTTTTAAAAACAGCACCTCTTTATCCCAAACAACTATTGAATACTGCGCAGAGTAACGCATGTATAGCGGATTCACTTCGTCCATCTCGATTTGCTCAACCGCTTTTAACAAGTCGTCATCGCTCATCTGTTTACCAGCGATGGTGAATGCTGAAGTGAGAGATCCCGCTCGACTTTATATACACCCCCATGACATGAGGTATTACTTAACTAAGGAAAGGTCAGCAAACGATCATGAAATATCCTAGGAGATTGTGAACCTCATCAATAGCGTACACCTTCCCAAAATAGATCCGTTGAAAATGACCGCACCTAAATATCCCACACCGAATCCAAAAGCGAAATTGCTCAATCACTCACAAATTCAACTCTCCCGCATTGAAGGCCTCAAAAGATCCCCACTTCCTCCCTAGATCAAAATCGGGGTGTGAAGAGGCATCCGATGTAACTACTGGTGATCGGATTAACACTGTTTGAGATAAATGGCTGCAAACACATCACAGATATCTGATTTGTACATACCCCACACCCACTAATGACCACTAATGTCAAGTCATGAATTCATCAAATTAATCCTGATACAAACGCAAGTATAGCCGATTTATTTTGTTGTGTTGCAACATGAGTTGTTATATATAAATACATAACAGCAAACCAAACGAAGTCACAGAAAAGGAAAGTCTCTGTAACCCACCAAGCATTATAGTAATTGACACAAACGTATTGTACATATAGTGTACATATGTTAGATATGTGTACCCAACATCATGCTTAATTCGATGATTCAACACAGACGCTATTTTGATGATTTCCATGATGCTTAATGTGTAATCAGGTATAACACAACTTACCGTCATGGCGTGACTTATACCTATGAAAGCTGAATCCACAAGTGTTTCACTCATCTTGCGGCTATACACCTTCATATACCCCATCGCATACCCCCGTCTCCTGAACCTTAATCGCTACTTGCAATAATCCGAACATATTTATGGAACAAATGCTCAGAACATGATATTTACCACAATATAATTTAGCTTGTTCAGTTAACGAACATTTTCCAAAGGATCATGGGGAAATAATTACCTGTCTACTGCGGGTACCTGTGGTTAGTTAAGGGATAACTGTATTAAGGTAACGTATTCATCCGCCTAGCGTATGCACAGTTTAGATGCCTGCAAATTTAATACATGTTACAGTATCCCATACAGTTGTGCCTGACGGTGCTTGCCAAAGCATAATTTTGGCTGTTCACGATACTCCATTTGCGATAGGCTAATAAATCCGACAACACATGATGATGTTGTAGGCTGTAGGGTGCCTATAGATACAAACAATTATACCATATCTTTGAACTGCGCGTATAAGTATGCTGTATTGGCTGTTATTTAAAATGTAAATGAATTTAAACACTAGTCATTAATTCTATAAAATTAATCTTGAAAGAATGAAAATTATCCAGACATAGAATTTAAGCCTTTAGGCCTCAGAATGTTAGACATATATAACGTATGCACACATTCGTATCGTTTGTCATTTCCCAATATTTCTTGATCCTAACAAATGTTCCATTCAGCAAGCCATTTCCCCCTGTAGAATATATGATATTGAGTCTGTGCTTCTAAATGCCGATGCATCTGTAAATTAAAATTCAACGCCATATCCTGGGACAGATTCAGACAACCGCCGAAATTCATATCGCTACAAGTAATAAAACTTATTTTTTCTGTTGTCATGGGAATTAAAGCCATCCTTTCATTCCATTAACTTTCAAACATGAAATTTATCAATGTACTAAACGTTATTGACTGTTGCATGGAACATCAGCGAATCGGTTTTACCAGTATTGGAAGATTATTGCCGACGACTGCTTCTATTTGTGATTTTTTACGGCTAAAATTTCTTAACAATTAACTCCAACAGAGCGACGAACCGACATATATTCAAGCGCATGATCCGCTGTAAATTAAGAAAAATATCCTTGCATACAATTTGCGCTGGGAAAATATGAGGCCAGCTATTAAGCTAACTTGCACCAATTAATTAGTACCTGTACCTTATGCATGCAAACTACCCCATAAGAATCATTTTCAGTCTGGTACTTAAAGCGTATCCACTTGTGTGTACTGTTTGCCACTAAAGCTGCGATGGTTAAGTACTACTTACAATAAATGTTATAATTTTCATGACTTTGTGCGATGTGCTTAGTATCCATTCACTGTATGTATTGAGTCAATTTTATGCGTACACATATATAAAATTATATATATATACATATATATATATATATATATATATATATATATATAGATATATAGGGAGGATATATAGAGATAAGGGGATAGATGTGGAGAGAGAGAGAGATAGAGAGAGAGATATATATATATAGATCTATATATATAGATAGATATCTATCTCTCTCTCTATATATATATATCTCTAGGATATATATCTCTCTCTATATATATATATATATATCTCTATATATATATCTATATCTCTCTATATATATATCTATCTATATATATCTATATATATATATCTATATATCTCTATATATATATATATATATATATATATAAACATTCTGGCTGTTGGTCAATTCTTTGTAATCATGCCCGTATCAACATTGATTTACTTCTAACAAAGATTTAACAGCTTCCCTAAGAACGCTCAAACAAGCCTCCTGCCCGAAGAAAATTTGTACAGACGCTACCTGTCACCGAAGGGTTTATTCATAACGTCTTGTCATAGCGTCTCTTAAAACCACTTGAAATTTTCTGTTTAATTGGGAGCCGTGTCCTCTATCTTTAACAGACGCATTGAATTAATAATAAATGAGCTTTTGTTAATTTTATGGTATCTGATGACTGGAGTATATTTAGCATCATGTCATAATTGCCACCCAGTTTAGTTCAGCTATAAACTATTTGCACAGGACCTTCACATCCGCCTGACATGCCAAAACTGTTAATGTCGATCCCAGGCCAGTTCCCTCGCATCGGACAGTTATTGACATTCTAAAACAACTATTCACAGTGCGGACATGCAACATCGAGAATCGTAAACAGCGCTGTCGCTGTGAGAGGCGAACTGTTTTCGATAGGCATATCCTAGACAGGGCAATTTATCAAGATGACATTTTTTGAATAGTGTACTTGTTATGTTCGCTTCAATACAGCCTTCTGTGTTACGTGCTTTAGCAGTTGATAGGCTCTGCGAAACGACATTTTTCCTGCTATCATTATCGCAGTGACGGCAGCCCTGAATTCCTATGTGCTTTTGTTCGTGTCACAATAGCGCCACTTAGCGATTACAGTGCATTATACATAGGCAAACGGTCACCACCCTAAATAAGCCGTCTTAGCGCAGCTATAAACTCTGTGATGTTACGTCTACAGTGATGAGAGAGGCATCATGCAAGATGAATGAATTTTTATTATGATGCCGGTGTAGACCCGCATCAAACACATTAATAGCTATGTAAAAGCACATCAGAGGCATGAGACGGGCTCTACATGTACGACATATTGCGATTGGCAGGAATCATAATGCTACTGCCTTACGTGATTGGACAATCATATCATGCACAAGGTGTGAAAGGTGACTCTCTTTATGTAGTTTTTAGCACAAGTGTAACCATTTATTTGCCAGCAGAGGACCGGCTTTTTTCGTTTGATTGTCACCGGCCTGTAGCATTATTCCTCAATGATGTAGCCACAAATATGAGTTACTTAGCAAAAACAATGATATTCCCATATATAATGCTTCATCACGTTTCGCGACCTTATGCAGTCCAGATTGAACTTAATTTTAAACATTAATATACTTTAAGCAATGTCTTTTGGAAAACTAATCACCATCTAGTGATCAGTGAAGTATTACATGATTGTAAGCGAACATGATGCAGCTTGCCCCTAGTTGTTCATGACAAAAGACCACAGGTTTAGTTTTTGTATTTAGCATTCCGATTTAATACTTAGTTTGTTTAAGCCGACTTTGATAGATAGCAACGTTCAAAGATTTGTGAAATATATTATCTCACCCTCTCGGCTTCAGCTTAACTATATCGCTAGAAGGTGAGAGATTGACATTTTAATGAATTTACGAAATGTTAAGTGGGAAAAAGGTTCTTGTAATATATATCATCTTATATGTTAAGTTGATACATTATGGAGAAGGTTGCCAGCGTCACGGCAGACTTTGTTCTTCTATTTGGTCTAAAACTAAAAATCTATATCATGCATCAGCTCGTCCACCTTATGCTATCTACCGTGCAAGCTACTGTGAATGGAACCACCAAAAGTCAGACATCAAACTACCTAGTTTGAAAAGCACGACGGAATTGGGAATGATAGTCTTACAACGCTTATGTCCAAATAACCACCATTTAGATAACTTGTACTCAGAGCGTCAAAGCAGGGATGCTAATAAACCAAACCACCTGGGTAGGTGTAGGCCGCAGCCGCATTATTGTTGGTGAACATGATTCAAGATCAATTAACAGGTTACAATATTTATACATTCAAATCACAGTTTTACGAAAGAATTATAGTTCAACAACATGTGGTGGAACTGCTCCACTTAATCATATTTTGTGTTTTATTGTAACAGCCAATTTGTTATGACCCCTATATAGATTTAACTGAATGCTTAAATGACTCATGGACACTTCTGGACTCCAGTGGCCAATATTGTGTAAAGCCTTTCAATCAAGATCATTGAACTGGTAGCTGGATCTTTTTCATTGTTCTGATGATAATAATTGACCCCGATTGTATCGAAAGGGCGACGGCAACGATAAACCAATCGAAACCCAATACTGTCATTCCTTGTGCATTAAGTACAACTTTACCAATGTGTCTGCGATTACTGCACCCCATCAAATACGTTTTACGCATGGCAAATACACTGCTAAATGTTTTTAATAGTTATGCATCACAGGTTCTTCATATGTTTGTGCTAATAGGCGTATTACATAGCTTGGCAGCAGCTCAGTAACTTGTTAACATCTATCAATTATTGCCCAGGTCGAGCCCATCTAGAACTTTTAGCTTTCAATATGTAATTTAACACCTTTATAATATGATATGTTGGGTAAAAATATAATGCTTCTTATTAAGCAAACTAACCTATTGATCTTCGAAAACATGCTTACGTGGATTCAATAGCAGTCGGTACGATATACATCTGCTGTAAGCTTGGTCCATATGAAATTCGACAAGAACCGAGCATCTTGCTCGATTTTCCGTATCATTGCCAACCTTCTCCATCAGCGAATGCCACAATGATGTCATTGATTTGGCAACAAACCGCTTCTGCGAATGTTAATGCAAACACCCATCGCTGCCATTGCAACCAAAAGCAAATGGAGGCAAAGCAGACCGCTTTATGCCGATATGTTATATGTATAAACGTGAATTTGGATGAGGCTGCGAAGCTTATGTTTACCGCTCTATGACTTCCCCACATTATGGTAGGTCCGTGTTAATTACATTTCGCAAACAATGACTTTCTACACTCATGTCGACCCATTTATGCATGTTGATGTCAGTGAGCGATCGGATAAGTGAAAGTCTGAGCCAACCGTCAATCTTCATCAACGGGACTGATGTGCATGTGATTAAATATGATGACTGGGAATGGTGTCACCTATATAAAGCTTGTGTATTGGTAATGATTAAGTAAACCGACTATATGCAACTATAACAATGCAGTTCAATACACCACTGTTGCAGTATCTTAGCACATCATATGGTATGCTGTACTATCAATCAGTATATATTAATCATCAGCATGCTTATATTGCATGTATTATAATTTTATGATTGGTAGTATTTATAATGTTATTATCCTTGATAATGCTTAATTCATTGTTATATAATGCTCATAGAAACGACGAAATTTACGGCATGTGCAATGCATACTCTCTTAGTATAACAATGACAAATAGTCATGCTTTCAAATGGTGAAGGATTCACCATGCTTGTGCTCTGAGCTGTCCTTATCAACATGGTGCACTGACAATGTTGTTCATGCCGGTTCTGAATATGGCGTACATATGTGCTTGATGCTCCTTGCTCTAGTGGAGCCGTCTTTTGGATACATTTGTTGTCCATTGTAATGCAAGGTATTGACCTATACTGATTGCTCAGGAAGAGAGTCCCGCAAATTATATAGTGCAATCGTGCGATATCTAACGGTACCAAATACATATGGCAGAGGTTTCGCATTTGGATGGGTCGATCGATATCTGCCAACTGAAGAGTGACATTTTACTGGCCGGTTCTACCACGAATATTGCAGTTCACATTTTGTCAATATTTTTATTGAAGTACAATGTCTATTGGCATTGCTCAGCGGAGACCTGTACATGTTGCTTAGCATTGTAAGCTATATAATAGGATGGGCATAAATTTTATATAACTGTAACGTTATTAAATCATAAATTCAAAACAATTGACCACATTCCATTTTTTTAGTTACACTATACCGGTCTGGCTTGGTTTTGGTCAAATTTTGAATAATCTTCAGAACAGGCAACAATACTTGACGTGTGGAGGTAATTCTCATGGTACGATAATTCGACCTGTAAAGGCTATTGTTATTGCATTGTGGACATCTGCACATGCTACCCAGCATTGCCAAATCTGAGAATCAGATTAAATACTTGCCTTATCATGGATGCTCCTTCCGATTTATTAGACATCAAGAACAAAACTAATGTAGTCATAGTACCGCATATCATTGTAAATTATGAGAATCGGCTGAAATTCTTGCAATATCAGTGCCTTTTTTAGGATATCAAAGACAAAACTAATGTAATCAAAATGCCGCATATGATTGTAACCCTGCCGAACTAATCCTGAGGAATAGGTTTAATTGAATCAGGGCAGTTTTCAATGCAAATCCCACGATTGTAGCTTAAAAATGCCCTTGAGCCTTGTTAATTAAGGTTGAGGGATTTTTGTTTATCAAGAGAATGGCGGAAATTACGCAAACATTTGCCCTCAACCCTCGGCTTACCAGATTTGATCAAATTACATCGGATTAGTGATTTTCGTGTGTGTCGAGCACTGATGTAATTGTATATGTGCAAACTACAGTCCCTACTCTTAATTCAGAGCTAATATCATTGCAATGTTTCTTATAATAAGAACGGTCGATATTTTGATCACAATAAGGTGATATAGTTTATTCAACCTGATGTGACCACAATATTCCTAACAGATGAATTACCTAGAGTCATCAGGAATCATGCAGCCTCCAACGTTCTGCAGTCCGTGGTTTTTAACCTTCCGCAGTCTAACATGATATCTTATCTTGGTGCTTATATTTGATTCCATTCTTTAAGCGCAACTGGTCACTTGATGCAACATCTCTGAACAGCCATAAATTCCAAGCATAAATGTAAGAATATCGTTTGAAATGGTTGGTTGCTAGGTCAAAGTAAACTGCTGTATTAATAGCAAACAATTTACTATATAAAAATGATTCACTGTGTATTATAGATGTGCGGAGTCATCTGACGTGTTATTTGTAGCGGGAGTGCCGTTATTCCATGCGTCCATCTAGATGGATACAAAGATAACTAACAGCTAGTTACATGAAGGAATGATAAAAGAAACAGCGCGTGCTGCTAAGCTTTGAGTAAACAATTGCTTTTTATGCAAGGATTTTTGACAAAAACACAATTGTATGTATCCGTCGTCATGTTTACCCTCTTCGTCAACATTGAGCCGACAAAGCCACATTACGCAAGAAACAATGTTGTGGGTTACTTAGAGTATTCCCTCTGGTGCGCAATAATGTAGTCCAGCAGCATTTCTCTGAACTTGAATATAAGAGAAGATGTTGCGTAGGCAGGAGAGCTCTGCAATGCATTCGTATTGTCCGGTTTATCGGTAGATTTGTTCATATGCATTTGTTGTTATTGTGTACATATCGCATTAGTGATGTAAGGAGGTAAAGGACCACACTGTGTCATCATTTTGCAGAAAATATCCTTTCTTTATGCAGCAGGTGATGTGATGGATTATTCATTCAAGCGCCTATGATTTGCTGCATAACACATTTCGGTTTTCTGATTAATTTCTTGATAACCTGAAGAAAATTCTCGAATGTCAAGCCCGAACAATCATAAAAATAGCCAAATCATATGCAGTGTATTGCAATATGGATTGGTGAGTGTACATTATGCACCAGGTTCTCTTGACCAAAGATAGATCCATAATGTTCTACACAAAACTTGTGCATGTGTTAAAATTGCAGAGGATTGAGATGCCTAAGAACAGGAAGTCTGGCAGCTTGTCTTCAAGGGGGCAAGATCCGTATTTAACAGGAAGGTTCGGAATTTTTCTGTTGCTTTCCATCTTTTAAACATATGCTCTCCCTTTTTGCGCAAATTCCCAGGGTAAAAAGATTGAAGGTCTATGGTGGAATTAGAAATGGAACTTGTGAGATTTTTAGCCAGAGGCAACGGTGCTATCATCCAAAATGTAATCGTCTTCTTCATGAAACCCAACCAACTAAGATACTTATAGTCCAGTGGGAAGCTACTGATCATACCAATGTGGAGGCGTCTAGAATATCAGTTCTGCTTGGAGCAGTAACATTTGGAAATATCATGCGGTTCATGTAGCGAACACCCCTCTGGGCCGGGAACAAACGGATATACTTTTGAAGAGAGGCATTCCATCGACGTTTACTTGAAGGGACAGTTCATCGCACGAACGGAGATTAATATCATGCTTTAATTGATGATAAATGCCTTCCAAAATGGTGGTATTGTCCACCAGCTCTGTCTTCAATGGAATAGGATTTCTGGATATGTAGCAAAGTGCGGCCATCTTGTGGCAGCATTGGAAAATGATGCTAGAGCAAAGACAGTAAGCTATTAGTGTGAACAAGTGGTGTTCCGCTGTTCAATACACATTCACATAGCTGCTCTCTGACTTGTAACTCATTATCATCATTACCATCATTATCATCATCATCATCATCGTCATCATCATCATCACCATCCCCCCTGTAATGATCATTACAAACATCAACACTATCGTTATCTGATAAAGAAGATTCATTTTTATCGAGTGACTCAGAATCTCTGCAGACAGTTGGTACCATTAAAATATCTGCTTGAGCCAGAATCGTACGAATCATCATCATCATCATCATCATCATCATCATCATCATCATCATTATCATCATCATCATCATCATCATTTTTAGGGCGAACACATTCTACGTCGCAGACGAGCGCTAGTCACTTTCTTTGGTAAAAACGCCCATATTGAAATGATAATGTTATCACAGATGGAGATTATTCAACAAATTCGGCCTGCAACAGTGAGTTTAGAGTGATCATGATTCACCTAACAGATGTGAATTCTAATTTTGGCAAAGTCCGACCAGTGGTAAGCTATATACACCACAATGACTTTTGCGGCTCCGGGACCACGTGTTGATTAAATTCAACTCGGGTAAATTTCAGGAAATTACAACCAAATACAAATAAATGAATAATACAAGATGTTTTCATATCCCATGTGTTCTATTAATGCGTATTTAAAATGGATAAAAGTATGATAACTCACCTAATACATTGAAAGTGATGATTACTGATCGATTTTAACGAATTACCAAATACCCGCCGAAATTCGACGACTGAACTAAAGCGAAGGGCGTTTGTGGTAGGATATGAAGCAATACTTATACATGCAGACCCGTTAACTTGATCAATTGTGTCTTAATGGGTGTCTGGATTGGTGGCCTATTCAAGCGTTATCTACATTTCTACCAGTCAGGTTCCTCGTACTTAAGCGTATTATTCGTACCCAAGTTATTCCTATATCTTCCCGGTGAGGTAATCTGCAATTGATTGCAAGAAACAGCCGCCGTTAATCGGCTCTCACAAGCAGCAGCAACGATAGGTATGAGCCTTAAAATAGACAGCAAATATCCTGATATTCGGCCACTTAGGGCAATTGCATATCAAGTATTAGTACACATTAGGCAGACCAATAAAGAGCACATATATTGTCCAAATGACATTTAAGGTCAATGTAGCTGGTATTACGTCGCTCTCGTTTGCTTATTGCTTATTGTTTGGGGGAATAACTGTGGCAATCCACTCAGTGATAATTCAGTCTATCAAGGTCGGTTTTGGAAAATTCCAGTTTGCAGCAGCGTACCTAATGTTCCTGGCCGGCTCCATTGTGTATATGCCTTGTTGAATCGCTTATCAGTAGACTTGAGCAAAATTGGTCATATATTAAGATTCCTTAGCAGACCAATGTTGTTTCGCGGTAAATATACGTTCCCTTTCAGCAGTGACAAAAGCACCCAAATTACTATGTACAAAGTGTACTGCTGTATTGGGCAGCATAATATGTATGCAATATGGATATCTCACGGTAGACATTAAATATCATGGTGGTGCCTGCCGTATTTTACACACCCCATAGATACATGAGTATGATAAATATCTGCCGGTGTCCGATCTTGCCAAATATATATTCACTTAGGTGGTCACAGATTACCCTTTTGATGACTCTTTAAGGCATATGTTACATGTCACAACTAGCATGCTTAACTTTTGATCACGTTTTGGACCACCTCTCAGTCTAAATAAAGGCAAAACCTGAACTTAAAACAGCATCATCCACAGTTAATAGGATTATGTTTTACGCAAATACCAACCAAAAGAAGAAATGTGCAGATTTGCACAGATTTATTTGATTATCAGCGGAAAGGGTTAAATTTGTCATGGCTTTATTTAATCAAGCATGCGAATTAAGGGCTGATTACCACTCGGAAAAATGATAATATTCTGATGCATCAAAATAATTTTGTCGGTGTAGCTACTACTATACAAAACATAGTTAATGCGCCACAAAATCTTCATATATTAGAATATTACTAAAGATAAATCTAAAAAAATGATTCTTGACATTGTTCATTATTCACAGCCCATCTAGTAGCCAAGTGTAACAATACGGTACCTCGGACGACAATTGCTCATGCTAATGTGACATACCAGGCTTGATGATTGATAGATACCATTATCTGATTAGACATTTTTAGCGGGTATCACTTTTACTTCAATTGTAATGCTGTAATGATTAATAACATTATATTGGATAATCCAGTCTCTAAATTCAAGACTTGTATCGATGCCGACTCGACAGATTATTTTATCCCTCATATTGTCTTTAACAAGGAAATACAGGCCGTTAATCTACCAGCATACCGTAGCGAGGCCAACTGCTAATGCTGTTAAGTATATATGCCATAACATATCGGTCATGTTCTGGGTTAGCATCATGGCGCCAGTCTCTAGAGGGAATCATAATCCAATACAGCTGAAAACTACAATCATTGACGTCACAAAAGTAGCGGGCTGTAAGTGAGAGGTTGCGGTTGCGCCTGACTTGCGTAGGCGTAGGTGACAACAGCTGCCATATTGCTGCTTTAAGTGATTGAGGACCGATTTCACATATAACAGCATGGTAGAAGAACATACTCAGCGCTGCGTAATGCCCCAATTATTTTCACTGATGATCTAACTTAGGCAGGATATATCATTGCTCTAAGGTTATTGTCTGGGTGTGACAGGTAACAATGAAAGTTGATAATACCTTGATATGTACGTACTCGGTGTACAATGAAAGCAAATACACTTATTTATTCAAGACACTACTATGGTACGTTTGGTTTCAACATTGAAACATGAAGCACCAAAATCAATTAATGTTTAAAAGGAAAGAGACAATGTCGCATGACCATATATTTTGAAGATAGTTCTAGACGTAGACAGGAGCCGATATAGAGCGGAACAGATATCGATGAGTATTATAGTGACAGCATGATTCGGCTTATCATCCTCACTAAAAGGCGTACATATATTTTACAGGATATAACACTGCAATATATTTCACAGAAGACAGAAAACGTAAATTCGCGATTGGCGTTTAATATCGCGATAATTTCGTAACACGTGCCATATTCTAACATTTGACACTGCGAATGACGGAATCTAAGCATTTATACTTAGTTAGAAACCAATGGGTGGATTCAATGGATACTGGAACCGGTAAGCTGTTATCAATTCAACCCAATATATGGTGTCCTAACAATCGTTTTAATAAAGACTTCACTTCTCATCTATTAGAAAATACATGATATTAAAAACTAGTGTAGTTTTCCGTTGATGTGCCTTACATTCGTTTGGAAAGAGCCAACACGAATGGCATAATATGATACATATTAATTTACATATATACATATATATATATATATATATATATATATATATATATATATATATATATACATATATATATATATATATATATATATATATATATATATATATATATATATATATATATATATAAGTAGTATATTGACGTGTCCCTACTTACCTCGTTTTTGACGTCGAACGATAGACGAAGTGGATTGCGCAATATATTTTTCGCTGACGATCGCTTGCGGATTCGGTGCGGTATTTTGATGACCTCATTCTATTTTTGGAAAGTGATTTCACCATCTGTTCCGTTATTTTCCGTCCTTGAAATCTTTGCGACCTTGGTGACCTCATGAAGGGGCGCTATTTTGGATGAGGTCATTTTTGGGAGTTTTATTGAGAAGGAGTTTGTAAATGGGTATTAAAAGTCAATTAGCGGTAATGGTGTTGAATGAGAAGTGAAGGATAGCGTTATTGTTAGTGGGAGTATTCACTGTCTGTTCAGATATGAAGACGGTGTTTACGAGGTAATTTGTTGCTATTAACTTCCTTTATCCCATGACATGTGGTGATATATTGAATTGGTGACCTTAGCAGGCTCGCGCAATGTACGGTATTCGAGTGAGTTCATTTGGGGCTATGTCCTTAGGAAGGTTGTTGACTTTCGACCTGATGTGATGAATGGGCGGTATTTGGGTGAGGTCATTTTCGATAGTTTTATTGAGGATATTGTAAATGGCTATTAAAAGTCAATTTTCGTTAGATATGTCGGTTGATTGAAGTTTTCACGTGAATGAATCTTACAAGCATATGAGTCTTACATAGGAGGGAAAAATGACAGATGTCTTTAAGTGTGTTGTAACTCTCATTGAGAATATAACGACAGATGGATTAAAAGTTGACCATTGGATATTTTTCAAAATGGGGGTGGAGTTATGGGTTACAAATAGCGGATGGTAACTTAACTTCCATATAGTTTTCATCTATATTTTGTCAGAATGGAGCACATTCATAAAAATCATTTTGTTTCATCAGATCCATCAAAATCAAAATTTAATTAACCAAATTATCCGGAATAAGTGGAACAAACGTTAAAAAATCCCGATTTGGAGGAGCAATTTGGAATTTATAAAATAGTGTTTTATAAACTTTTCAACAACACAGTTGGTGTTACAGGGGAGTACCCCGGAGGATACGTTTCAGCCCCTACCAAGTGGGTGAAAGCTATTACGAAGGGTGGGTCCCTCGTAACAGCTTATCCCGTACTGTGAGTATTTGCTTAAAACACGCTATATGGCTGTATAGATTCGTTGACTTTTTTGTATCTGTTGTAAGTCTATATTACTTTGTATGCAGGGAACCCAAACATTTATTACAAGAGAACCGTGAGTACCGCAAATGTTTAAGATTCTCTGGAATTTTATTTTGGTTTATTCTTAGAGATTAAAACAATAATAATTTGTTTTGTTTGTAGGATGAAGATAGAAGAAAATTTATTTTTAAAATTAAAATATTTTTAAAATTAAAATAAATATATATATATATATATATATATATATATATATATATATATATATATATATATAAACCTATATATATATATATATATATATATATATATATATATATATATATATATATCTATATATCTATATATATATATATATATATATATATATATATATAAATGTTATGCTGGTGTTTGTGTTATTAATCGGACTCGATGAATCTGTGGTATAATTACACAAGCTGGTAATGTGATTTACCGATCGTTGAATTCACGATGCGCATCTATCTTAATTAAATAACGACTCATGTCAAACGATTTGATAAATTAGTCATTGTGAGTTGCCCCCCCGCATTCACCTCAGATATTGTGGTGACATCATTCTATTTTTGGAAAGTGATTTCATCATCTGCTCGAATATTTTTTGTCCTTGAAATCTTTGCGACCTTGGTTTTGCGACCTCATGTCAATACATTGAGCGGGGCACTATTTGGATGAGGTCATTCTATTTTTGGAAAGAGATTTCACAATTTTCGTCGGATATGTCGTCATAGTTTGCTGAGCTAAGCTAAATGATGGGATAGAGGGTGTATATAAAACGGGAGAGTGTCTCAGTTCTGCGTTCAGTTATAACCATGGCTGAGAAGAGATAGCTAGAAGCTTTCAATGATGTGTGCAAACGCAGTAGACCGATGAGCGACGCGGACTTGTTAAAAGCGGTAGAACAAATCAAGATGGAAAGCAGTGAGTATGATTTTATTTCTATACCTAAATTATAGAATTACCACATATACGTCATTTATTTATTTATTTTTGTTACGCGTGTGTGTTTTAGTGATGACGGGAGACGAAGATATTTTACACGCCGCTATGGACACTTATGCAATTGAACAGGCCAATGCAGCCTTGAATTTGTTAAACAACGCTCAACACAGCCCCCCGACACAAACTGGAAATGGCGTTACAGTCGACAACGCTAAGGGTAGGTCTATTAAAGGATAGGTCTATTACTGGTAGAATTGAGGAATGACGTAATGAAAAGCTTTATGACTTTGGGTGATATTTATATTGACAGATTATCGATGATTATGTCGACAGAAGCTGTGTTGGCTGCGAATGAACGAGCTATATGGACTCATACGCGATTTGGAAGCCTGCAAACTGTTTACAATTATAGTTTATCAGAAGATGTGCCCAACCTCAACCAGTATATATTTGAGGAATGCGATTCAGCCTTTAAAATCAACGGGAGTTATGGATTCTTATTACGTCACAAAGAATCAGATGAATTGCGGTACTTTCATTCGTCTGTCAATAACCATCGTATGCTACCAACCCCTCTAGTCGTACGGAATGCCGATGATTTTGAGAGGGCTATAGATGCAATAACACAAACAGACATTTTAACCTACGCCCAGAACCAACGACCGGATTCGAAATGGAGTGTAGAGGAAGTGACTAATTTGACCATCTTTGTGAACCCAATCAAAGATCACGTGATCGGCTACCCACCACCTGTTATACCGGAACACCTGAAAACAAACAGAGCCATCAACTTGTTAGACCGAAAGAAAACCACCGGTAAACCGTATCAAGACCGATTGTGCTTTTTCAGGGCACTGGCCTTACACAGAGGAGCGAAGATCAGGAGTCTAGAGAACGCAGCAAAAACATTGTTAAAGACTGCTTACCCCAAACAAAAGAAAAAAACATTTGCGGGTGTACCTCTTGAAGACGTCAAAAGACTAGCAAAACAATTCGAAGTGAATATCACCGTGTATACGCTAGACGAGAATCAAGTAGGTGTGTCTTGTAGTGATTAAACAGAAGTAACAACATAAACGATGTAATCATTTGATATCGAAATGGAAATATGACCTGTGTTTCAGGTAGCTACTTTGGTCAAGCGAACGCGTACAAAATTCGCCTCGACCTTGAAATTGAACCTGTACTAAAATCACTTTAGTTACATAAAAAACTTTGACCTTTATAGCAAATCATATATTTGTGGTACCTGTCAGAAGCTGTGGAAAAGTGAGAAAAAACTACATCGCCACGAAAACATATGTACTGTGGAAACCAAATACAAGTACCCAGGCGGTGTTTTTCATCTACCACCCACTATCTTTGAAGCGTTACGGGACGAAGGAATCGAAATAGAAGACGGTATTTACCCTTACAGAGCCACCTAAAATTTTGAAAGTTATTTTGGAGAAGACAACCTTCCAGTCAATTCACCCAAAGTCACCTGGGACCAAAAACACGTACCGTTATCAGTGAGTGTATGCAGCAATGTACCTAATTATACAGAACCAAAATGCTTTGTAACGGAAGGAAACGCACAAACATTGATTGACAGGATGATGATGTATATAGAGGAGATATCAAACACTGCCTATCTACTGATGCTTGCTCAATACAAAGCTGCCCTAACCCAGTTACAAGAGAAAATCAATGAAGCGTATCAACTTGATCCCGTCGTCAAGGGAGAACATCCATTGCAGAAATTACAGAACAAATTCGACAACTATTTACATGTATTACCATTAGTCGAATTCAACTCATCGAATTATGACCTCAACGTTGTGAAAATACCGTTGACAACTTACCTGCAAGAACATTCATCGATCAAGTATACCATCAAACGAAATAACTCATTCATGTGCATTGAAACGGACCATGTACGGTTTTTGGATATCACCAACTTTATTGCACCTGGATATACATACGACAAATACTTACGAGCCTTTCAATGCGAACAGAAAAAGGGATATTTCCCATATGAATGGGTGACACTCGATCGTTTGAACCACACAGAATTACCACTCCATGCAGCTTTTTACAGTACGTTAAAACAAGAAAACATTACAGCTGACCAATACGCTGAATGTCAAGATGCGTGGGAAGCAGGTCATATGCAGACTTTTAAAGACTTTTACAGTGAGAGAGGTATAGATATGTTGAAGGATGGAATATCAGTGCCCGGATTAACCATGCGATATTTATTTCAAGACTTGGAAGATTATTTTACCTTACCTGACGAAAAGAACAACGACATCTATTGGTTGATTAAAAATGGAATAGTGGGCGGACCCTCAATCATCTTTCATCGTTACCACGAAAAAGGAAAAACTTACATCATGCGTGAACAGAACGGAAATGAAGCAAAGTTGTGTGAAGGAATCGTAGGTTACGATGCCAATGCGCTGTATCTGTGGGCCTTGTCCCAACCCATGCCAGCCAACTTTCCGACCCGACGTCACGCGCCTGAGTTTAAACCAATTCAGACCCGAAAACGTGGTGTAGCGGATGAATGGTTGGCTTGGATAGCACACAGCTCACAAAATCAAATACAACATCGTTTAAACAGAGGGGAAAAACGAATTGGCGCCCGGCGATTACCCGTAGACGGTTGGTGCAAAGAAACGCAAACAGTATATCAGTTTCACGGATGTGTATGGCATGGCTGTCCGTGTCTGAAATTGACCCATAGCCCCATCAGTGGAAAACTAATGAGTGATTTATATACCGAAACAGAAAGAAATACCCAGTATTTGAGAGGATTAGGTTATGATGTCGTAGCTGTGTGGGAATGTGAATGGACGAAAAAACGAAAAACAGACCCTCAGATCAAAGCGTTCACGTACAGTCGACCTCAACCACCACGAACCGGTTTGACAGAAACACAGCTCATAGCCAATATACGTGACGGAACCTTTTTTGGAATGCCTGAAGTAGATATACACGTACCAGAAACCCTTAAAGACTATTTTAGTAAAATGAACCCTATATTCAAAAACACTGAACTGACCCGAGATGAAATCGGACCCTTTATGCGAGACTATGCTGAACAACGGGACATTATGAAAGTAAGTACACAAGGTGACAAGGGGCGTGGGATCATAATGTATTTTGTTGCGATCACTATGATGTCATAACGATTTTTATTATTTATTTTCAAATAGACGGAATGGCGGACGTTGATAGGGAGCTACAAAGGTGTGAAAATATTGCTTGCTAGCCAATTACTGAAATGGTACTTGGAACATGGCCTGGTGATCACAAAGATATACCAAACACTGGAGTATGAACCCACATCCTGTTTCAAACGATTTGCCGAGACCGTATCAGACGCCAGGTATGTACGAATATATATATATATATATATATATATGATATACTCTTATAGTTATATATGATATACTCTTTCAAGCGTTGAATTTTATTTTTGATAATGTTCTTGTTTGTGCGTAGACGTGGGGGTGATGTCGACCCGAGTCAGACCGTTATAGCCGAAACTTTTAAGCTACTTGGAAATTCGGCCTATGGTAAATATACTAAAATATATTATTGTAAAATATATTGATTTAATTGTTACTTTCAAATTTATTTCAAATTTATGATTTAAAAAAAATAAAAAAAATACCCGTCAAGTGCTGTTGATTTACACTAATTTGTCTATGTTTGTAGGTAAATGCGTCACGGATAAAACTAAACACCGTGATGTCAGATACGCCGACTACTGAGAGGGTCAGAAATTGATCAACGACAAAAGATTCAGAGCCTTGAACGAATTAACCCCCAACCTATTTGAAATCGACATGGCCAAAACCACCATTAATCTCAACTTACCCCAACAAATAGGCTATTTTGTTTATCAATACGCCAAATTAAGAATGCTGGAATTTTACTATGATTTTATTGACAAGTATGTCGCGAGATGTGATTTTGCCTTTGTACAGATGGACACTGATAGTAGTTATATCGCTCTTAGTAGTAGTCATCTAACAGATGTCATCAAACCCAACATGAAAGAACAATTTTACAGAGAATACCCTCAGTGGTTGCCAGCTGTAGCGTGTGATGATCACAACAAAGACTTTATACAGTGTAAAACGAACGGAACCCCGTGGGTACCTCAACCGTGCTGTGTGACCCGCCAAAAATATGATAAACGTACCCCGGGGTTATTTAAAGAGGAGTGGAGTGGAGATGGTTTTATCGGACTGTGCAGTAAAACCTATTACTGTTATGGAACTACCGATAAAGCCTCGTGTAAAGGACTCGATAAGCTTCAAAACCACCTGAACAAGGAGAAATATATGAATGTGCTGAGAGAACAAAAATCGGGTCGCGGTGTGAACCGTGGCTTTCGCATTAACAATAACACAATGTATTCGTATCACAAATTAGAGAATTGTGAATGCAGACGGTGTAAGCACTAAACCTTTAGATGTGTGATACATTAATATGCTATTTAAGAAATTGATATGTGTTATTATGTAATAAATTGAAGTGAAGGTGTTATGTAATCGATGGATGTGCGCTCTGTAAGAAATTGATGTTTAAAGGCTGTGAGAGAAACTAAGAATAAAAACGTCGTACATTTTTAACACGCGTTGTTTATTTGCCTTGAATTAAACATGTCACCAGCTTATCATTGGTTGAATAATCGTCGGTAAATACAGCCAGCAATTGGTTCAAACTTATTCCACGACATCGTCTCTTTAAATAATACAAACAATAAAGTCCACAAGTATTGGAATTAAAGTCTTGTAATGGCTTTGTATTATAAGTCCAGTTCACACAATGCTTGGTCAAGAACTTCACAAATACGTTATGAATAGGAGTTAGTCCGTAAGAATCAAAATATTCGCCTGGTTCATTATGATCAATGAAAATAGCAATCCAGTGTTTGCCTTTTTTGGAAGCTGGATCCGTATTACAAACGAAACCGTGGGGGAAGTTGACATGGCGGGGTAATTTATTCCTCGCAAACACTCCGCGCACAGTAGCTCGAGTGAAAGCGTCTTTTTGTAAGAGCTCGTGTAATTGCCTGGTATCCATTGTTAGGCAGCGTAATCAAACAGAACGTTACGGTTTCGGTCAATTTGAATCATATTTTCAAATTCGGCATACACAATGACATTAATGGTACGTTCTAGGGCCGTACCAAAACGCATTTCCAAGCGCACGTTTCCTTGTTTCAACAAATTAAAATGAGTGCCGCTATCACCCAAGTCAGGGGGTCAGATCAAAAGCGAATAGTGTATAGCCATTGGGATAATCACTCCAACTTATGGCATTGCCTTTGTCTTGATAGAGTTGTCCAGTGCTAATGAATAAATTAGCATAACTGCGGGTGTATATATGGTGATTAAAATCGGACTGTAATGGTTTTGCGGGCACTTGTTGCCCGTCAACGTACAGAGCTAAAAATGTGAAGTCGTTATGCTTAAAGTTGAAGGGGTTCTGAGTGTAATCACCGTTGAACGCCCTATTATCAACACTTCCAACTACAATTCGTTTGGGTAACTGACCCAAAAATAAATTTTCTTGATTGATCGTCATAGCTCCTTGAGATGCAGAAAACACTTTGGTTTCTATGCGTCTTATGGGGTATTTAGCTGGGCTTCGTTCTAAAGCCTTAATGTGAGCTAGTTGCACGGTGGGGTTCAACTTTATTTTGCGTACAAATAAGGTCACGGATTGCTGAACTATTTTAGGGGCAAATCCCTCTGCAGGATTGGCCATAAGGGCAAAGCTGTCACCGCTGCATACTAATCTCAACTTCAAATCTACGCCATTTAATAAATAGCGTTCTTGACTAAATAAATCTAAATGTAATTTGCCCATCATATCCACAATGCGACTCTCTTGAGCTCGTTCCTTTCTAGCTATCATCCCCTTGTTGTGAGTACCACCCACGGCGTCCATGTGTTTTGGGGTGTCTTTGTACCATAAACTAGCTGTTAACTGAGAGTTTTTGGCTTCCGAACCATAGCTCAATAGTGTTTCCATATAAGCGCGATACGGGTATGTGTTTGTCGAGGAGGACACAAGTTTTTCGTTGAGAGAGACATCGACTTGGGAAAAGAGTGAGTGTAACCAGAGGTTAACGGGTGCTTCAGCACTGTCAGCCTCCAAAACCTCCCCATCCTTTTTCACCACTTTAGCATTCACTTGTAAATACGTGTCGTTCAGATCGATATAATCATCACCCGACCCACTGATGTAGAATTCGACTGGACCCGAACCTAAAGCAGCTACCGGATGGAATTCGATCCACGATCCATGATCGACACTGCTTTGAGTTGGGGGAATCGAAAATAGGTATAATTCACTTTTGACACAGGGACAAGATTGGGGGTGTACCAGTGCCATGATCTAACCGAAAATATCTTTTGGCAACCTCCGAGTTGTTCCACGACGACCGCGTGAACTACTGTTCCTACCTCGTGCGAGTCGTTTTATAGAGAATGGTGGTCGGCGACGCGGTTGTTTGGGTGGAACTATTTGATCGAACACTTCCTCTCCGGTTTGTAACAATCATTTCTTAGCCGACTGTTTCAGAGACTTCCCTCCCAACAAATCTCCAACAACCTTCACTCCTGTTTTCAAGGCGTGTTTTTTAACGACAGGTAAAACTTTTCGAACCAGCGGTAACACCATTTTAGCCAGACCACCAACCACATTACCAAGGCCATGTCCACGCTGACTCCTGGCACCGGAAAACACGGGGAGCCCTCCACCCGCTTGGTTCAGGTAATACGGGTGTAAATATCAGCCATGGTTTTCAAAATATAGCTTTCTTGATTTTACGGAAATGTAACGTCACTGTCATTTTACCAGATTCGAATGGAATGGGTCGACCCGTGTCATCTCTTATATCGATTTCTATAGTAGAAAAAGTCTTGGTGGCTATCGGGTAATAAAATATCTTTTTATACGTGGAGTTGATCAACTGCCCGCGACGATCTTGATCGATTAGAATAATACGCAGAAGGGGGACCACAGTGTCTCCTACCACCTGAGCTTCGATGAGATTACAATAGACATAGAGTCCGTACAAGCCTCGATCAGGGTCAACAATGTGCTGACCGACTTGACTGTTCTCAAAAATCCCCATTTCAAAACCGAGTCTTTGACGCAACCCCTCGTCCATGTAAACTACAACTGACTCATTGTCTAGGGTCATAGTTGCTGTCTGTCGTGTTCGATTGTAGGTGAGACGCACTCGCTCCTCATTTTGCTCCTTTAACTTGGATGCAAAGGCTTCTATCAACGATCCGGTCGTATAAAAACCAGGGGTAATGTGAAAATATTTGGGACGGGCCTCTGCAAATTCACTCACAATGTCATATCGCTCACTGCAACAGATATCAGGGGGGAGATTGAGCGCACCAGCCGCACGATCCATGACGACCAACCCCTCGTCCTCAGTAACATTGTACCACGTGTAAGGGTACAGAATTTCCGCTAATCCCACTTCCCAAGCCCCTTCCAACTGTACAGCTTTCGGGAGTCGAGTTAAGTAACGTGTCAACGTGTTGTTGGGGTGATAATTCATTGAACTGTTGGAAGGTAGGGTTAGAAAGAAACTCATGATGATGATGCCATGAGACTCAAATTAAGTTCTTCTTGGTTTCACGGAAATGTAAAGTCACCATCACATGTCCGTCTTCGAATGCCACGGACTGACCCGTGTCGTCTCTTATATCAATTTCTATGGTACAAAAGGTTTTGGTGCCCACAGGGTAATAAAATATCTGTTCGTATGTCTGGGTCACCATTTTGTGCACCCGGTCGTAGTCCACAGGAACTGTGCGTAGCAAGGGGGCCATCGTGTCACCGACCACTTGTGATTCAATTATACTACAATAAACGTACAGTGCGTACAACCCTCGAAATACATTAGGCTTGTAATCAGTTTGAGAATCGTAAAGCGAAAGACATTCCTCACACCTCAATATTTGACGAAGACCTTCGGTCATGACAACTTGAAGTTTGGGATCAGTTATTTTTACATTCACGGTCTGTGAGTGGGAATTGAATTGAAATCGAACCACGCCTCTGAGATGTGATTTGCGGATGTGCATATTGATCCTGTCTATCAATTGTTCAGCACTGTAGGAACCGGGGGTCATGCGAACGACCAAGGACTCGACCAAAGGATCCCCTTCCAAGTGTCTGTCTATCGTATGGTATCCAGCTCGCTCATCCACTATGACAAAACCGACATTGTCCCCGATGTAGTACCAGGAAACAGGGTACTGAATTTCTGCTAATCCCACCTCCCAATTACCTTTTAATTGTATGGGTTTAAGGCAATTGAGTAAAGTAACGTGTCAGCGTGTTGTTGGGGTGATAATTCATTGAACTGTTGGAAGGTAGGGTCAGAAAGAAACTCATGACGTCGCTTTATGTTTCAAAGTGGGGTTGGGAAGAATGTACCCTAAGCTACTGCTTAACAGAGCAGCCCACAAATTACTATCTCCTTTACCCGCCGTTAGATTGTAGATGCTGACGATGATTACGGTATATAAAATAAGGATTTGTGTGAAAAACACGATTTCGGCTTTCGGAATTTCCCGACCAAATATGGTCCACACCCGATCTCTGATCTTCCATCCTAATGACGCTTCTGTTCCAAATCTCAGTTTTTATACAGCTCCTCACCACTGACCGAACTATTAAAACTGGCAGGGTAGCCAAACCACTTGACAAAGTATTGTTTTTGTCCTTTCCGTTTACGTTCTTTGATAATTTTTTCAACCCTATACCATGCTTTGTCATTCACTTTCTGTAATTCTTCCGCGTAAAATGTTCCCTCTAACACTTCGTAATTATCATCCTTTATCGTATACACATTAGGGGAGCTTAAGTGAACGTTCTCCACCCGAAACAACTCCTCGCTCCAATTGGAAGTGTAACCCTTTTTAAATTTACCCCGTGCTTGACAGATGCAGACACGATCCCCGATATCATACCGTGGTCGTTTAACCTCATCAGAGCGTTCCCCGTATAATGTCATCCACGTGTCTTCTTGATTACGCACCGAGACTGATATCGGGGGGGCTTAATGCTGCGGTGATAACTGACGTTGTATCCTTTCACCAGCTAAGCCAGAACCGGTAGATAAACACTGGTGTTGTGTTTGGTAAAATAACGCCACATTTTAGTTTTTAACGTACGATTCAACCGCTCGACTATGCAAGCTTTGGTTTCTTCGTTGTGGGTGGTAAAAAAGCGAATCCCCTGCTGCTTAAGAAATGTCTGAAATTTACGGTTGATAAATTCTCCACCCTTATTGGTCTGTAAACACAGGGGCTTCCGCCCTTGTTTTAATATACTCTCAAAGGCTCGAATCAAACTGTCACCCGTTTTATTTTTTAGTGGTATCACCCACGCATATTTTGAGAATACATCGATACAGGTCAAGAGAAATTTCATGTCTTGGTTCTGTTTGGCTAAGCGAGCTATGTCCACTAAATCGGCTTGCCATTGATGGTCAATTCCCCCGACTATGACGCGTCGTCTTTGAAATCGACGACGGATCGGTTTATGTAATGTATAGGCATCTTGATCACCCAGCCATTGTCTGACTGCCTTTGTTTTGAGTTTCGTAGCTCTAACCAATGGCTGCACCCCTCCATACGCGGCCGGTGCCTCAGGGTCGAAATACACACTTAACTTCTCCATGACATCCAATTTTGTGTTACAGGCTCCTCCTCACCAGGTCTTTTATCTATTTGCATCGCACCCTGTCGGATATAGTTCCATCGATCAGGGTGACCTACTAAATCTTGAGGAATGTTGGAGTCTCGCAACGCTTCAGCAAATCTTTTCCAACCCTCTGGTTCAAAGTGTTTACGTCGTCTCAACACATCGTTAACCAAATCCGCCACGTTAGTCCCACTAATGGCTTGTCCTTTAATCGTTAATTCCCCTCGTTCATTCCAACCCACGTCTGGGTTTTTTCGAAGGCGTTCTAATAGAAAACGCCCTTTTTTCTGAAATTTATCAGGGATGGTTTCTACAACTTCCACAATAGACACATCTTCTTGTTTGGGTGTGTGGGGCGGGGGATTAGCTAAGGCTGTGTGAGGTGTCGGGGTTCTGTGCTGGCGGTAATACTCGCGGTGTTTTGTTAAAATTTGGTTATAAGATTGTACTTTAGCCTCCTCCGATAAATCACTACGATTCAGGACATCCCTTATCTCCGCATCCAAGTTGGATAACACGTCGACAGTGGGAGCTTGATCGTAACGCCCACTTGACAGTACCCGGGGATCAACCAACATCATTTTCTTAGCCATAATTTTAGCCCAATAGTTTGCCTAACAACGGACCAGCGATACCTAAAATAGGTCCTAATAACGCCGGGAGAAAACCACCGGTTTATAATACTCTTTTCTTTTTCTTGACGTTAGTTTTAGGTGAGATCAAAGCGCGCAGACCTTGTTTGTATCGGGCTAATTTACGCTTCTGAACTGAAGTCAAGGATACGTTTCCTTTTAAAACATTGAGTGCACATTCACATAGACAATTTATCAATTTCTTTGTCAGCCGTGTAAATCGAAGCCCTATTGACAGGGGGTTTGGTTTTAGCCATCACTCGTAATGTATCAGCGTGTTTTCTGAGACGCTCTGCCATGATCTATGTCTAACGATAAGAATGGCGGTCGTCCGATGATCGACGGTATTTATTTCTGTAGGTATACAACTTGATTGGGTCGTAGTATGTCAGTTCGTAGCCGTAAGTGATCTGGTGTTGCCTGTTTCAAATCGATAAACAAATAACCGTGAGGTTGCGAAGTAGCATCCGAAAAGGCTTCTTGTACATACTTGATGTTTCGCGGGTACATTTGTTTGGCTAAATGCATGATTTGTGAAGTGTCCCGAGGGTTCTTAAATACCACTAAATAATGAGCGTTCAAACTGATTGTTCGATGTTCTTTATTCTTTCTGAATAAATTTTGTACTAAATACAACACGCTAAGATTGCCATGGTGACTCCCTTTGGTGAATAGGCGAGTGACGCGTTCGTCAGTTTCTTCCATCAAATCATCGATGATCAACAAGGTTCTTTGTTGAGGATCTGTCTCAAAATTCAATCCCTCTACAAATTCCACGTGCGGTAGTTGAGTGTACATGGTTTGCCACTCTCCGAAACACCACACGATTTGGACGGGTGGTGGCTCAATGTGACTACCTTTGATTAACTCACAAAGTAAGTTTTTCCACAGCCGCTCGGACCAGCTATCACACAACTAAAGGGGTGTTTTAAGGATCGATCCATTCTTATACTGAGTTATCATTCACAGTTCCCCACTCTTTTTATAGATAGGATAGGTAGATAGTGTCGTGATAAGTAGAACTCAAAAAGAAATTCAATTAAAGTATATCATCACTTTTTATTCAATCACCAATCATATATATTCATGCGTCTAATAATTTTATTATATTTACAGTCATAAGGTTCCCCCATTAAGACTTTAGACCAGTGTTTGGTGGTCACACAAAAACCTAACATGGTACGTCGATACTCTCTAGAGAGCCAAAGACACAGTTCAGTCGAATTGTGTTGCTCACACAACAAGCGCCATAATAAAGTGACGTGATGTTCGTCCACCTTATCCAAGGCTCTTCCAACGCAATGTGAATACATCTTTTGTTGGTTCTCGGCTTGACATACGCCCGTTCCACACACGACGCATGGTTCTTGAGCTATGTCAGATAACAATGGCTTCATCAAACCACTGTAAAGGCTAATTATCATATCCCACCCATCAGGCGACGTTCCTTGGTCATCCATCTTTTGTGCGCGTGCTGATAGGTCTTGGTAAGCTTTTATGAGCTGCCACCAATTGAAACTATCAAAGCGCATGGTCACGCTTTCACGGGTAATTTCAATATAGGGGACTGGGGCTTTCACTCGACCAATCACATCGTCACTAATGGTTTCTTCCGTATCAACGTCCGATTGGCCAGCTTCCGCGTCAATCAACGATAAGGTGAGTGATGTAAGAGCCGTCCCGCTTCTGAGAAAGGCATTTGAGGGTAATTTTATTTGATGTCCGCTCCATCGATCGCGAATGTGTAAATCATTGATCAAATCATCTGGGTTACTACACCACTGTGAAATTTGAAAGCGACCACTACGACGACTGGTATACAACGGTCCGTCAATGTAATCACACTCCTCCCCTGATCGAGCTAATGTAAGAGGTTTTTCATGATCACGTGTCGACTTAATTAAGCTGATGTCAGCGCTTTTTTCATGATCACGTGACATATTGATTTAGCTGTAGTCAGCGGTTTGTCACGATCACGTGACAAATTAATTTCAGATCCGGTAAATCACGCACACACACACACGCACACCGGGGTTGTGAGGTTCTTCCAACGTAGAAGTTAAGCTTTCCGATTACGTCACAACCTTCCTCTGCTTTGTTGTGCCTGTTGTTTTCCTTAAGTTTCGATTGTATATGTAGAGCTTATAATTACAGTGATATTTCAAGTGTTGGGTCAAAAGCGCATTCGTTACAAACCCACATTGACACAGAGGACAACGCCGTAACCTCAGGGTTCTGTGTTTACCCTGAGCAGATGACTTGGGTCTATATGGTTGTTGAGTCTCAGCGACTCTCTGACATTCGTCACATTCTACACAAGTATCCATGTTGTCGCTTTAAAGATTCAAACTCTACTACCAGTAAACTTGTTGTTAACCGATATTTATAAGCAGATATTTATAATTACATTAATCTACCTCATCTTCAGACACGAACGCAGTTAACTGACGATCCATTAAACACTCTCTAGCTTCGATCGCTTTACTAAGAGCCGTATCAAAATCGTAACCATACTCCATCAAGCGCTGTTGATTTATACTAATTTGTCTATAGATCTTATTGTCTCTCAGTTCTCGAGTTAGTTGTGCATGCATCTGTAACTTGTCTTTTAAAACAGACCACCTGCTATACGCATCCGTCATGTTGATGTTACTCTCTGACTATCTTAGCCATAAATGACCACCCACCAAATTTGAACTCTTTATAACATACATTCCAAATAATAATTAAAAGAAACAAACACAGGCCTGTATTTTCACTCATTTATTACACAATCTGTTAATTACACGTATTTCAATATCTGATTTCACCGACTCCAACCAATATTTCCTATAGTCCACACACAACCATTTGCTACGTTCCATCCACGAGGGGCAGGGGTCAATTAAACCAATACTTAATTCCCATAAACTTGATACATAGTGTTCGTCAACACGCTCGAGACCATCCGTCATACACATCCGAACTTGTTCTTCAGGTTTGGCCATCAAACAAAGATTATGCTGTCGCTGACTCGGGTGGTCGATCTGACAGCCATGGCATTTTTCTGGTATTAGAGCTTCGATTAAATCAACAAGCGTGTCTGTGTACACCACCATCAGATATTCCTCCATTAATTTCGCTCTCATCACGTGGGTTCCGTAGAGCTGTTTCAACTCCTCCCACGCTTCTACAAACATATACCACGAGTAACTGTCCATTTCCATTGTCACCTGGCCCTTCTTTATCAGCACCATAGGGATCGGGTATCGAACACTCATCGTCACGTCTGCACCAATAGAGACCTCAACACGACTCTCCTCTCCCGCTTCTAACTGTTTCATTGTTTCTGTGACAGCAGCTATTTCATAACCACAGTCCAATACACAGTGCATCCCAAACTCTATGTGACATTTCTTGAAATTGTTTTTCAAAAACACTACATCTTTATTCCAAACCACTATCGAATACTGTGCAAAGTATCGTGTGTATAGTGGTTTCACTTCCTCCATTTCGATTTGTTCTACCGCTTTTAACAAGTCCGCGTCGCTCATCCGTTTCCCAGCCATGATTATAACTGAACGCAGAACTGAGACACTCTCCCGTTTTATCTACACTCTCTATCCCATCACTTAGCTTAGCTCAGCAAACTATGACGACATATCTGACGAAAATTGTGAAATCACTTTCCAAAAATAGAATGACCTCATCCAAAATAGCGCCCCTCCATGACGTCACCAAGGTCGCAAATATTTCAAGGACGGAAAATAACGGAACAGATGGTGAAATCACTTTCCAAAAATAGAATGAGGTCATCAAAATAGCGCACCGAATCCGCAAGCGATCGTCAGCGAAAAATATATTGCGCAATCCACTTCGTCTATCGTTCGACGTCAAAAACGAGGTAAGTAGGGGCACGTCAATTTACTACTATATATATATATATATATATATATATATATATATATATATATATATATATATATATATATATATATATATATATATATATATATATATATATATATATATATATATATATATATATATATATCAATATGACCAGTCGTACATAATACTAATTTAGAAACAATTTTGACAAAACTTTACTACAGTTCGAATTATTGAATAAGCAAATATGCGCTTGTTTATTGAAATGAATGCTGCATGCATTGACGTTTGATAAATTACAAAATTACTACAGATAAGTGTCCGTGTCTCATGTGAATAACCGAAACTC
This sequence comes from Urechis unicinctus, assembly GCA_034190875.2. Classification (NCBI taxonomy): domain Eukaryota; kingdom Metazoa; phylum Annelida; class Polychaeta; order Xenopneusta; family Urechidae; genus Urechis; species Urechis unicinctus. The sequence goes on along the minus strand of CM067358.1, from coordinate 1,902,251 downwards.
GAATAATCGGGTATAAAATCTACAAAACACCTGAGACGTTAGGAAATGTTTCTTCTCAAATGTAAATTCCAGTATGAGATACGTTTTGATAGCCATGATAGAAACATCAGTAAGTGGGAATAAGCACCCGAAACATATAACGTTTTATATTTTAGGTAATTATTGCAAAACATGGCAGTTTCAAGCAGTTTCATTGACCTTTACAATAATCTGTCACTGCTTTTGCACAATATTGATGTAATGATTCCGTCTTTAGGGTTAAGGATAGACCTTGCACCTTTTTCAATCACAAGACCCCCAAATTAACTGAACAACACGTTGTTAGAAATCTCATTATAGGAATCAAGTAAAAAAGAACTGGAACTATTTATTTGTTCGATCATAATCACGATTGCTTGTTCGCTTAAGAGTCGCCCAACGACTGTTTGCTTCATTACATCCGAGTACCTTGTGTGACCTCTCCCAGGTAGTTCTCCGTGTGCTATCTTTACTGTCTGTGCCGACTCGGCTTGCTAATATACGACATATCACACTGATATATCAAGTGCAAAGCAACAACGACTTGGGCATTAACAAATTTTCTATTATTGTGAGCTATTTCATATTTTAAGCTGTGCAATCGCAAATAGACACAGCACTTGCATTTTAATTTTAACTTGGTTAGCCATATTCAAGTAATGGTTCAGAGCCTCAGTCACTGCCGAGAGGCCATTTAAGTGCGAACTTAAAGTTAAGATGGTAGGTTGATACCTCTTAGTCATTCCTTGCTGCTTAGAGGCATATCTTAGACGTACATCTGCAAACGAATGCCGAACGGCGTTAGTGAATGTTAACCTAGGGACGAAAATGACGAATCATTATAACGGTTCTTAGGCTTGTAGGTATTCCGTGCTCTCAGAGGTTTTGATGAATACAGCACCGGATTGCAAACGTTAGCGGCAAGCTATTAAGCATTGAACCGTAATACCGAGGGTTCTAAAACATTTTTTCATCAAATGAACACTGCCTCAAACCCTGCTATGAATATGATACAGGATAGCCTCTTGAAGCAGCTCACCAGCAGCCAATAGTCTCTGTTACTGTTGTAGGTACATGGCGTTAAGTCACGCTTAGCATTAATGTGATATATGCCTGCCAGTTAAGCTTTCTCCAAAGTCTGAAAAAAAAGGCATCTAGCCATGCATATTAGCAGGGTGCAAATTAGCAATGTTGAAATATTTTGCGGGTTTTATGCCACGCATATAGGTTTGTGATATTATATCAACAACCCCAATCATTGTCGAGACAGTGGTGACGTCAGAATTGTTTTGCTTTTGAAAATATCATTTACTGCAAATACGACGGAAATATGAAGTGATTAATTGAACCAAATAGGACACAACTATTGTTTTATAGGTGATAATTAGGTACATGTTTGACACCACCAGGTTGTCTTCCCCTTCCTTGACGGCGGTAACCAGGAGCCAATGAATCAATACGATAGATGCCAGAAGCGGTAAGCTGTCATCACCACAACCAATATATATTGCCCTTATAATATTTGCAATTTGAGTAAAGACCTCATGCAGAATTGTCAAATAGTTCTCGATATTATCTATATGTCATTGACATATATATGTATATATATATATTTATATATATATATACATATATATATATATATATATATATATATATATATATATATATATATATATATCTATTCATATATATATATAATATATATATATATATATATATATATATATATATATATATGTGTGTGTGTGTGTGTGTGTGTGTGTGTGTGTGTGTGTGTGTGTGTGTGTGTGTGTATTTGTGTAAGTGTGTGTATATATATGTATGCATTAGAGTCTGACATGACCGTTAAATGAGTGGGAAAATTTTGCACATTTACCCAACCGTGTGGTTCAGCATCAGCGGTTCCAAATACACCGACAACAAGAGGAAGACTATGTGTTGACCAGCATTAACCGTCACTTAACAAGAGCGCGTCTTCCCATGTTTGTGTTCATAAACTATATAAATGGAAACAATGAATAATTTTACGACAATAGTAACAGAGTGACACCCAAAAAATTTTGTGGCGGGAATCTTTCTTATTGCCAAACAATAGAGGCATGATATAGTGAGCTTCACAGCATTTAAGTTACGGTGTATTTTCCCCCTCATGATACCTAGTTACCTATGCGTAAGGACATTAAGTACGCATGGAATTCACCAAGCCAAATGGAAGTTTTAGCTTCAGAGATCTGACCGTATATGACGATCTGACCTTTGAATATTGCCTCTGACCACGGTGTCCGTGTCCAACAACTAATTAACCAAGGTACACTTTATGATTTTTAATTGAGACGAATGATTATTCTCAAGGCTCCAAAGCGAGTAAATACATACATATGTTTAGTTATACAACAATCGATTTATTGTAAACACCTCTCTCAAGATCTCATATTATAATATGTTTCAGCTTATGCAAGCAAGCATTTATTTATTTGCGTAGTTAGTGCACTGTAGCAGATAAAGCTCACATACGGAAAGGAAATGACTTTTATTGTCACTGGCAATGTTTTCCAAAAAAGACAATCACTCGAGAAAAAACAAAGGCGTATTTTAGTGTTTATGTAAGACGTCTGCGTCATCCTTCCTCTCACTCCCAGCCAGACAAGGCCTAACCTTTTTATGTGGATACTTATATGGTTGTAGCTAAGCATGAAATAATAAGGGTAGTTATTCAGGAGCATGGACAAAAACTATCGACCAGACAAGATACGATCTGACTGCAGCAGGGGCCAATAAGAAATCTGATCCAAAGAGAGCTGCTGCCGCGGACACATCAAATGAATTAAGTCCCACCATATTAGCAAAAGAAGCACCCTAGACATGTTTGTAAAGTAGGTGATGAATACACATGTGTACCTGTACAACTATAAACATATAAGAGAGGAACAATATTTGTCGCATGGGCGCGTTGGTTAATTTAACTTAAGCTAGTCTGTGAAACATGGCACCGATGTTGTGCCGCTCAATAGCATGCGATGACTGCAGTTGCGTGTTCTGAAGCTAAGCCAATCCGCGATCAACTTAGCAGTAAGGAGGTTGAGACGCATGTACTACAGTATTAATGCTCGTAAAACGATGCGGGTCACGTACTCTGGGTGATATTGCCAGTCATTTGAAACAAAGTATTGCGCGTTTTTAGGTCTTTCGGGAACCGTAAGAAACTTTTTCGATTTCTCATTGTTTATACATAATTCGAACTGTACATTCACAATATTCAACGAGCCATGAAGAAAAAAGTGAAGTTAAATTATTGGCGCGATTCCACGAAATGCTGACGCAATGTCTTGCTCCGAAAAGTTCCGAACCTTGCCGAGCGGCACCTATTTTAAGGAAGGGAGTTCTTCAACGTACCCGTTATTAATTTGGATACAAGTTTATACTTAGGTACTGCGCGTTTTAACAAGAATTAGTGATACTTAACATTCTGAAGATTGTCGTCTCTAATATTGGAGCACGGACGATTCCAAGTCAAAAAATGCACGTAGGTCATATATTTTAACCTATTTATATTCTGATTCATGGATAATTAAACTGCCATCATTGAAGTTATGGCTGTATCTATAATACATATCGATTGCTTTGGGCGGATTAATGTTATTTAACCACTCTGAACACTGTAATTTGTCTGTCAACGATGTTGGACAACATCTCTCGTCCCTTGAATCCAAACAGCTGTAACTATTTATCTCCGTGCGACATGGCGACAGTCTTGCCGCACATGGCCAAAGTTGCAAAATCCGCTTAAATTTGGTGCAACAAAAACAACAAGGTGATAATCTTAAATCACTTCCAATTAAATGAAAGAAGAAGTGTTTATGTATAGTAAATAAAAGGCAAATAAGATATGGTAATTTGAGAGCAAATAACTTTCGACTGAAGCTATTTGGGTGTCGCCCAAATCGGTCGGGTTGACAGGCTTCTGTGAAGTTCTGAGCAGCTAGCTAGCTATATACTGAATGACACGGAGCATCACATAGCGTTATGAATCCAGTCCTCGCTCTTATATTATATAGTTTAATAATTTATTTTCGTATTGTTAAATGTTAACTGCAATCATGCAAACCAGCCGAGAAGTTTAGACAACAGGGCACTAATCAAAGTATGTGCATGTCATATAATGATGTGTCCAACTGCATAAATTCATGTATCTATTCACAATTTGTTTCATCAAATGTCAAACTAACCTCCAATTGATTAATTGTGCATTCTTTATTACATGTTTTATCTGTTCACGAAAGAGCATCATTGTCTTGCCTTACATTGGATTTATTTTGAGAATTAAACTGAATCCCATCTTTCAGTGTGAATGATATAAATCCCCTCAGGACACCATGATTAAAACATGGATTAAACAATCTTTAAGTTTTAAATATATCACCTTTATTCAGTTTGCCACATAATAACATGTAGTTACAAAATAAATAAAAAAACAGCAGCATCTGCAGGCAATGTGCTGAAGGATTTGTTAAGGTCAGGACTGGGCAGAAGATGAATTTGTTTTGTTGATTATTAAACTTTGATTGCTGTTCACTTGCCTATCTAGGGTCACTTAAATTCTAGAAAAAAATGTATCCACAATATAGGCATTCGAAGTTGATTCAGCTGAATAAATTGACTTAATGGACTGAATGTATTGACCTCATAAGGGTTAACAATATAAGGAAATCATTATCAGGATATCATTATCAAGCAAAGCATATCTACAGAAAAATTTGAACATGATCAGCAGGATATCACAACGGTGTCTTATGTTGCACTATCAGTATTAGACTTTCAAGAGGTCCAGTCTTGGTGGGTTTCCAAAGACACAATTAGTGAATCCATACAATAGCTTGTCCACATGATTCAGCAAAAGATGATTCTCCTTCTGTGCCCCAGCTATAGTTGCACATTCTGTTACACACAGAAAGTTAACTTGTCAAACTGCCTATCAGTCTTATATCATAAGAACTAACGGGAGTCAATGTAAAACATTACACAACATTAATTCTTACCAATCTGATAAGGTTGATCATCAATACAACATGTCACATGAATCAATCTCTTGTTATTAAGTAAAGGAAGTAAAAACTAATTTCTCTCATGTGGCAGAAACTGAATCTACATTTGAATATAAACTAATAGAACATTGGTAAAACACATTGTAAGCCTGATCTTATCCATAAGCACTTAAACTGCAATTATATAACCAATAACAAACCGCCCACCCATCAATAATTAATGTCACCTTCATTCATTGACCACTGATGGCAACTTTAACATTCTCTTTCTGGGTATCGAGATAACAGGCATTGACTAGTGACCACCAGGAAGGTTGCTATGGAGCTTAGCATTGATAAGTATATTAGAATTCAATGCTTGACTGCTCCCCTGGGTTGGCTATGGTGCACTTCCATCTGTCACTTAACCACTGATAAAATGGTGTCTCATCCACATAAGCCAGCTCTCTTTACCCTTAACCTGATGTCACATTTACAATTGTGCACATCTGAAAATCAGTATATAGTGAAGATGAGGACATACATATCTGATGTTCATCTGGAGATGATTATGTGACAAAGCCAGATGTTCAGAATAAGTCTACAGCCCAGAGAGCTTAGTTCAGTCATCAGCAACAGGGCTGGAGGTTAACTAAAATGGCCACCCGTCCTGACCTGTCCTGGTGACGGGTGGCCATTTTAGATGTTAACTGGCCTCAAGAAATTCTACCCCTCCAAACAAAAAAGATGCCATGCTAGGAGAACCCCAGGTCAGTGACATACTGGGCTGGTGACAAGAACCTCAGGTCAGGGTAACGACTGGCTGGTAATAAAAAGAACCCCAGGTCATCATTGGTGAAGCCAAAATTTGGATGAAGGGATAACATTGATGAAGCCACAACATTGGTGAAGCCAAAATACTGGTAAAGCTACAACACTGGTGAAGCCAAAACATTGGTGAAGCCAAAATATTGATGAAGGGATAACATTGATGAAGCCACAACATTGGTGAAGCCAAAATATTGGTAAAGCTACAACACTGACGAAGCAACAACATTGGTGAAGCCAAAATATTGGTAAAGCTACAACACTGACGAAGCAACAACATTGGTGAAGCCAAAATATTGATGAAGCCACAGTATTGGTTAAGCTACTAAAAATGGTGAAGCCACAATATTGACGAAGTTGTACCATATACATGCATGCAGAAGAAAATAAATTTTCATGGTGGTTTAGCACATAGACCTTAATATTTCAAATGTAACTCATTATGTAGAATAGTGAAACCACCATATTGGTAAAGCCGCAGTATTGGTAAAGCCACAACACTGGTGAAGCCACAAAATTGGTGAAGCCACACTATAAGTAAAGCCACAACACTGGTGAAGCCACATCATTGGTGAAGCCAAAATTTGGATGAAGGGATAACATTGATGAAGCCACAACATTGGGGAAGCCAAAATATTGGTAAAGCTACAACACGGACGAAGCAACAACATTGGTGAAGCCAAAATATTGATGAAGGGATAACATTGATGAAGCCACAACATTGGTGAAGCCAAAATATTGGTGAAGCCAAAGTATGGTTGAAACTATGTTATTGGTGAAGCCACAATATTGGTGAAGCCAAAATATTGGTGAAGCAACAGTATTGGTGAAGCCACAGTATTGTTGAAGCCACAATATTGGTTAAGCCACTAAAACTGATGAAGCCACAATATTGACGAAGTTGTACCATATACATGCATGCAGAAGAAAATAAATTTTCATGGTGGTTTAGCACATGGACCTTAATATTTCAAATGTAACTCATTATGTAGAATAGTGAGGAGGTCATGTGGCTTCATCTACATTACTGACAGTAATGTAGATGAAGCCACATGACCTCCTCACTATTTTTATCTTTAACTATACATTTATATCAAATCACCAAATGTTATGAAATGATAAGACTAAAGAATATTTCTTTTCACTAAGCAAGAGCCTAGTGGCCCTAAAGCAAAACACTGCTCCCTTTGATATGAGGAGGTATGTTGCAGAGATAGATGAGCATAATTGTGATGTTTGGACAGCTGATACTGTTGCCCATCTTGAACAAATCAATTTCCTTAATAGGGCTGATAAACCACAACAGCGGCTATGAATCTCCAATATGATCAATTGAGATGCTAGGTCCATAATATTAAACCCAGAACAGTAGGTAAAGCAGTTTATACCATTTTTTTCCTGGAACAAGAAATTTTAATTTGCTTTAATTTAGCACGTCAGAGGTCAAAGCCATAAAGCTATAAGTTAAAGTTTGCCAGAATATAAGGACATGATAAACCCCATTTTGCACTTCACCAGTATAATTGATAATAATCCTAACATTTTGGCTGAGATCAAGGACCATACAAATCTGATTTCTAGTTAGCAAAGAGATACTGACATGAGAAGGCCCTTTGTAGGATTTGAGATCACTAGCTTAATTTATAACAAAATGTGACATCAAAACTTTTAATACCCCATTGGGTTTATAGGCACAGAATATTATTCAATAATAATCCAGGGGTCAAAGGTTATGCAGGAAGATTTGGTCAATGAGGAGTTGCTAGCTTGTATTATAAGAAAATGTGCCATCAAGAATTATTCCCCATTATGTAAATCTCTCAGGAACAAAAGGTCATGCAGAGCTGATATTTACTTTGTAAGTAATGGTCAATATAAGAGTGGTTCATGATTAATTTGAGACTGGTATTCCCTATTTGGTTAACATAGCTTAGAGATTATTTTTCAATAATAAGGTCGTAAAGGGCTGATATTTTGTTTGTAAGTGACAATCAATATAACAGTGGCTTGTATTATTAAAAATATGTGATACCAAAAGTTTACAAGCAGACAAATTGACAGGGCAAAACTGTGCTGAGGAGCATAACTATTAATGGTTCCTGCCTAACATCAAAACTAGACCAGATGCACAGATTTTAAGACTAACTTACCAATGATCATGGCATTAATAGCCTACATCTGATAGATTCAAATGAGGTGATTGTTCTATAACAGAATTGGATTACAAGCATTAAACATTTTTTTTTTTGAAAGCTTCTATTGAAATTAAAAAGATCACTTTCCTGACTAATTGATGGCAGAAGTTTGACACTGTCCATGACTGAACTATCATGTAACATATAATCAAACTTATAGGAATGTAATAAAGAACTCATGTTTTAGTGTATTACAATGATACATAATATTTCCATGTCCAATAAAAGTACCTTAAAAGGAAGGTTAAGGGTAACATTACTGATGCAAGCATATAATTCAATGATGTCGAAAGCATAATATCAATCTTCAACCTTTGAAAAAAAAAATTCACATTTGAAAGAGTAACCCCACCCCCACCAACGCAGTACCACCAGAGTTGTTATATAGTGTACTATGACACTAGCCATCCTAGTGGTGGCTAGCGGTGGCTAGTGTCATAGTCCACGATACAACATTGTGAGTTACAGGGCATAAAGTCTGAAGACGAGTGGGATCGATGATTCGGGAATCAGGATCCCCTACCTTACTCAACAACCGAATTGGAGCGTTTGGGTTATTGTGATACCGGAGCGCATGTCCGCTGTCAAGATCAGGCAATGTTTACATCTGACAGATGGCGCAAAAGACGTTCGCTGAAATGGCCAATGGCAATAGTCAATACGGTTAAATGAACGTTAGGAAATACATTTTTTTTTTAAATCAATATTAATCGGTAGATCTGTCTAAACAAGCTGCAGGCATCTAGTCACATTAACGTGGTATCTGGGTATTGTTCGCCGTTGGAATAGTGTTAGTGATCGGTAAGTGTGAGTGTGAACCGTAGAGCCCACGTGCGGAACAGCCCGGTGAAGCTCACTAACCACTGTAAACTACGGGTATTTCATAATTTGTCGTACATGAAATTTCTTCCCGCAACAATAACGTTCATTGTCACATGAATGATATTCAATCTATAAACGTTGGAATCATACTGACCGAGCGAGAATCACATGGAAACAGAGCGTGTAAAATGGTCATGGCTGACCGATCGCCTTTGAAAGGCTTTGTTTATATTCGCTCGTGTACCGGAAATTCCACGCAGTATGGCAAGCTGGAATTGTTACAATCCCAAAACAAACCTTCAGCTTGAGCCCGCGGATGCGTTCGTGGGGACAGTTGAATTTTATGACATGAGCAAACTGAAAACACAAAACAATCTGGCTAATTATTCCCTTGTTAAAAACAGTCCGTTGATGCAATATGTTTTCATTTATTACTTGAAACTTTACACATCATAGATCGAGAAAACCGGTATCTCATTTCAGTGAGATTCTCCAAGCGTTTTGAATGCTGATCTGCGTCTCGAAATCCCAGCTTAAATGCTACATTTGTTCTTATTTACATAAATAGAACACTATCAGACGGATATATATTGAGAAAAAAACACCAAAAATGAGTTGACAAAGACTTACAACCCTGGATTTCCCAGTAAAATCGCAATTTTTTTTATATCCGTCCGTAAAGATATTTGAGTGTGTGCCGCCCGTTATTCGTTAAACTGCTGATTTATACATTCATTCAAAATTTGTATGTTCTTCATTTCAAGCGATAATTTAAAACAAAGAATTGTTCATTGAAGTTAAAAGTCACACAAATCATGAATCCAAGTTTGAAGTAAATATACATCGAACAAAGCCATATAATGACCGATTATTCAACATGATCAAAATGGTCGTTGGGGCCAAAATGTAAATTCAGGCAACGGCATTTAACGCCAAGAAAAAGTGGATAGTTACCCCGAATAATAAGATTCCAACCTTAGGCGAGTAGTAGCAAACAAAGTTACAATTTGGTGGGGAAGCGCAGTTGTGTAAGCCTATGAGATGACGCTAACTATTTTGGCCCTTTGACCGTCGACCAAAATGTAAGTATGGGCCAAAATAGTCGGTGAATTGTACCAAAATGGTCGGACTTGTATAAATATATATATATATATATATATATATATATATATATATATATATATATATATATATATATATATATATATATATATATATATATATAAATATATATATATATATATATATATGTGTGTGTGTATATACACACCCATATATCAGCAATATATATATATAGATAGAATATATACATATATATATACATACATATATGTATATATATATATTCACATATATATATATATATATATATATATATATATATATATATATATATATATATATATATATATATTGTATATACATATATATATATACCCATATATCAGCAATATATATATATATATATATATATATATATATATATATATATATATATATATATATATATATATATATATATATATATATATATATATATATATATCTATATATATATATCTATCTATATATATATATATATATATATATCTATATATATATATATATATATATATATATATATATATATATATATTTCAGAGCAAAACTGAAAGGATATCTTAGGCGTGATCAATATATTAAATAGAAAATTAAATCAAAAGATCTGAAATATCGATGAGTAAGATCAACGCAATCTAGTCTAATGTAAAGTAGAACACACTACACATGTAACAGTACGAGTCGACGTCAGTCCCAGTCGTCTCTTGTGGAACAGACACAATACCCTCAACTCCATCAATCACCGCATCCAAAGGTATGAAAGCACGCTGGCTGCCTCTTGTTCAATGAATATGCAGCGGGCACAGAACTCGCGCTACAGGGCTGCGACCGGTATGATGATTCTAGGGGAACCTGATGGTAGCGGGACTCGGGTAGGGTAAGAATATTTGGCTCGTCATCACCAAGCGCGCCTACTTACTGCAAGTGTTGGGGCGGTATCCGTGCTAGTCAATGAACTACGCTATTCCCTGAACCCCAATTCCTGAAACTAATGATGACCTGGGTTCCAGTCTCTTGAATTCTGGCTTTTCACTAACCATAGAGGCAGTCATGAGAGAAACCTGGGCGAGGGCTTGCTGCATGACTTGGTAACTACTTAAGGGAGGTATAAGGTGACAGACACTTTTGTAAGACTGCATGTTGTTTGATGGTAGGCATGCAACTTATTTGGATATTGCCTCCGGTAACTTATCCGTGGCTTCATAAGGTGTATAAGCCACAAAGAGAAGGCGAAAAGCTTCTTTCTTAGCTGCATCAGCAGTTTGCTTTGGATTTGCCAGACCACACACGTGGTGTCTTTGAAGTATGGTTTCAATCAGCAGCGATGCACTGGTCTGTTTGTGTGGTCGTTTACTGCTAAAGCTTCTGATGCACTTAAAAACGATTATATGCATAGCGGCACACAGTGTCCACCTCCTCCACAAAAGAGAACAGTCGAAATGGTTAACCTTGCAGGGTACGTCTGTACCTCTGTCTAAATTCTTACGATATGTATAATCTTTCTCAAGTGCATGAAGTCTCGGCATTTCAATTTGTTCGCGCATGGCTTCGCCTGGCATTTCATGTACGGCTACCTAGGCATGAAGTCTAAATCGACTGTTTTTTACCAAAGTTCTAGTTTTATCTGTGCCTATAGCTAAAATCAAGTCTATGAAACGAGATGGCGTAGATGCGAGCTCCGTCAGTTTGAGTATATAGTTGATGTTGTTATTTCGTTGAAAATCTGTTGGAAAGCCCCCGCAACTTCCCGTGGTGTCAGTTTTATGCAACTCATAGCTGATTACATGCCAAATTATTTGACGATAATGTTCCAGAACATTACCAATGTACAAATCCATTGTTGATGATAGCTAATGATGGTGATGTGTATATAATTAAGTCCTTGCAACAAATTTATTCAGGTCAGTGTATCATTGTTGCGTTCAAATCCTTAATAGTTTTGTATTACAGCAATTGATAGCTTTCATTTCAACAAGCAGCTCTACACAACCTCTACATGAGCACTTGAAATGTTAGACGTGGATGGTCTCCACCGTGCCTGCGTACTTCCAACCTTTCAGATTCAAACAGACTATTCGACTGTTGTTTTTGCTTTGTAATTTTGCAACATTGTAGGAGAAAATGTAATTGTGTGCGTCAAGCCTAATCTAAGTGTCGTTAACCAGACCCCGTCAAGTTGATGCCAATATGCGAATATTCAAACTTACCCATCTCAATGGTACTTAATGTTTCAATGTGGAAGCGAGAGAACCATTGTAGTGTATTGAATGACGCGCTATATCCGTTTCCACCGTACACCGAGTACCTTAACATCAAAGTATAATAATTGTGGTGGTTACCTGTCACACCTAGACGATAACGAATGTTAGCGCAATCATATACCTTACATTATTACACAGTCAGTGAAAATAGCAGTGACGATACGCAGTGCTGGTTAGGATCTTCTACCATGCTGCTTTGTGTGATATCGATCGTGAATCACATTAAGCAGCAATATGGCAACTGTTATCAAAATTTATCTGAGTCAATGTTGATTTCCCGACACAGCCAATCAATCTGCAATTGTTATCATTTTGGCTCCAGTCTACTGATAATCGATTCAAGAACACATATATCCATTAGAGCAGCCCAACAACATATGGACGCCCAGGCAAACTAGAATTATCCAAAGCTGACCTTGAATGTCTTAAATATAACATAGGGGATTGTCACAGATTATTCAAAATAAAATACAGCAATAAGCAAACCACAGAGGCATAGTTACAGCTGCTTTATTAACCATCAATCTAAAAGTGTCATTCAAACAATGTAGGGGCTCTTCTTAGGTCCGCCGCATGCATAATAATGCATGAAGAATTAAATTGCCCAAAGCGGCTGAATAAACACGCGCAGCTCTTAACTCAAATCTAGCCACACGTATACGTAACTAAAGCCCACTTTGTGGATGATTGTGGGTTTTGCCAAAGTCTGACTAACATGATATATTTTGAATCCAAAAACAATACCAAAATGATCGACCCACACATATGTATATACATACATACATTCCTCCCACCAACTCCATACACAAATTTACACATGCTTATCGTTGCTTTTTTAGATTGAGGAAAGCGTTTGGGAGCAATTCATTGGGTTAGTGGTTATACATGAGTAGATTCGTCCTACTCGAACATTGATTATAGCAAGCGGTTCTTGTAGCGTCCTGGCCCGTATGATTAATGATAGGCATGCGATGATTGTTATCGCACAGTGATATAATCAAGAGGCGAGATAAGAGCAATATATATATATATATATATATATATATATATATATATATATATATATATATATATATATATATATATATATATATATATATATATATATATATATATATATATATGACCATTTGGGTCAAAGTATATGGTTATAGTGAAGATATTGACGTTTTCGACTTATGCAGTCTAACAGATGTAAACAAAAGCTTCATCTAAGCGGATGTTGATCACAATGAGTTACGGGAATGCCTTAGAATTAATGTGTACTTGTTCTATAACGAAACTACAACGACCGTATCCAAACAGTGATGAATATTGCATGGACGCTTTTGGTCATGGAAAATGAAAAATTGGTTCCTCCGGTATTACATGTTAACAACTGAGCGCATGATCATATGTATTAAATGTACAAATTTATATGTTGAATTCTAATAATTTTAATATTGCTATAGTTATGGGATATAAAAGCCCGTTCTGGGTATCATAAGGTATGTGTCTCTTAATGTCTTGTATTATGTGCAACATATGTCCTTGAGTGTAAATATCATTGCCCCAACAACTGGTATACTAATGCCATTTTGATGAATCAATTAGCTCATATTACTGCTGTGGCGAATGCAGCGGGAGACCATCGTTTCTGAGATATTTTAACGACGTGAACGAAATATTAGGCCGATGTTTTCAAATACTATCGAAGAGCCCCTATTGCAGTTAACAGATGGTCCTCTTGTACACTGAGCTAAAATGATGAGCTCAACAGCAAATGATTCGGTGAAATAATCCATATAATGTGAGTGATAATTACCGATTTAAGGAACATCTTTTTCTTCATGCTACTCAGTATTGGTGCCAAATATTGCTCGGATGTTTTATAGAACCATCCGCATATAACAAATGTTTCAGATACATTCCATATGATATCAAGTAAGAGGTATACAAAGCCATCAATGTTTTCTTAGATCTAGGGTTTACCGACGCTGCCGATATAATAATCACGCAACATGTGTTATTCATGGATAATTGTAGAGAGTTTCAAGCGAATATAATCTTCTACAACACAATTAGTATATGAACATATATTACTCCACATCCTGTCGATATGCGCGGTTTTTTCTACATAATTGATGCTGATAATCATGTGAGTCCTCTTAATAAGTTCATCTGAAAATAGTACTAAATGTTAGTTACATTTATAGGTATTAATTATTGTCAAATGTTCCCTTTATTCGGAGAGTGTAAGCCCGCAAACGTTTCCGTGATATACGAATGAATGTGTTGACGTTGAGAGCGTTGAACTCATGGTAGCCGAGAGGAGCGGGAGATGTCCCATATGCTCAAGCATCCTCGGAAAAGTTGTCTCTTTTATTCAGACCACGTAATTCCGGCTTAGGAAGAACGGAGGAACGTGCCCCCCTACACTTGATGTGCAAGATAAGACAGTGATGGAGTAAATGTTCACCCCCAGTGCACGAGCGTTATTGTTAATAAAACGATGCTGTTGTAATATGCATTTAAATACGTCAATAGGAAGATATAAATGCCAAAGAGCTGTTTAATGCGCCGTTCAACAGAATATATTGGACACTTACAAAGTTATTTATGTGACTGCTATACGAGCAAACGATTCGTTTGCCCAGACTGTCATTAAACGTCATTGCTCGACTAAGGAAACAAAGTTGACCTTGCAGTCGCAAAAGTACCTTTTAAACAACGATTTGATCCATAATTATTGTCAGGTAACCTTTACAGACTAAAAAATCACACAGAGTATTCCGCTGCTGATTTAAGATTAAATATAGGAGAGCCAAACACGGCAACGAAGTAACAGCTATCTCCTTCCATAATTGATCTTACATACGTCCTTGACCAATTTAAGGGTTTTTAGAGACCTGCATCACACATAAGTATGCAGGATGAGGGCAAATGCTCTAAGTGGCCGTCCACCAACTGTAAACATAATCTCTGTAAATGCGATGTTCTACAGTTATTACGGAAGGTGAAAGCATAGCATGGTTGTTTCGTACACGGAAGATCGGTTGCACCGAGTGTTATACTTAAGTTAGCACCCATGAACAAAATTGTCTATATCCTGCTAAAGCTTTGTTACGAGTTTAGCTTGAATAATATGATTTACCATAAAATAACTTCGACATAGAGCACAAAAAATATTGAGTGCGATTATGTCGATAATACAGGTATTTACGGTCACTAGGCACGGATGTCTTCCCTTAGTGGGAACGTATGATCAGCATCGTACGGAGGATCTTAGACTCAATGATGCTTCAGAGGCTCAACAAGCCCCTCATCCATGAGGTCCTCGTTTGTGCGGTCGCCAATGCACGACCTTTAATTTCGGTTTCAACGACCCACAGATACTAACTCCTGTCGCCCATACATTTCTTCTCGAAATTCTTGTTCGGTTTATGTCGTGTTTGGCAATTGTAATAAGGCATTGGTTTGCCTAACATTAATTTGCTTCGTTAGGTTGACAAAATTATATAATGGCCAATTATGCTATGGCAACTGGTGCTGATGCAATAACCAGCTGCATTACAGGGGAGTGACAACTTTGAAATAGGATACCGTAATGCATTGATTAATTACCAACCAAATGCCAAATACAATAGTCTTCTGCAATCACAACGTCAACTCATTACATTAATAGAAGCAATTAACGTTGCTGCTTCCATGAGTGTCCCAAACAGGGAAGGGTAATCTTGGTGTGGTTCAATGAGATCTACTGAAACTTGACTTCTTTTCTTGTTTTGTTCAAAGTACATAAACATGTATCGACTTGTCTGCATCAAGTCCATAACACGACCAAGTATAGAATTGGTGCCCCCATCTCGCCCATTTATCCTTCTCCAGCAACCTTGAAAAGAATCTCCGGTGTTCAATTTCATAGAATAGCCCAGGCCCAATCTTACTACATTATTTGTGCTGCTTTATTCCAGAGTATTCTGCAGCTGCTTGATTTCAAATAGATATCGAATCTTGTATTTACGTGTACCAACCAAGAGGTGGTTATCCAACGGTACCATACTATTCGTTGAGTCACTTATCCGGATACTATCTAGTCAGCCCTTGTATATATTTGATCACCTTATAATTTCATTGCACAATGCTTTTTAAAAGTTCACCCTGCTAACAGCAAACAATGTAGCATTTTTTTAATATGATGTTAACAGTATCATTCATAACATAAGGCATGGTTGTCTGTCATGTATCGCTAAAGACATGTCACACTGCAAACCTAATTTGCAGTACACCTTGAAGCACTTTTCGATCTAGCTGCCTTGAATCCGAAAGACCGAAGTGCCGTTGCCAGTCCTCAGTAATTGTCAATCACTCACGTCTAGCCTTTGATGTTGGACAGGTTATAAACAGACACAATTGTGTTGGAACTATCCATGCATCAGATCACTAAATAAAATAGTTTATGGGAATGTGCTGATTTAGTGTTATATCCGTTAATTCCCGCATAATAGACCACATAGCATTGAACCATTCCAAGGAAATGTGCTATTCTATTTTTATTCTTGTACGAATATAACAAAGCTAATGGCGCGTATCTAATTGCACCAAGCCGACATATTATTCCTACTGAGCTGTGTGAACTCGCTTTTATATGATCGAAACGTAATGAAATAATATAATTTATAAGCCACAATGAATTCAAGAACCGCCGCATACTGTAAAAGTAAGGTTATCTTTCATTATTTAAGAGAAGCTAAATATTTATTTGAAAACCCAAACCAATTTTCGATGATGACACTCGGTCTGCGAATTGACTACCAATTGTGGGCATCGTGTGAAGCCAGGTCCAACTCGTTTTGTGTGTTATGGTTGCTAGGTAAGTAGCATATGCAATAACGATTCGCTTCTTTTTTCGACATATATTGGATAATCTCAGGCATTAAGTCAAGGCAAATCCTCCACAAAGCACTTCAGGACCACTACAAAGGTGGTCCAACATTATTGGTTGTAACAGGACCAATTAAATTTAGTGGCCACGATTATGTACCTATGAAAGGATTTCGACTGAGCGATTCAGTCAAACATGAACGCATGTACTTTAAGTATAATGGTAGAGCATTATTCATTGCAATAATCAGAGCAGAAAACTTATTATTGTACTATTGCCTATTTCACAAGGAAGATAACGAAGGAATAACTGTGCTCCAGAGGAGAATTCTATCGTCACCTGACCGCCTTTATGAGCTCAGTAATGGTCCTTTGACGAATATATACTGGCAATGATGTGAATGCAGGCAATTGCGTAAGCCACCAGAACTGTTATACATATGATGGTTCCCATGATGTTTACGCCGGGTTTGACACCAATGAAGTGAATTGCAGTAACGATCAAATATAGATATCTTTCAACCCTCTTTAGCCATACCAACTGCTCCACGATCGGAAAAATATAACAATATGTTCACAAAAGCATATGTTTGGTTCATTCTTCTTAGGTACAATAGCAATCTAGTCTCATGAAGGATGTTATATAATTGCTAGGACAGAAATTGAAGCATCATGTGAAAGTCATTATAATTTGCATAGACGTCGAATATCATGATCTTTCATAAATGTTTTCTTTACCGATATAGCACCCTTTGACGTCACTGGTGCTGCAATATATGACATTTACGTGGTATTAGTTCAATTTTTAATAGGCTAAGTTGATAATAGAAATCATGCTAATGTCTGGCTCACTCTGTGTTTGTAGTTCAACACTGTAATGTTATGAGGGATATGATATCATTGATCGGGCATTGGTTAGTAGATTGTGTAAATGTCTTGGCGCTGTATGCCTTCGACCTTGACTGAATGGAAAAACCTGACCGCATTTACCAAAATAACACCAACTGACGTCAATGGTGATGCAATATATTGTTAGGGCGTGGTAGCGCTATTGTACTTAGTTTGTGTTGTAGATCAAGCATTCAAGTAGCTGGTACGATCAACTGGTGACCAATTTTCTTTAGTCAGAGGAAGTGATAACCACACCTGTAAAATGTCACATTTTTGGGTTAGTGACCCCTCCGGGTATATTTTGATATTCCGGGCAGTTGCCCCTCCGTCGGCTATTTGGTAGCAAGCGGAAGTGGGAAACCCGCGAAATGAGAGAAAAAGTTGGAAACCAAAAGAGTAAACAAGACATTTTTATATTTGAATATATGTGACATGGATGTTTACGAATATGGAGTCGTGAGCATACAATTGGAAGAACAGGAGGCAGTGCTGTAAGTTTTGATGTTTGGATTTGTAATCAGTAAGTTTCAATGATATGAATGTCTTCGATGTAAACTCAAGGTTTGAATTTGTAAGCGCACTCATTGTATAATTTTGGTTGTATTCTAGATTCACGGTGCTCAGGTGCTACGATTTCTCATGCATAGATGTTGGATGTGAGATAAAGGAAATAAAAGCATCAGTGGAATAATAAAGACTTCTAATTTCAATCACAAGGTTATACTCGGACGCACATGACCATAAGACAACCTTTACAACACCGACTGTAATTATTAGCACGTATTGTCTAGACAAATCTGGAAAGATCCTTAAATGAGTACCAAGAAATATTTCAATGCATGATTTTGCTTTTTATTTTATTTCATACTTACAGTAGATGTTACACTGATGTGTAAAAAGCTTATTGTAGACGCAAGAAATTGTGCATTCTATACATGGTCCCTCATGTTTATTGGTAAATCATTGGTGCAAGCATTGTGCAGGAACTAAGCCGCTGCAACACGGCCACACGATGCGGCAGGACCTTATAACGTCGAAGTCTACATGGCAACATAACAGTCATTAGGATGGGGAAAAGGTTGCAGCATGACCCTCATTAGGTGTGAGCATACAGGACAGCTCTTACACGCCGGAGCATGCTTCGTATTGAATCGGAATACACATGGACGCATGCCCCATATATAGTCTTGGCACTCGTCACAACGGACCCCTCATTAGGTAAGAAACAATTTGGCAGCATATCCCTGCTTCAGAAAGTCACGACTAATCACGCATCCTATTTGCCTAAATAGTCGTACGAAACGTCGTGCGTGATCGTGAAATTGTTCGGCGACTGGATCGTTCCGCGCGCAACCAGTTAAGTTTAAGTACATGATCGAAAGCCTGCAAATGATCTAATTTGATAGTGCGTCTAAGACCAGCCAAGAAAATTGTCTTCGCGGTTACCTGTCGTAACTTTTGCTCAGTGTGACAGGTGCTAAGTTGACAACGTTAACAATACAAATTGATTTTTACGCATCCACTTGAGTTGCTAATTTATTTGGCTGAATGGGGCATTATGAATTTTAATGCACTTTTACTTATGGCCTGAACAATGTACATTTTCGACATATTTAATGTATATGT
Source organism: Urechis unicinctus (assembly GCA_034190875.2). Taxonomy (NCBI): domain Eukaryota; kingdom Metazoa; phylum Annelida; class Polychaeta; order Xenopneusta; family Urechidae; genus Urechis; species Urechis unicinctus. The sequence goes on along the minus strand of CM067358.1, from coordinate 1,882,622 downwards.
TATTGCAGCATTATGTCGTGTTCCAGGGGCAATAAGGGCTGGAATTTATACATCATGCAATTTGAACAATATTCAATTCAAGAAGCCACTAGTCCGATGCAAATTGATCTTATCTGGTAAGCCGAGGTTAGAATCGCATATTTTTGTATAATAAACGGATTTGTCATGATATAATTACTTCAAACATAATTAGCAAGACTCAAAATCATGTTAAAAAATACCATATATCTTATGCCACAGAGAATCGACGCATCATGCAATTATGATATTGAATAGGTTAACGAATACGATGGAATCTCTATATAAAACCAGTGGTCTGTGTGTCAGTCTCTTGTATTCTCGGTCATGTGGCGAAAGCCTACCTAACACTCGCAATATCAAAGTTATTGCCTAAACACAGCAGCTTACTTTAATTTATAGTCATTACCAATTGGGTAACCGTTACCGACCACTGAGAGATGTTGATGGTGCTAGGAAGGTTATCGCATATATATTATGTCACAAATAGCAACGAAAACTACGATGTGTCTTGGCGACCCAATTAACTGATGGGACTATTCAAGTGCCATACCGGGCCATTGGCTTAAAAACTAACATAGAGAAGGCTGCGGAAATAAATAAATTACAAATCCGAGCGTCTACATGGGGACATTCACGTCGGCACATTATCTCCAATCCGCCAAAAAGTACATCTATCAAACTTGTGAGCTTAATTTATTTATATACAATGTGTATTGTACTTATTATTGGGTAAATATTGTATATTGCTGTCCATTGCTTCCTTGGCAGTGTCTACCACTAGAGTATTTGTCCAGCAACAACACATACCAGTCCTGTCTTAATATTTCAGACACTGCACTTTTCTGGTCATATTGTTGCTCATTGCCAACCAATTTATATTCTGAGTATTATTAGAGAGTGAAGCTGACGTATCCTTTGCTATGCACTTTGTTCATGATAGAAAGGCCCTAAAACAAAATCGCATGATTATAAGTTCTCAACCCCAAACAAATAAAGAATGCGACGAATGTCAGAGAGTCGCTGAGACCCAACAACCATATAGACCCAAGTCACCTGCTCAGGGTAAACACAGAACCCTGAGGCTAAGGCGATGTCCTCTGTGTCAATGTGGGTTTGCTACGAAGGCGCTTTTGACCTCGTGACCCTTCTCTTGTTGACACTGCCTAGGTAACAGACAACAGACGTCCTCTGTTCGTTGGTATTCACATGATATTGTTTTTCAAATACAAATTACAACTTCTGTTTAATATTGTCAATCATTTATATAGAAGAAGGCAAAACTTTCTAATGACGATTAAGATGTGTTTCATATAAAGGAGACGATATGTGAAAACGTCAATGCACTGAAGTGTGAGTCTAAGGCTGTACAGAAATATAAAATTATAATTTGTAATGCTATTGCAATATGCAGAAACGTGATATTGTTTAACTTTCACGCTGTCGGATATGTTTAATATTACAGTCTATGTTGTGCTTGCACTGGATAGATTTTAACTGTGGGATATATTATATACTTCTAATAAGCGTAAACACAGAGATGATGAGTGCCAAATTGACAACAAACCTAGCAATCATCATACCGTATTCTCTCACTCATCAGTTTAATGTAGTAACCCCCTACAGCTGATATTATTTATAAACCTCAGCTTCTTAGATCCACAAGTTACCTATCCCCTCTTCTCATGAACACCCCATATCCTAAAGCCACATGCCAATCCTGCATAGACAACGCACGAAGGCCAAAGCAACGCCTCAATGACTTATAATCAGTTAATACTAGCCTCCGACCTCAACATATATTTCTCTGAGCAATCAAGGCACATCTCCATCTTAAAGATACACAGTTACATTTTGACAAAAATAAAACCTAAACGCTACGCCTGGAGATCGTGTTCCTTCATCAACAACCTCAAGTGCTTGTCGTTGATCAGCACAAACATGATCGCAATATAACAGAGAGTTGAGGTATCACAAGAACAAATAACTCGCAGAGGTCACATCAAGTACCCGGACATTATGACATATACCGCTGTGCGACAGACAACATTGCCGGGCAGAAGCACCTGATGGACACAATACATTGACGAATTGCGCTAATGAGAAATATCGGCAGCGATGCTGTTTTTGCAGGCAAGCATTTATGATTCGGGCGGAAATAGTTGGCTCCACTTATGAGGTTTCCAGTAACATATGCTGTTCAGTTCAGGGATGTTTTGGTTAATAAGTTGTAGGGTGTTTTCTAAACCCAAAAGACAGTGAATGGCTACATTGATTTTCCACATAGCATTAATAACGCTTGGTGAGTTTGACGCGTTTAATATGTTTTGAGGCACCCTAAGCAAGAACTAATGCGAAATGTATTGCAATTACATTAATATTCTGCAAAAGGTGTAATAGGTTAGTTGAAAGGTCGATGCGATGTGTAATCCTGCTTGAAACTGCCAATTTCTGACATATTTAGCAATTATATGGGCGTTATATGCTGCGGGCTCCTCTTCCTTATTTCTGGTGTCCGTATCAAACCTAGCACGTATCTGACATTTGAATTAACATTTTAGGAGTTATATTCCGTGACGTCTTAGGTGTTTGGTAGCTTATATACCCTATTGTTCGTGTTACGGTTATTTACAAAAGACAAACATTTCAATCCAACATCTATCAAACCACATGCACTTTTTTATTGTCATGAAAGTGCACGGATTTAGTCATCTGCTACATAATGCAGCATTTATTTATTCGAATCCTATGTACAAATAGCTATATTGCCCCCAGGTAATGAGGCTACGGCTATTACAGCTTATTTTGTGTCCATCTTTTTAGGCTTGATTCACGTGCGGATTACACTCAACTATGGTCCGATACATGTTAAAGACACCTAAATGACAACTTATGCATGTATGAAATGATCGAACAGATGAGTATAATCTATAAAGTAGCATTCTAGAAGAACCAAAAGCAACTCACAGCACGATATTTGAGTAAGTCATTTAGAGCAAAATCCGGCCTGATATACATGGTATGTTTGTTGTAAAGAAATGGGATGCTGGTGTCGCCTGTTTGCGGACCATAATTTAGAACAAAAAGCAGAACTACAAGAAATGTAAGCAATTTATATAGATCGTGCGTTGATGCTTCCTCCTATTGCTACAGCCATGTTAACTATACAGTTAACGAACATAGAGTATACCCGGTCTAGCTACACTGCAAGAAGGTAATATACATCGACAACGTCGCAACAAACCTACATCAATAATCTCAGATACCTCAGCAAATTCTATTACCAGTGCCATTGTACCTTTAAATTATAAGAATTGCCGGTCAAATATCATCGGATGCCCTATCATGACGAGTAAATTAGTTGTTTCATTTTATCTGTGTTGTCTATATTCCGCAATCTCATATACTGTTTAGTATGTGACAACTCCTGGCACAGTAAATCATTCGTTTTAATTGAATAAAACACCGATCCCGCTATCCACAATACCGTGGAATCGGAATCGATAATGTAGCTTTAATGTGCTTCTGTGCAGGAAGTGTCCTCATCAAACTCCGCCTCCGTGATGCCAACAACCTTGAGTGCCATGTCAAACTCAATTAATACAACCGATTGGATCCTGACGGGGTCGTCCACACACTTGTAAGCTCGTCAATAGCAGATGCGTGATAGCCATGCAAGATACAAGAGAACAAAGCAACACGTTGAATTAATTCTTTGGAAGACGCGAAGACAGGCTATTTAAAAAATAGCTAAGACGATCCGGCGATCAATGTCGAGCATAAAAACTCACTCATTGAACTTGAACTAATAACAGTTACATCAACAATGTAACATATATCAGCTGGCATTATTTCGTTGTTTGCGATAACTCTCAATGAAACAGGTTTCGCGCAAAGAGAGACAACGAACCCCATTTAGCTGCATTTACAAAGCGGATAACCGGTAATAATTAACTGACACGTGATGATTTTAATTGCCACAGTATCGTCGACAATCATTGTTTTGCCGATTGTCCGTGGGAGTAAGGTCGCTACATACTTCAAGACTATTTAATACATGTAAAGCCAGAAGCATAATTTCATACAGCCCAGTTCAGCCCCGTTGTGACATAAGTACTTGGCCTCCCATTAGCTGCCGGCTCTGTCTTTTTGTCATGCTACAAACCAAGCCACATTATTAAGGGGGTGTCTACTTATTCAAATGAGGCCACATTTGGATAATAGATCTCTACGGATTTTGAATATTTTAATTAAACAATTGTCATGAACTTGACTTGTATACATCTGGCTATGTAACGGCTTTGTTGCTCACTATATCTACCGATTTTTGTAGCCGTGATACTATTGCGATTGCCAGTCCATTGATAGGCCTTGTAGCATATTGAATACTCATATGGAGGTAGTTGTAAGATCTGAACTGTAGCATCTAATATAATACCAGTGTGTTTTTTCAAATACTTCCAACGATTTCATATTGAAAGACGTTACGATCGAGTTTGTTGCAATATAGTGTTCTTTATTTGTGACAAATCGTCCGTGTTTTCAATTGCGGCTGACTTGTTAGTTGTTGGGGGACCAGATAAACAGCATAGTTTGGCCTTTGATTTGACATATGACCGTATGTAGCGCAATATCTAGAGATAGGTTGTACTCGAATAATTGTCTGTATTCCATCGGTGAAACCATATTTTTACGATGATTAAAGAATAACATGATATGTTAGAGCTTCAGTTACCTTTTTACTCAGGGTCACAAGTCAAAACCTGTTATATACAAGGCGCAGAACCACCACCCTACTGTAATAAGAAAGGTCATTACGTGTGAAGCAAATCATTGCTATTTCAATAGATTTGACAGTAAATTGCTATATCTAGAATGTTTCAATAAATAAGTCCTTTGTGTAGCATTTGCAGTTTTCGTAAAATAACGATTATGATAAAAGTAATTGCAATGATACTGATTTAGAAGTATCCAAACTAGCTTTACATGGCACTTGCTGATACTCGCCTTGAGTGGTTGCAACCCGAACTGGAATTTCTGGTAATTCGAATACGATAGCTAGGTGCCGGTCATATATACTACAATTTAGCCTCATTACATAAATAAAAAACACTTTTCAATAGAGTTTCTTATGATTGGATCAGACCCTATTGAATTAAGATTTATCTTTCAGGGTCTAACGCCTAGAACAAAATATAATCCTGTCGACCTTAATCAAGCTGATAATCGTATGATATCAAAGTAATCATCATTTGCAAAAATATGGGTCTAATCCATTAGTTTAAATAAAACTAAATAAGCATTTTCGTTCTCACTGTGTCCGTATCATGTGCAGATATTGAAAAGGATCAAGAGTTGCATATGACGCAAAATACCTCTATTTGATGAAACTAATTTGAAATTATAATATGTACATATAAATAGATAGCTATATATATATATACGAATATATATCCATAGATGCATACATATATAAGAGTATACACAGTTACCCACACACATATATACATTCATATATGATCATATATATATATATATATATATATATATATATATATATATATATATATATATATATAAATATATATATAATTATATATATATATATATATATATAATTATATATATATATTCATATACATGCATATCAATATATACATACATGTGAATAAGTATACATTTATCAGGATATATATTTATACTATATATATAAATATTTGTATATAGGTGATGCATACATATGGCGTCAGCATCTAACACAGGACAGGGGTATTGCGTTTTCCATTAGATAATACAATTTCAAATATTGTTGAGGGAAAGTCGTATTATGCCTTGATGTAATATTGATAGACTGCAGATATACTACTATTGATTGCTTTTAAAGAGCTTTGCGTTAAGTGTATGTTGTATAGCCTGTGGCAGTACTCAGTAACTTTCTTTGAGGACTGTTTAATGCAACTCATTGTTGAATGCTAAGCAATTTATTAGAGGATTTTATTCCTGATTTTTTTTTCAGTGCATATATATTGTCATCCGAGTACCCGCTTTGGTACACGTGGCTACTAGATGGCATGTGAGCAGTAAATAATGTCAAGAGTCATTTTTTAAAATATATCTTTAGTAATATCTTGATAAAGGAGGCTTTTTTGGCTGATTAACTATGATCTCGTAAAGCATTAGCTAGACCGTCAAGGTGAATGTAATCATTTTTGCCGTGTTACAATTAAAACGCAATTCTCATGTTTGATTAAATAAAGCCATACTTATCTTCACCCTTTCCTAATCAAATATATCTGGAAAAAATTGCACGAATCTCCAGTCGGTGGGGATTTGTGTAAAACATAATCCTATTAACTGTGGATGATGCTGATCAAAGTTAATGTTTTGCCTCTTTCTGGACAGAGAGGTGGTCACAAAGCGTTATCAAAAGTTGGGCATCCCAATTGCGACATGTGAGTTAGGGACGTCTTAAATAAACCACCTACGGTTATGTATCTTATGTCAGAGTTTTCTCACACACCTGTATCAATGCATTTGGCAAATAACTGTGGCATCAGCAGAATATATAATGTCAATCGCAAGATATCCATATTTCATACATATTCTGCTGCCCAGCAGAGTAGTACACATAGCGCGTTTGCATAGTAATTTCTGTGCTTTTGTCAGACCTACAAAGGAATGATTATTTATACGAAGCAACATTGGTCTGCCAAAGAAATCTTAATTTATGATTTTTTTTTGCTTCAGGCTTCTGATGATCGATTCAAAAAGACATATATACATTGAAGCCGCAAAATAACCTAGTGTGCGCTGCTGCAAACTAGAATTATCTAAAATTGACATTGATACGCTTAATTACCAGGAAGTGTATTGCCACAAGGTAGTAATAAGCCAACTAAAGCAATGTAGTATCAGCTATCTTCTAAACCATTGATCTTAAAGCGTCATTTGGACAATGCAGGGGCTGTTCATAGGTCTGCCTAATGTATAATAATTCTTGAATAATAAAATTGCCCAAAGTGGCCGAATATAAAATATTTGTCTATTTTACGTTCATACCTATCGCTGCTGCTTCTTGCGAAAGCCGATGGTGATCGATTAACGGCGGCTGTTTCTTGCAATCGATCGCAGATTAATCTCACGGTTAGATAGAGGGGTAACTGCGGTTGGAATAATACGCTTATATACGAGGAAATTGGTTGGCAGAAATGACGATAACGTCTGAATAGACCACCAATTAAGACCCGTTTAGACACAATTCATCTGGTTGAGGGGTCTGCATGTAATGGATGATTCTTACCGCGTAATCATCCTAACAAGCATGTTATTATCAATTATTCATGCTCCCATTCACAATGGGCTTATCGGATCGAATATTGTTTTCGTGTAGACCAACAGATATAGAAATGTCCGAATAAAGCAATATATTAAACACATTGAATATTGTACAGAATATTCCCCTCCTCTATTTTTATTCTGCACCGAATTCGTAACCAAACACTTAATCATCGGCATGCATATTTTATCACCGTTTGACACCTTTTGAAAAAACTTTATATATATATATATATATATAGAGATATATATATATATATATATATATATAGAGATATATATAGATATATAGAGATATCAGGCAGAGAGAGAGATATATATGTAGACAGAGAGATATATATAGAGAGAGAGATATAGAGATATAGGGACATATATATAAAGAAGAGAGATATATAGAGATATATATATATAGAGGTATATATATATATATATATCTATATAGATATATATATATAGATATATATATATATATATATATATATATATCTATATATATATATATATATATATATATATATATATATATATATATATATATATATATATATATATATATATATATATGTATATATATATCTATAATTATCAAGAGTGGAATATGTGCTTAGCTACAATTCCCCCAGAAGCTGGTTTAATGTTGATCACTAAACGTTGCATTCTCTTCAAGATTGCTGATTGAGATATTAAGCCAGAACGACTGTCTGCATAGCGTTGGGCCACGACACTAGTTTCAGTGCAACAATAATTGTGCGTTTCTCTGCTTTTTAAGCTACAGGTCGCAACGTAACATTTCGTCGGGTGCTAAAAGGAATTCATCTTACATCATCCATATGTACAATAGCGTTAGTGAATAAATGACGAACACTACATGTAAAACTCTTTAAGTGTTGCGCCAAATATTTCGTCTCCTTTTATCCTGATTACATTTTTTCTACGCCTAACAGCAAATTAGCGATTATACAGAAATAACCTGCATGCAGTATTCAGAGTACCCTAATCTGCGCTTGTGACTAGGGAAGACTTAGTTAAATAGAATTGTTGTCAGTACGGCGCTTTTTCAGACAAAAGTATAACACTGCGCAGCTGCATGAAGGGTAGAGTTCGACATATTCGCAAACCACCACTACACAAGCCATAATGAATTAATCATCCCCTCTATCATGATGTATTAGGTTTTAAGGGCGTCTAGTGCCATCAGCGTGATAAAGTAGCCTTCGTTAACGTCAGTAAAGATCGGAAGCCCATTCATATGTAGCAGCAGGTCTTAGTTATATGCCAATGGCTGCCATACAGTGCCTGAATTGCTGTAGCCATCAGCTCAGCTCCTAACTCTTAGGTAATGCATCTGCCAAGGATATAAATATGTGCCCGGCATATTAGAAAAGATGTAAGTAGTGACATAATTAGCTCTCGATTGCATTGTTATCTGTCAAATTACTGACAGCTTTATGAATAACATCGATAACATTTTTGAAAAATACGATAAAAATAGCGAGTACGGCATCAACGTGTTTGTGATTGAATGACTTCGGACGGCATGATAGTATGGCTGTGGACGCACAATGCTTTCATCCACCGAATGTCTTATGATAGTTATAACACCCCGACAATGACTCCAACTCGTATTGCCACTGCAAAACCTCGTACGAGGCTATAGACAAATTATGCACCTACTTGAAAAGACAAGGAATGTTCTTTATCATCCTCTGCATCAATAGTTTTACATTTGCAGCTTCGCATGTAAAATAACTCTGCACGCTGTTCTTCGAATAAACGCAGTATGTATCAAGAACAAACATTGGTCTCATCTTGCGAGTTGCTAATTCCGAAAGCAAAGTACGGACAGTAAGTTTGCCTTCCTTCAAATCCAAATAACTAGATTATGGTCAGCTTCTAGAAAAGTACAGTATCATTTGCCTGGCAGATAAGCTGTTGGTAGTATGGTTCTTCATTGCGATTGACATCGGTGTTAACCGCGGCAAATACAATTCATATAGAGCTTGGAGCAGAATGAATGCATATTTTTTCTGTATTGGTGTTAGCTGATTGACAAAATTAAGAGTTACGGCAAAGCTGCCGTATCAAATTTTCGAAGGAACCGTAAACATAAATACCTCACCCATATGTAAACATGTGAGCATTCTATCGATCCTGCAACGTATGAATATTTGGTACGAGTCCTTACTTACATTGTATTCACCGGTTTCTTATCAGCAATTAAAAAGCGACGCTTGACACAAGGAGATGCAATTGGTCCTGATCCGACACCTTGGCCATATTTTACAGTCATATATTACAGTTAAATACCAGATGCAGTAAACGTGTTCCATTGGTATCTATATTTGATTAAATCGTTATATTATCATTCCTGGTAGTGAATATGTAACATTCGTTTGCAAATCATAAACGTCACAAACAGCCATGCGTTGCGCTAATCGTTTGGGAATGAATGCCTTTTATATCGTTTGGTCGAGCCTTATTCTTTGCGTTGAATAACCCGAGTGTCCAAAATACTACACACTATTATGCAAGGATAGTCAGAAACGAATTCATATGCTCTACCCCAGATTTAAACGCACACAGTGCAGTAATGGTCGTTATGTCAATTTAGCAGGCTGATGTCTGATGGCAAGCAGGTTGGTAAGGCAAAAGAGGTTTGTGAAGGTTTTCTTGATGTCACAGCCCATTTTGAGGCAGAGTGTATATCTGATTTACTTAGATATACACCACGTGCATGGTTATGTCGCCACAACTGCTGATGAGTTATTACCGACACAAAATATTTATTAATTATCGTTACTTTAGGCTCAAATGATGCTTTTCAAGATAGCATCCGGCAGCGTTTTCCACAGCGATATTTTGGCAAAGTCCTCATCCACAATCACATTATTGATATTCGCCTCCGCCCATGACAGACATTTATCGCGGCTATAGTGTTCGCATGATGCGCAGATCATGTGATCGTAGACAATTTATAGGATTTGATGCACCGTAAATCGGCCTAAGATAATAGCTTATGATTTTCTATCAAATGGGCTGTGAGCATGTGATTGCCTGCTTTATTGTCGCTGAGAGCCAACATCTTAAAGCGGCGGGTGGGTTATAATCAATTTGACTCCTTGAAAAGGCATGTGCTCAGGTAAACGTACCTCACAACTAGGTTTACGGCTTACATTTTCTTCCTCTTACTAGACTCTGGTATTGCTTACGTTCGTTCTCAATCCCACATTTAGAACAGATGCGCAGCTAAGCCTTCAAGCAAACAAAGTGTCATTTCAGACTATAAACAGTCCATGAAGCAGGCAAATATAATCAGATATTATCACAGATAGAGTATAATGAAAATGCAACGGCGGACTGGCAGTTAGATCATTCAATAAGTGTTATTTATGTAGGTTATACAGCGGAAAACTGATTGGACATATACCGGACATGGTAAGACATCTCGTAATGTCACTAGAGTCTTCCTTGCTATATGTATAGTTTGATTTTGGAAGTAGATTGCCTTAATTGTAATGCACTATTACATGCACGTTCTGACCACGTTAGTGATTACATACACACTTTATTATAATTATTAAACCACCATACATTAGATGCATGAGGCAGCTTTTCATGCTTGTATGTTACGAATTTGTTTTGCATTGTGGCAATAAAATGTGATATAGGTAGGGCAAGTTAGTATTACTGTCTACCCCAAATTGTTGTCGGACTAAAAACAACCCGGACTTCAGGAACTATGTAGCAGGCGCTCATCATTTCATTGTTGAGCTATTGTGAGATAAACATCATGAAGCGTTCAATGCAACATGATTTCACTAAGACAAATCTCGATCTCGCATGTTAAATTTGTGTCATAGAGGCGCATCTTGATGGTTGCTTACAGCGTCCGTAATCCATCCATGCAGCTGTCTTCTAAGGAAGCCAACTATTTTGACTCCTATGAATATTCCGGATGGGGTTCAAAATGTGCTTACATGAGCGAATACCAGCTGTGGTACGCTTTGACGTTATTGATATTACGCTCTGTCGTATTTTGATTGTTGTCTAGGTTAAGCCATTTATTACGTAGACCATATAAAACTACAAACCTCTCTTGAATCTGAACGAATAACATTCATCAGGATGAACTTTATCATGAAAAAACGATTCTCGATGATTTACTATGCTTCCAGAAATAAAATCGAAGCCAAAGCCATGAAAGCAATCTTAGCAATGTTTGGCTTAACATACACCTACAGTAAATTGAGTTGATAAATCTCAGGGAATATCCCAATTAGATAAACATCGTAACCCTTTATTGCATATCAAAGCCCGTGAACGAAGCTTGTCTTGTATCCACTGTTTGCATTGAGCTGTGAATACAGCGCATATGGCCAATGCACAGAGAGCATGGTTGCAAACGGAGCCATAATGTATTGTGCCATCATGGGGTACATGTCGTGAATCAAGTTCAGTGGTAGAATTGCTTTCGTCTACATTGCGAAATCTCACTGGATCTAATGCGGAAACTGGTGGCTCTGTGCTGATCATCCACTGACGCCAATGGCATGATTGGTAGCGATGTTATATTATTTTTCAATTATCATACCAATTCCGAGTTTTATTCTATGCGCCGTGTAAAAGCCTTACGCCTTCGGATTTGAAAGTGTAGTCAGCCTGCATACGCATTAACGCCTCATGGCTGGAAGGAACAACTCTGAAGGTGCTGACCTTTCTTGAAATATCTTATAACTGAGTCTGTAGTTGTATGTCCTTTGGGTATTAATACGCAGGGGATAATAAAAAACGCTCTGTTATGAAGGGTATATTTGGCTGCAGCTACCGTAAATCAGGTTCACATATTTCAGGGTACGATTATTTGGATACCTATCATGCTAACCGTACGCGCCCATACAATACCAGATCTGTTTGAATTTTTGTTTTGTTTTGAGATGTGCTCTTCAAATGAACTGTTGGTAAGCTTATACAAACTGCTTTATGCAAACATTCATTCCATGGCTATTTCAATTAATCATATGTTCGTGCAATTTAAAACACATCTCATCAGGTTCACAATCCTTAATACCCTCTGAAGCACATTTATTTAGCTGTGAATCATAACCAGCCAAAATTAAAATCAAATGTTTAAACATTGGGAGCGACGATATTCGTACCTTATGTTTTATCCACCAATATGTCGCGCTCGAAGTTGACAGAATGCTACGCAGCCATGCTTTGCCTATTCCATACGTGTTATGATCCATCTTCTATGTTCTAGAGTCGATTGCACGTGCTCAGCCAGATCAACCTTAACTAACGTGTCTTAACAGGAATCCCATTCACTATATTTATCCAACATGAGAAGCGATGACAAAGGCTCTGACTCCCAAACAATGCGCTCAGCGAATTGATGCAGATGGCTTACTACTAAGTCAGTGCTATATTTAACGTCCTTGGACAGATGTCACAAGTCGATTTCAATTAACAAGCATTAAGGTAGTATAAACAAGTAAAAAAACACCATCATATATGGTCAAGTTACCGGTTACGATAGCGTGATAGCCTATTGTGTTGCGTTTTATACTACAGCACCCTGAATAACATAATACATAACTGTAATACCTCCAATGCATTATTATTGCAACAGCAGACGCTCACACAATTGATAAAAAACGCTTGTTTGCTCATTATTTCTACTGATAAATGGTTTGTGCCATCTGGTACAGAGATAAGCGATTTGTAAACAGAGCTGAGATTGATGAGTTTTACCTTCAACGCGGCCAGGCAAATACAAGGTCATCTATAACCTTTAATAAAAAGGATCAACACATTGGCTTTAGGATCGTGCGATATTTACAAATGAATGGATCATCGCAGATGCATATGACAACTGGGCTGTAATTACCTATTGTAGTCCATAGCGCTAGCGCTGCAATTTAATGTAATTGGTCAAATCAAAAGGTCCACAGTTTTTAGAGACACTTCATCTATATTCAAGTGATTTGTAAATAGATGCCATTTACCAAGCAAGCTACATAACATGCACTCAAAACTACCTTCTGTTTATATTGCTTCTAAGTTTATATAAGTCTGTCTTAGGAATGACGGTATGTGCTCCACTGTGATTGTGCCAGATAAGGCATTGTCGGAGTAAGTATTTACTCGTAGCCCAATGAAGGTATCAATGATGATGAGCTGTTTTACTGCGTCATTCACCAGCATATAGTGCGCATTAACAAAGCTATTTATTCCCATGTGACCGCTCTACGGGCAGCTGATTCGTTTGCACAGGCTATCGTTAAACGTCGTTGCTCAGTTGATTTAAGATGGAATGTAGGCAAGCCAAATACGGCAACAAATTAACACCTACCTCCGTAAATGATTTATCTCAAATATCAATTTGGCCAATTTAAGGTATATCTTGCATATAATAAAGCATCGTTATGCCCCAAGTAGCCGTCAAACATGCAATCCAGCGCAGCTCGAGATACTCAAAGATAAATGATTCCTATTGGTCATGTGGCTAGTCCGCGCGGCCAATATGTAGGGCCTGTTAGCCAACTAGATGACTTATTCCTAGAGGCTAAGTGCGAGGGGTCTACTCAGACCTCATAATCACAGGCCTGTGTAGTCCGTTAGTTTTTAATAATGCTCATCAGTATGTCTTTATAGCAAATAAAGTATGAAATGAAAGTATCATTCTAACTCAACACAGCAACATTAAGCGTCTTGCGAAAACGATGGCTGGTGTACGTAAATGTCACTTCCCCTATGTAATTTTTAAACTTTATTAATCAAGCCACGTCATTATGATAAATGACATCAACAAGATCGCATATTTGTTTTCGAATATTTTGGTAATTTTATCGAAATGTGCTGTTGGGTGGGATGACTTATGAATGAATCCGAAGGTAATTGTCAAAGATGATATAACTCAATCACCTATTCAAATGCGAGTAACTGCTGTGCAATTTATATTTTATTGACCAAATAAATTTTTCTTAATCAATATAGGGATTGATTTATTTCACCTAAATACTGGCGTCAGTAATGCATTCATCGTTATATTTGTGCATGCGTTGGCGCAGTACTTAGCAGTAAGTGTCATTGCATACCGTTAAACTATTAAATTAACATGGCGCTGCTCAGCACAAAGCTCGGCGCGGGGAGGTCATTTCTTAAAAGACAAAAGCAGGTGACCACAATGAATTTCTTTTTTATCAACATAGCGCATTTTTTAACGGAGCTGCGCTTATGTGTGGCAAGCAATTTGAATATCTACCTCGTCTTATGAAGACAGATCCACAAGTAATACGGTGGTGCGTTTATTTGTATCGTTCATCACATCATCTGTGTTCAGCTTTCCAATGAGCGAGTCGAGAATGCATCTGGTTATATATCAGGATTGGTCGTCACTGGTCGATGGTTGGTTAATCGTTATCCAGACGCAGTGACTTGATGTACAGATATCATATCATATCATATCAACACGGTAAGAAAACACTAATTACCATCAGAATATCTTCATATATGCTGGAAACCTGTTTCACAATTACTTTGTTGTGAAAGCGTACGGAACTATACGTCAAACCTCTCTAAATAGCACAGCATCTTCTCACGGGATCAGATGTGTTATCTTATACACCTCTCAGAATGTGTTTTGTGTCTCTCATTGGGTCCTAATGCGCTGACGTCGAGGCAGGTAGCGCAGATGTTATCCTTGCTGGTCCCGCCAGAGCCAGATTAAATGATCTGCTGTATTATGGCCAAAGCTCCCGCAAAGAGCACTGGGAGAATTAGGCTTTATGCCTCAGGTTGTTGCTAAGCACCTGCCTGACACTGCTTACGGAAGCCTGCGCTGCGTAAGAGACTCTATTTAAATGACTTAATTATGTATAAGCGAGTCCCGACATTCACATTTAATGAGAAATATGCCATCAGTAGTGGGTAAATAAATTCTCTAAACGAGGTAAAACTCCAAAGATCCTTATTTATAATATAACGAAGGTATCAAGCGAGGTAGTAAGATGTATCTTATTAAGGCTTAGGACACACGCAATTATTTACATATATTTTGTTAGTACATTTTACAATTATTATAATAAGTGTTATCATACTATTTGACTTAAGAGCACAAACTATATTACATCCCAATAGATCACACCTAACATCTGTATCATGTTCTATGCTTTGTGTAGCCAATAGCATACTATTAATCAGCAAATGAAAAACAGCTGCTGATCAATCATCTTTATCACAATATATATAAAGCATTTTGCTGTTAATATACATTGAGTTGCAATACATGCAATATACCTTCATCATTGCCCATGTGTCAAACTATGGTTTCTTGCTGCTCCAGTTTAACTCCTAGTTTCCAACTTAGATCAGCTTCCGCGCTAGGTATAGGGCATGTCTTTGCTCTTTGGATGTCTCCACTTGTGCTTGACAGCTCCAGTTTGTAAAACAGTTCATATTTAGAATCTTTAATTAAATAAATTTCGTAAGATTCTACAACTAAATAAGTCGTTCCCAAACCTATGAACCCGTGTTGACCGTTAAAAGGTTAAGCTTGCTTAAGCTGCTGATACTCACGCCAGGTTGGCTGCACGCGACGCATTCAGCTGCATTATCCTTTAACTCCCTTATATCATGAGCCACAATAAAGTAGGTGCATAAATGGATAAACGAGTCGTCACGCCTTCTGTAAGTATACTTTAATTGACGTCTATTCAAGTTGTGCGTGATTTAGCGATTATTTAACCACCGCAATACCACGCGAGATTCAACGACAGTGCAGACTCACACCAGAAAAGAAAGGCACCTTACGTTGGCGCTGTATGTTTTTTAATACTTAACCAATAATCAATACCAGCTGCCGGGAGCAGTAAAAGAGCTAAAAGAAAGCAGCGAATAAGCCGACGTAAGCAGCTGAGATGCTCTGTAAGCGAGAGTTTAACCAATCTGTGTCACGCTTTAATTCCGCAATCATTGCTTTTAATTAATTTGATTGAGGCATAACAGTTTGGTAAATACATAAGCCGTCATTTTATTTGCAGGCACTTCATAAGTGATACAATTAATATTCATATATTTAGCGGTAATATTCACGATAACCGTGGGCAAACACATTTTGTTCAGCCCTTCATTTTGCAGTTGAAATATAGCTGTGAAACATTGCTACTAAATTTGAGTGATTTTGAGGAAAGCACTAGTTCATGTAGTATGTACAGTGTAATAGGCAATACATCACTTACACCTGAACTACACTGACAAAGCGAAACATTTTGAGATTAAACAGCTGTTTATCAACCTTTGCAAATGCCCCCGCTTCTATTTCGCGAGCACTCCCCGACATATAGATCTGTAGTACCTGATCCAGACCATATGGATGATAATATGGTTACATAGAGGAAATACCTGTTATTTAAAACATCCACCAGGTGGCACAATTCGCTGAGGCTTTTAATACTTAAAGGAAATAAATACTTTACTTGAAAAAAAAACTTTTGAATAGTTATTGACCTGTACATTCGTGACATTTTGCCTATTTGTTCCTGAAATTCTCCCTTAAAGACTGACCCCGTGCAAACTAAGCGACATCAAAGTATTCTAGCGCTGATATCTAGTCAATATATTGCTCATGGTGTCTGCGTAGGTCCGTGATACGGCGTGCGGATTGATGATATATAAGTGAAAATGCAAAAGCGTTTTTGACCGCCAAGTAGCTTTTCCAATATTTATCATTTGGGATGTTAAAGGGCATATGGTATAACAGTTTGGAACACCCGATATGATAGTTGAAATAAATGGTAACGTGAAAATATGGTGCACTGTTCACGCTTATATTCCAGGTTGGCAAAATTCTACATACATAATTTCAGAGTTGTTAAAGAAAGGGCAATAGTGTATTGCATGCATTTGTCAAGGAATCCTTGCATAAGATGCAATCTTGTGTTCAAAGCCTCACAGCACGTGCATGTGTACCCATGACATGTTCAAGATGCACCAGATTAAAACAATAGTATTATGCTAAATACACTAGATGGCTCCACACATCCAGAATACATAGTTATTGATTTATGTATAGTCGCATGTTTGCAATCAATATAACAGTTAACCGATCAGACATGATTTTATATCAATAAAGGACACTGCCAGTAAGCAGCCATATCAAATAATAATCTTATACCGATAGCCTTCCATGTATCACGAAGTCGGATGTTATAATTTCGTTCAGATCTGATTATAGTCGGTTTGAAGTGCCCATAAGGTCACGATTAATATAATAGAAGCCAATTCATAACTGAGAGAGAGAGCTCCATTCGTCGCTATTTAGATCCAACTGCGTTAAAAGTGTGGAATTAAATAGCCTTCTGTTGTAACAAATATATATAGACACCAAGATAAGGTCTCATATTATACATAGGTAGAAAAAAAAACCTGTAGACTGTAAAATTCTAGATGACTCTAAGCAGTTCATCTTTATTAAATCATTTTGTCTCCATCATATCTGGTGGATTAGCTGAACCATATTATTGTGGTGAAGATAGCGATTGTTCTTCATAAGGGAAACAGTGCGATTAAAGTTACTTTACTCAGTAAGATTATAGACTGAACAATGACCTCCCTATTATTTTTGCACTCATAAATTGTTCCAGCGAAACGATGTCATGGCGGATTTTGTTTACGGGTCCAATGTAGCATGATTACATAGTTCTCAAACTTGTCTGTGTTTGTTTTACGGTACTGCAAATTTATCATAAACAGGTGTCATCGACACATGTGCACAGTACATGTATATAATTATTATTGAATCCCAAACATGCTTTTGAATCTAAAACTTACCACAAGCATTCATCGCGTGCAGTCGCCGCATGCATGAAAGCTTACTGCTGCCTAGTATCGCGTCAATCACTTGGCTATGGATTCGTTCTAAGTCGCTTGATGATCCCAGCTCAGTCATTGCTGTTCAACGAACAAAAGGCCCATCGTTGCTTTGAGTGAACTTTTTCTATCCATCACAGCAATTCAAACATTGAAATACACTTAGATATAGTGTTGCTTTGCCCTGCGACATGATTTTAACAACATGAGGGCATCGATTATGCACCTTTTAGGAGATAGGATGTAATCAACAATTCGTTAAAGCGATTTTGATTGAGTCCTTGATGAACACACTTAGTTTAAGAATAATGGTACCACATTATTCGTTGCACACAATATTCAGAAAGGGAAACTGAATGGTCAAAGTACTATTGCCTATTCCACAAGGATATTAAGGAAAGAATAACTGTGCCCCAGACGAGAGTTTTACGACTTGAAGAGCTTATAAAATGTTCTTTATAGCAAATACACTGGCGATAACGTGATAGCAGGCAATAGCGTGAGACAACGAAGCTGTTATAAATATAAGGGTTTCCTCGTTGTTACCGCCTAGTTTGAAAATGAAGTGAATTCCTGTAGCAAACAGAGATAGCTCACTTTCAACCCTATAAAGCCATAACTGCTCCACGATCATAAAAACATAACAATATGTCCACAAAAGCAAATGTTTGGTTCATTCGTCTTAGATACATAGGTACGATAATCTCATGCAGGGCGGTATATAATTAATGGGAACGGCATTTGTTACATTATGTGAGTCATTATACATCGAATAGCATCTTTCATGGTATTTTCACCAAGATAGCTACCATTGACGTCAATGGTGCTTCAATATAATACATTTGCGTGGTGCTATATGGGCTAAGTTGATAATAGAATTCATGCAAATGTCTAGTAACTCACTTATAAGGAATATGATATCATTAGTTGGGCATTGGCCTAGGCGCCATATGCATTTGATCTTGCAGGAATGGTAACCTTACTTATTGCATTTAACAATATAAACCCATGGCGATGCAATATAATGTTAGGGGCATGGTATTGTTATTGTACTTACATTGTGAAGTAGATCACTACAGTCACGCTGTTCGTTCGATGGTCACCATTAATCACACTTTCCACAAGCTATAGGAATATATGCCGGAAGAGCCGTGTGAAACGTCGTGCAGAGTCGCACAATTGTTCGGCGACTTGAACAACCAGGGTGTAGAAGTATCAAAAACCTCCCCTGGATCGAATTCGATAGTGCGTTGAGGAACAGCCAAGACAAGTTGCCTTGCGGTTTCCTATTGTAACTTGTTGTGCGTTGTCCTATCTCTCAGTGTGAATCGAGCTTAGTCGACAGCGTTTACAAATCAAATGGTTATTTTACCGCATCCACTGGGGTTGAAGTCAGGCAGTACAGTATGTAATTTATCAGTGTTCAATACAAGAAGTCGCTTGTCCGAAGCAATATTTGCATAATTTGGGGCCATATCTTGATATATTATTCCCTCATGCATAATCAATAAGACTCACAAGCATTTTTAGGATATCTGCTTTACATTTGCATTTGCTGATTTAATGATACCTATTCATCAGCATATTTTGGGCTGGGTAACAATGATATGGGTTACAATAATTACAGTTGTTTTGTCTTAGATATATCTTAAAACGAATACAGTTGGAGTTAAAATAAGTTCATATATCATGAACGCGCAAAGAGGGAGTTAAAAATGAGCGCACCATGCGATTATGTTATAAAGCAAGTTGACGGAGACGATGGTATCTCTGTATTAAACAAGTGGCTTCTACGCCAGATAGCCCGATGATTTAGCGCTAGCTCCACAACATTTTCAATGTTAAAGTTAATGTCAAAACACTAGAGCCTACTTCAATTTATATTTATTACCAATTGAGTTCTCGTTACCGACCACTGACAGAGACTAATGGAGCAAGGAAGATAACAGCATATACAGTGTGGCACATATAACAACGACCGCTTCGTGTCCTTGGCGATTCAATTGCCCGTTCCGTCTGTTCAAGTGTTATACGAGGTCATTGGCATTAAAACTAACTTAGGGAAGGCTCTGGCAGCAGATATATTATACATACCAGTGCCTGCTTGGGGATATCAATCTATCAAACAGGCGGGATTAATATATTTTTATGCAAAGTTTATCATACTTATTATTGAATATAAAATTGTATATTACGTCTTTGGCAGTATCGGCCAAGACAGTATATTTTGAGCAACAACACATCACCAACATTTCAGACACAGCATAATGAGTGTTATTATCTAGCAATATAGACGTATTCTTCGTACTTGATGCACATTGTTCATAATGAAAAGGCCCCAAATAATGTTTTAGTTCTCAACAAAAGTGTCAAACCGGTTTCGTAATGCAAGGCTACTTCACTCTGCAGCCTATTATACATTTATGTCGCTAAAACATTCATTACAATATATGTCTTGCCATCTATCCATAAATAGCAAGCATATCGCTATAGGGCATAGCTCGCCAGGAAAGCCATTTTGCCGAAAAACACATAATTGAATTTATACTGATTTACGGGTACAATGCTGCAAATGGGGTGTTTTTATTAAAGTAGTGGGTAAGTGGGCGCAGGGGGAAACTTTAATAGGGGTTGATTTATAGCTTCAATGTCATCTTCATTTGATCGTTGGCTCCGATGTAATATGAACAAAATGTGAACTGCAATACTTTTGACAGAATTTTCCATCAAAATGTCATTATTTAGTTTGGCAGATGTCACAATTGCCAAATACACAACCTGTTTTTTAGGTTTTATGTACCTTTAGATCATACACCTGCTACTGATGCACTGTATATTTGTTTAAAAACAAGAACACACAACAACCAGGACGGGACGCGCTAACTACGCGATCAGTTTATGTCATTATTTAATATTGAAATGGACAAACGAATCCGATCATCGTTTTCACTAGGACAAAAAGCACGAAGCACGCATATTGTCAATCATAATCAAACCATGAAAAGGCGTGTGCGATGCCAACTCTACATAAATACTTTTGCATTATTCAGCACAATGAGGCTCTGTACAATGCCTAATGAAGTTTAATCAAATTACCCTCGTGATGTGCTGTGTCATCAAGAACAGAACAGTCAACCACCAATAGCGTTATTACACAAAATTAAATCCTTTAATTGACGAAGTAAATTCACAGAATTCCTGGATAGTGCCGGAATCGCACGTGTAAAATGATGGACGAAATATTACGGTAGTCTCACATTTCAACGTTGACATGAACGATAGTTTGTGAATTCGGTCGGTACAAATATACAATTACCGGAAAAATACAATGCCTGCACCAAGCATATTTCTTATATGTACTATATTGATGCATACAATGCATGAACTAATTACAGGATTTACAGAAAGCATATGTTAGTGTGAATCAGATTTCGCTTTACTTTGCTACATTGCGTTACAAATATAAATCGCTTGAAAGCTTGTCGAAATATAGCCTCAACAAAGAGGTGCTTGAACACTTTTACCTTGAGAAGAGGACAATCGGATGGTGTTGCATTACGGTTTAATCATTGAGCGGATCGCTACTGGCAGTAAGTCTCATCTTCATTTCGAGAGCTAACACGCCAACGCCAGCGTGAGACAGCCATTCACTCCGTTAAAACACTCGAATATTATGGAAACCAACACATATATAGTTTACTTGTTTAATGTAATGTTATATGTATCACATTCGCGCATTACATTCATTGAACTTAACTGGAACTAAGGTATTATGTTATTATTGCAAGTCTATCGTTCTTTTAATGCACGAATCCCGACACAGCCATGGGTAAACAATGAAGCTATCTATGCATTCTGAATGTGCTTCTGTTATTGCTATTCAAATCAAATTATTTGTTATCCCAACATTCTATCAAATATTTGTTATTTAAGTATCAATCAGCACAATAACGCCCATTGTGTGCCGCCAGTGAATCATTCTTTTTTATAATAAATTAACTCCTCCAATATCATGATTATTATTTTGTACAAGAACAATTTTAACTGGCGTCTATCAGTTAATGGACCATATCGCTGTTCAACATAATAAACTTTTATCTTCCAGCTCAACAATATACCTCGTGAAAAAATGCGACAGTTCACGTATATAGGAATTTAACTGGATTATCTGAGAGAGCTTCTAATTATCAGAATCGGCTAAAATTTATTTTTGCCATGAAACGCGTCATATGAAAACTAATCTTGTCAACGGTTATCATGCCAAACCTGGTTCAAGTTTCATGCTTTTCGTATATAATCAGATATTTCCTTAATAATCAATAATTGGTGAGAAGCTGTATAGAAAGTAATCATTGTAAATACAACTTATGATTATTAAACTGAGTTAATGTTTGCATAGATTCCGAGACATCTAGAAGAGTGAGTGCATCGTGATCTGTGATGTAGGTCTGTACAATACGCACCTGTGGTAATTAGGTCTCGAACTTCAGCTAATGGGTTTAGAAGAAACAATGAAACTTTATTGTGCGCTTTGACATAAGAATTTAAGATAGAGCTTTGCCTAAAAGATGTGGAGAACTGATTTTTAGAGTTTAAAGTATTCCTTCAAGGACTCAGGCACACTATCACAATTCTAATGTGACATGCAGTAACCTGGTCAAAGAATGGACATGGCTATAAGATATGGGGTACGTATGAGAGGGGGTGGAGCTGGCAGGTGGCACATAGGTCTCTCGTGGTCATGACTAAGAGGGGCACGTTATGATGATGGAAAAGGTTGTGGCATAATACTCAACCTCTCTCTCTCCTTAAACGTCGATGAATATCCACAAATACAAATAGGTCCATTCATGGGAGGAAAAAACAAGCCAAAGGTAAAAACGCGTGCATTTGATGGCACCATCTACTGTCAATCGAATGCATAAATATTGTACCATGTTAAATAGATCATGACTCATGTTCATCGTCAATATGAGTATCAGCATTTACGGCGCACCTTGTTCCCGCATACAGATATGTAAATGACCGCTATTTTTCCATTCATTAGTTTACATTACGGGAATACAAAAACATTGCCATTATTATAAATGCGCGTCGGCCTAAGATGCTTGCAGTACAAACCAACGACTCATAGGCCGTAAAATGTGTGAACTTACTTGCCAAGCAAAATGTAACTACACACATATATATACACGCACATAACCATTTATATATATATATATATAATATATATATATATATATATATATATATATATATATATATATATATATATACGAATATACATATACATATATATATATATATATATATATATATATATATATATATACATATATACATATATACATATATATATATATATATATATATATATATATATATATATATATATATATATATATATATATACAGCACCACAATTGTTCTTCAATCTTAAGTAATGCAATTCCATTTAATCTGCCACATTACAACAATTACGAATATACATCAAATGTACTTCGAAAGAACACCATCGTAGTGTTTCGCACGTATGGATAATGTTATTCCGGCATATTGATAGAAATCACATATCGCAAAAATATGTCTCCACTCCATCTTTCTATTTGAAGATCGAACACCGTTCAATAATATGCAAGTGCTTATGAATTGCATTTTGTGTAATAATGTTTTCCTCGGTGCAAACACTAAGATGTCATCACAAAGACAGGCATAACACTCCAATGTATCAGACATGATACAATCTTATCGTAACACGGCTTTTATCAACTCTATGAACATGTGGACGGTATCAACTAGTGTTTAAGCGCAACGAATAACCTGGTCTTGTTTAGCCACGCATATTGTGAGGACTACACTTATTAAAACAGATCATCCGGTTTCTTCGTTTGGTAAGTAAAGTTAAATCTAAATTAATATCGATCCACAGTATATGATCACCCTTTCAAGTTACATTACGTACAATTTAATATTAAGGAGCTTAAATCTAGCTGCTCTGAATTGCAACTGTGTCATTCTACACTGTGAATTTGTTGCAATACAATCTAAGGCCATGGTTTCAAGGTAAATGCGCCTGACTGCCTCACATTTTGACTGCATAGTGCTGTTGGCTGTCGCCCGCGGTACTAAGGCCGCTTCTCAACCTTTCCTGCTACGTCTACATTACGTCTCAAATTAAATAAAGGGAAAGATATTTCGTGAGCCTTGCCCTGTATGTATTTATCAATCCAAACGAAATGCAGTGCGCCAGTTATCATTGTGCGTTTCGGTTAAATTTTCCTTTGCTACATCCGTCTTGTTGAATCACATACATGCAAGGGAAATGGCTTCCGCGAGACGTTTTTGATCGCAAGTACATTGTGCAAACCATGTGGAAATGAATTTACCGACGATGCAGTAATGGCTTCTCTACTTTAGTAACTTACTCATGCACTAGCGATTGAGTGGTATTCCCAATTAATCAGTTAATGGGTCATTGGCACGTAATAAAATGAATCCTCTTAACGTAACAAAACTCCAAAGATCCCTCTTTACACTATACTTAAGGTAGCTTGCGATGTACTCATATCCGAGAAGCATCATATTTAGGACACAAGCAATAATTGACTTATATGTTTTATGATTGAATATCGTACATAAGTGCCCGAAACAATTTCATCGTCAAGTCGACATGAGATGCTCCCCAGTGCTATTATAAACTTTCCCTGAAGGGCACAAACCCCTAGAATACAACCATTACACCTCGATTGATTACATCTAATATCCTTATCTCTTTCGTCGCTTTCTGTTACCAATAACAACCTATAAAGCAGCGTTTAAAACAACAGCTGTTGATCAGTCATACTGCGCGAAAAAAATATACCGATCATTATTCTTTTGATATATAAGTGTCAGATACCTTCATCATTGCCCTTGTGTCTACACGAGAGATAAACCAATCTCTGACACGATTAACATGCCAAAATAAGATCTTGTGAATCATTAACATGTCGTTGATGTACAGATAACTTATAGCAAATAACAAGAAGGAATGATGAAAGAATAAGTCCATGCTGGGAGTCTTTGAGCAAAATATTGATTTTGTGCGAGGATTCGAAGTCGTTGAAAAAAGGCATGCAATACAGTATTGCCCTTCTGTATCCATCGTCATGCATACCCTCATCTTGGGCAGTGGGACGACAAAGCCACATTTCGATGAAATAAAACGACGCAGTAAATGTCGGGTGAGGTATGTGCTGCATCATTTCTCTCAAATGTAAATGGGACCAGTGCGGAAACAGGAGAGTAATGTAGTTAATACGTGGAAAACTTAATGGGTGCAACAGAAAATCGCTTTGCCGTTTGTCAAATATACGGGCGATAACGTGATAGAAGGCAATTGCGTGAGGCAACGAAGCTGTAATAAATGTAAGAGTTTCCTCGATTTTTCCGCCAAGTGTGACACCAATTAAGTGAATTTCTGTTCCTATCAGACATGGATCCCTTCCAATCCTCTGCAGCCAAACGATCAACCAAATTTATAATAAGTCCACAAAAACCACTGTTTGGTTCTTCTTTTGCTTTACAATTGGTATATATATCTTCGTCCTTCACATGTGAAGAGGACAATCTTTCAGTCATCATTCATCCTAGCCAGGACGGAGATGTCCTGGTTTTATCCTGTGTTGGCATTGAGGTTGGGGATCGCTGCATGTCTTGATTTCCTGGTTTCCCTTTTTGCAACTGCAGACCCGATTCGGTCAGCCTCATATGCCTCAGCTCCTTTAATGGTTTTGGAACGCCCACTTGTTTGTCCAGAGCTATTGTCTCCCACCACAAGATCTTTTTCCAGTGGTGAGTTCGCCATATAAGAGCTGACATGGCCAGCCCAGCGGAGTTGGATCCTCTTGAGCATTGCAAAGATGCTTTGCATTTTGGCTCTGGCAAGTACTTCAGTGTCAGGAATCATATCTTACCATTTGATGTTTAAGATTTTTCTCAGGCAAGTAAGGTGAAGACGGTTAATCTTCCTGGCATGGCGTTGGTAAACAGTCCAGGACTCGGAACCATAAAGGAGAGAGGTAAGAACTGCAGCCCGATAGACCTGGAGTTTGGTTTCTAGGGTGAGTCCTTTCCTATTCCATACTGAATGTCTAAGTCTGCCAAAAGCTTGGCTAGCCTTGGATATCCTGGAGAGTACTTCGTCATCTATATGGATTGTGTTAGAGAGTGTGCTGCCAAGGTATGTGAATTTAGCGGTGTTTGATAGCATTTGGTTGTTTACATTTATTTCTGGTGCAGAACATATTTTTCCTGGTGCTGGTGGGTAAAGCACTTCAGTCTTTTTTGTACTAATGGTTAAACCAAAATTGTCACAGGATGTTGCAAAACTGTCCATGCAATGTTGCATTGCATTCTCATTTGGTGCAGCAAGGGCACAGTCATCGGCAAACAGGAAGTCTCTTACTTTAGTGATGTTGACCTTTGTTTTTGCTTTGAGACGTTGAAGATTGAAGAGATCTCCATCAGTTCGATATCTGATTTCAAAATCCGGATGTTCTGGTTTGACAGCTAGGCTTAGCATTGCTGAGATGATCATGCTGAAGAGTGTAGGTACAAGCACACACCCTTCTTTCACACCGTTTGAAACATCGAAAGGGTCGGAAACTTCGCCACTATCAAGTACTCTTGCCTGCATGACATCATGAAACTCCCTAATTATGGAGACCAATTTGTCTGGGCAACCAAATTTGGACATTATCTTCCAAAGACCTTCTCTGCACACTGTACCGAAGGCCTTTTTGAGGTCGATAAATGTGAAGTACAGATCAACATTTTGTTCCTGACATTTCTCCTGAAGTTGTCAGGCTGCAAATATCATGACGATTGTCCCACGGTCTTTCCTAAATCCGCATTGACTTTCTGGTAAGAGTCCTAGCTCTAGGTGTTTAATGAGCCTGTTCAGAAGAATTCGAGCAAGTATTTTTCCGGCTATTGATAGCAGAGAAATGCCTCTGTGGTTATCACAGGATTTGCTACTGCCTTTGTTTTTGTATAGATGGACTATGTTTGCATTCCTGAGGTATTTTAGATTGATTCCACATTTGTTGAATCAATTTTGTGAGCTTTCTATGGAGTTTTGCACCTCCAAATTTGTAGATTTCAGCAGGTATAGCATCTGAACCAGGTGCTTTTCCACTTGATAATTGTTTGATTGCTTTATCGACTTCCGCAATAGATGGTATAATATCTAGGTCATGGTTCGTTGGGACCTGTGGGAGTTTTTCTAAGGCATCGGAATTTACCTGAGAGGGTTTGTTTAGGACACTTTCGAAGTGTTCAGCCCATCTATTTAAAATTCCATCTTTTTCTGTAATGAGAGTATTTCCATCAGAGGAGAGAAGGGGGAGCAGCTTGATGATTGAGGCCCAAACAGAGTCCTTAGGGTAGCGTAGAAATTCCTCATGTCATGAATGTCTGCATAATGCTGAATTTCAGCCGCTCTGTCTTGGTACCATTTGTTGTCCATCTCTCAAAAACCACTGTTTGGTTCTTCTTTTGCTATACAATTGTTACATTGTGTGCAAGTCATTGGATTCGCATTGGCATTAATGATAACCTTACTTGCTTACTTTACCGATATATGACCCACTGACGTCAATGGTGCGGTAATATAAGATATTTATGATGATCGGGGGACGGGACACATAACAGTATTATCTTTTTTTTGTCTGAGCAATCAGGTTTGCTTGTCCCTCATTGGGGCAGGACAGGCGTGACAGGATGACGCTCCCCTGGATGGGGCCAAAATGCCAACCAGGTAAGTTAATGGACATTGTAGGGCTTCGGACCCATTATTCGGTCGGGGTAGAGTGACTATAAATCATAAATATGGGACCTCGAGCAAATAGAAAATCTACTGTAAACGAGATAGAAAATACCTCTCCTTGTAAACACTAAGACAGCCCTGACCACTGAGAAATCCGGCAGAAAATGAAGAGATAGGTAGATAGCTGTGACGAAACGAAAACACAAAGAGAGAATTACTAGAACTTATCACCCACATCTGGAATTGAATAAACCGTAATGTTCATGGATCACGACTAAACTTACGACTAATCACACGTCCCGCAATCTATACGATTAATTGCCCGCAGAGTCATGCTGATAGTCGCGCATAGTCATGCGTAGTCGAGAAATTGTTCGGCGATGTGATCTTGGTACATGATCGAATTCGATAATGCGCCTAAGACCAGCCAAGACCAGTGTTCGTGCAGTTCCCAGTGGTAGCCAGTCGTAATTTGTTTTCCGTTGTTGCATCACTAGGTGTGACTGGTGCGAAGCGACCGCATTTACACAAAAAAAGCCAAATGGATATATTACTGGGATTGATGAGCATTTACCTTAGAAATTCCGGGCGATTGACTTTTGATGCAATGCTACTTCATTTGACTGAATGTGGCATTGTAAATGTTAATGCACGTACACCAATAACATAAACAATGTACATCGTTGAAACATTTTATGTTTATGGTATTGTAATATCATGTTGAGTTTCACGGGCAGTAAAGTCTGTAATTTATACACCATACAACTGCATCAGTGTTAAACACAAGGAGCCGCTAATTCGATGCAATTTGACAATATCTGGTAAGCCTAGGTCGAAATCGCTAATGCTGCATAATAAACGGCCTTCACTTGATGTATAATTCCCTCATGCATAATCTACAGGACTCACAAGCAATGTTATGATAAATTCTTTACATTTGCTAAAATAAGTTTTGATAGCATGAACGCCCAAAGAGGGACCATTGATCTTATGCCGCACCATGCAATTATGATATTGAACGGGTTGACGGAGACGATGACATATCTGTACAAAACCATTGGTTCATATTACAGGCTCGTGCTTTCATAATGATGTAGCGCTAGCCCACCAAACAATTGCAATCTCAAAACTCATGCAGAAACACAGAAGTTTCATTAATATTCGTTACAAATTGGGTTACCGTTACCGACCACTGACAGATGTTAATGGTGCTAGGAAGGTAACAGCATATATTGTGCTTCACAAATAACAACGCTTCGATGTGTCCATGGCAATCGTACTGCCTGATTGGTCTATTCAAGTGCAAAACGGGACCATTGGCATCAAAACTCAAAACTAACTTCGAGAAGACTGTGGCAACTAAGACATTAAACATCCCAGCGCCTGCATGGGAATATTTTCGACGGCACATAATCCCCAATGCATAAATCAAACTAGTTATTTATTTATATACAAAGTGTATTATATTTATGATTTGGTAATCATTACATATTACCTTGCATTATGTCTTTGGCATACAACAGTATTTGTCGTCCAGCAACACAGAACCATCCAGTCCTTAGATTTCATACGCCCCACTTTTGTGGTCATGTTGTTTCTCATTGTTCAATAAATTTTCTGGTAAAGGGCGGAACAACATATATTCCTAGGGTTTTTTTGTAGTGATGTATTCTTCTTACTATATGCATTTTGTCCATGATGGAAAGGCCATAAACCATCATCTCACGATTACAATTTCCCAAACCTAAAAATATAAGGTTTACTATAGTACAAACACTACACATATCAAACCTTGCATAAGTTAAGGACATGTTCTATTTAACTTCATACACATAAGTCCTAGTGATGAGGCTTACCTGGTAGCTCAGACTATCACGCACTCATTACCACACGCATGGGACGAATCTGTACCTCACGGTTCTGATTCATACGCTAGTAGGCTTTTGAGTGCGTGTTAGAATTAAGCAGCGCATATCAATATAGCCAACAACGCAACCCATTACAGTTTATGCTGAGTAATGCCCATAGGTCAAAATTATTAATTTTTTTTATAAGCTCTCAAGTAATTGATTATTATAATATTAATCTTTGATGTTTTCATGTAGAAGATAAACGTTTTACGCACGCATTTGATGGTACTGGGTGGTAACGTCACCTACTGTCAATCGAAAGCATTAATACTGTAACCTCTTATATAGATCCTGAATCACGTTCAGCGACAATATGGCGGATGCGGCCTACACCTATGCAGGTGGTTAAGTTTAATAGTAGCGCTAGTCTACCACTCTGCGTTGAGGCTCTGAGTCATAGTGACGTCAATGGTGATTGTTTAGAGATAACAAGCTGTGTAGGATTATTATTAACGCATATATTATCATATATCGCAGTATTGTGACCAATATCCAGTAACCAAGTTAAATGGAACACCAAAGAAAAAGCGTTTGTGAAGGCCATCATTATTTCCGAAAAAAAACCTCGGTGGTCTAACAATAGATCTTCTCATGTGTCTATTTATGTTGAGGTCTACTTGTTAGCTATTCAATTCGACAAATTGACCTTGAAATCAGCGAAAACATCGTGATTGCGTAGATCTGTGGTATTATTATCTGCCGATATTCTTGTTAGACACAAATGCAACCCACCGGATTTTACAAGCTATATATAAGCGTGTTAAATACGACAACACATTTAGCAGATACCTTCTGAATTAAATAATGTTCCGCGTCGTCTGCAATAATGTATGAATATTGCCATGGCGAAAAGCAGCCGACCATCAACTGATAACAGCATACCTGGAAATACACCGTACCACAGTTTGTAAAGAAATTTAGCTTAGTTTGTGGATGATTTAAGTATTTGACAAACTGTATTACAATATATTAAAATGCGGAAAATCTAAACTGATATGATTGATTTGATTTGACAACAGAATTTGCAATTGTGAATGCACGATATATATAAAATATATATAGATATATATATATATATAGAGATATATATAGACACAAGAAAAGATATATAGATATATATATATATACATATAGGGATATATATATACATATAGATATATAGGAAGATATATAGATATGGAGAGATATGTATATATAAAATTTATAAATAAATCTGTGTATGCTCTCTATATATAAAAATCCCTATCTCTATATAGATATACATATCTCTATCTAGATCTATATATATAGATATCTCTCTATATATATCTATATATATATATATATATATATATATATATATATATATATATATATATCTATATATATCTATATCTCTATATATATACGTATCTCTTTCCTTCGCGTTGCATCATTCAACCCATCTCGCCCTAGAGCATTACCAAAATTTATCATCACGCTTGTTCTTCGAACTTGCATACGAATGTTGCAATATCAATTCTTTCAATAAGAGTTCTTTTTACGATCATACAATATAACGAGGAATAGCGACAACATACCAGTTAAGTATGAAAATTGGGTGGACGATCTGAGCCATATGGCACCAACACATCAGTTTGCCTTTAATTTCGTAGGTGAAAGAACCAACAACGAGCAAACACTCATATCGTACATCTGGTGAGTCATGTATATGCTCAATTGAAACCAGTTTTATTAATCGCAAGTTGTGAAAACGAATTACGTGACTATAGACTATATGATTCAGTTATTAACGGGCATGGTATGTAGCGACTTTAAGTACTGCAGTATAATGCGTGTAACTTTGATAATCTATGGTGAAGGATCTCTTAATGGTGACTTGTTAATTAGGATTCGTATTATCCAACTGCAAAGTATTCGCTATATGTTTGTAAAATATCAATGTTACACAAAAGAGGCCTCGTTGCCAAAATCCACATTGTGACATGCCAACCCAATCAAACCGGTGCGTGATATTCTGCGACGGTGTGATTAATACATGACAGAGCTTTAATACATAGCAGAGAAGAGGATTTTCTCAAGGACAATATCATTTATAACATAACCCATGGTAGCCTTTTCTTTATTACCGAAGACGTGTAGCACAACTAAATCAAGTTGCAGTACACCTGCAGGCTCTTTTCGATTCAGCTGCCTTTTATCCAGAAGACAGAAAGTGCCACTGACAGTCCGCAGTGATTGGCAATTAGTCATGTCTCGCCTTCAATGTTGGATGGGTTATAAATAAAAACAGATTTGTAGAAGTTATCCAGGCATCAGACCTGTAAAGTAAAAGATGCCTTTGAGTGTATTGATTTATGTGTATTGCTGGAAAGATAACAGGTCAAAGATGGTGATGATAACAAATCTGTGTTGAATATTGCTTGCGGGTAGGAACAGACATTTCTTTCCATACATTGGCATTTATCTGTTTTATCTGATTGTATTTCCTGCCGAAGCACAAGCATATAACCCGTGTACATGTATATAAAGTTCATTCTTACGGTTTTTATATGGTCCTGCATCCTGACCAAAAGCACAATGAACTATGACATTACGAGGGACAAAGATATTGCTTATAAGTGAGATGATGCCAACCATTATCTGCCGTTTTATCGACAAAACCTTTAATTAGGAGTAGTATGTCAAGTACAAGCCATGTTCTTGGCGCATTCGAGCGTTGCACTGATTGCAATATTATTCACTTGATATTGTGCCAGACATAGAGTTGAGAGCCCTATCTATAATATGCATATTAAAAAACCATTCCAAAGTCGCTTGCGAGCGTATTTAGCATTGTTATGGAATGTAAGCCATTTAGTCGAATGAATAATTATGTTGTTCTTGCTGAATAAGTGCAACGAGCCCCATAAGTTATCCATATATGCAGCATACTCCATAAATCTTTACAAAGACACATGCGTTATTCACCATAAATACACCTTCAATAGTCATTAATGAACCACTCATGCTTATTATAAGTCAGTCGACCCCATTTCTTTGCCCCTCGACAATCATTGCAAATAACTTTGGTTAATTTACTGAATTCTAGGTAACCTCGTCCTGGCGACCATCTTAGATGACGGGTGCAATATGGCGACAGGTCTTCTCATTTACTTTGTATCAGCTGGAAATCGCATCATCGCGGATTTATGAGAGTGATTAAGATGCTAATGCAGGCAATTCTTTTTTTGCACTCACAGGCATCTGCATTTTGTTGATTTATGCATATGTGGTGGAGGATCAGATCGGGAGATGCTTCTCCACCGACCAGCGCGCACAGACAGAGCAGCTACACAAGAGACCGCCTGCATTGCTGCTTGTTTTAGTTTTATTAATCAATAAACCCATAGCTTATTCCATGTCACTAAAACTGTAACGTTTGGCAATGTTTGACTTGAAATCGTTTATTCATATGAATTACTATGGGGTCAATTCCAGAGAAAGTGCGCTGTATGGTGGTTATATGTCTGCATATATGTTTGATTATGGCAACTGCAAGGTGATTTTTGACATCGAAAGAAAAAGGTCGGTCTTATACAATACTTTTTCTTTGTTATCAAAGTAAACCAACATCGAGAACAATTTTAATAAACACAGTTTATGGCGTCAGAGACTCGTTCATTCACTTAAGTGTATTTACCTTATCAACAGCGTATCTGTAACCTATACTTACTTCAGTTACAAGATGGAAAACCGTTGTCGGTATGCCGTCATTATTTGGTAAATTATGTTGTCCGACAACAGATGAGTTACCTTCAGACCATCCTTGGCAGCTACCTATTCTTGTTGCAGGTTTCAATAATTTGCTACAATATTCACTTTAATAAAACGCGTTAACTGTTTTAAAAACACCCGAACACGGAGTATGTTTGCGTTATAGGCTTTGATAGGGTCAGAAGGCGCCACAAAACTTCATTTTTTACGAATGCTAATACAAAGTTCAGGAGAAAGTACTTAGCTACCTGCATCCGCTCGCACGCCTTAAGAAGCATTAGGCATATTTTGTCTTTCTTGAAAGGTTCACATAATCATAAGTAAAAATGTTAAAAGATTAACTTGGCCAAAATATCGGTAGTACTTTGGTAGATAACTAGAACCCTTATACAATTCGTAAATCTTTTTGTGCCAACCTTTAGCGGCACAAAAATATATATGCTAAGCACCTGCAAAGAATGTATAGCACTCATAACTTTATATATTCAATCTCAATGTTTGAATGTTAAGCGTCTTTTGTCATTGTTTACCCTGTGCTGATACGTTCCTGGTCGTCAAACATCGCGCATAGGTTATACGCCGATGCAATGTTCGCAACGTCTCTACGATGTATCTTATCTTTATGTGCAACGAATATAATAGTATTTCCGTCAAATATATGTTGTATTAATGCATGTGGCTGCACAGCAGCATCAGGTAAAATGCGCCCACCAGGCAGGCTATAAAAGCGGGGACTGATCTATCACTTGCAAAATCGTGATTGAAACCTTACTTCAAATTTTTGAAACCCTCATTCAGGAATGAAGTTATTGATGTGTGTGACAAAAGCATATATTGGGCCCGAGATTTTTAATACGGATCAATTAGCGCAGATGGTTTTGTGGTTTATTGAAATGTGGGGTGGCTAACCACACTAAAACACGCGTTTTATATATATATATATATATATATATATATATATATATATATATATATATATATATATATATATATATATATATATATATATATATATATATATATATATATATATATATATATATATATATATATTATTGCTACAACAAAAAGGCAGGACTAACTGACTTCTGTCGGTTTGCTTGATACCGCTAATTATCGTTATGTTCCCGCTGCAGTGGAGATCTTTTGGAGAGTTTTAGGCCATAAAGCTGCAGCTGCTCCGCTTCGCTCATTTCCGGATGACGTTCAGTACCATAGAAACCTGAATTTATATTTATAAGCTTACGCTATAGCCACACGGGCTAATGGGTGAACTTTGTTGAGCCCCGTAAAATTAGCGTCCAAATGGCGAGGTAAAGCATTGAACTTCTGTGCAACAAAGCATGCTCGCTTGGCATTTCATTTCATCTCACAAAAATGTTGTCAGAGATAACACAACGAGACAAGTTATCGATTTATTACAAATACGCTCCCAGCTTAGTAGCAAACAGAACATATGTACTTGTTGTTAAATGTTGACCGCAGCATAAGAAATAATTGGCACTACAGACTAATTTGGCATAACGAACATTTTTTAGGATTCCTCCCTTTCATCTGAGAGGCATATAATTCCCTTTAGCGCCGAGCATATATTGGGAAAGATTAATCACCCCATATATCTGACTCACTGTCGTGTAATGTCTCACTGACAAGCGTAGACCTGGCTTTATTAAATCCATAAAGCTTTTGCGGACATTATTCCATAAAAACACGATCGGCTTATCAACAAAGGATATAACTTAACGCAGCACTAGCAGGCATCTGGCATAAAACCATAGCCATTATATTTATATATATCCTCCCCCATCCTGGCTTGGAAGATCTGTTTACTCGCTGCATCTACTGATGTCCTAAGAACAAAATGTTACAACAACTCGCACGCAGTTATTGCTGTTACATGTAACATCCTCGTCATATAGTGTTGTGTTAAGCTCAAGTGCCTCATTTATGTCTTCGAGCTACAATTACTAAGCATCATTACTGTCCATAATCGTACTATGTTTGACGAGTACCAATCATTAAGTTTCGATCTTCAGACCTGATTGCAATTTACTTCTGTAGGCTGTTATCTGTAACATTAGCATTCGATAACTGCATATACTCACTACTGCACTGTGTACGAGCTGTACCGTTACATTGCATTTCTCATGTCAATAATCATAGGGTGCATTGTGCTGTCATTAGCATACATTCACAAATAATCAACAATTACTCGTTTAGTCAGGTTATATATCAGATCTCATTTGACCTCATGCAATAGCATCCTTTAGTGGTATGCAGGTGTCCACTGATGCTAGGAAGAACCTTACCAATTGCATTGTTGACAACTCGGGAGTACTATCTCTGCCAATACTTGTGACACAGTTGCAGCGTGCTGTACGTCGGATAATGAGGTGAATTTTGGGGTTTCCGACATGTATGTTTATGGACTGTAAGTTCTAAGTCATAATATTTGCTGTACCAGCTTTACTTGACTCTCCGTTATATACCTATGGACGTTTAAAAAAGAGCAAAGTAAACTAGATGCAATACATATCAATGTTGAAAGGACAACAACGATTTGGTCAAGCGGTAAGATAGAATACAATGTATTAATCATCGTAAGGTGTATGTTGCCAAACTTACCGTGCTCAAGTTGTTTGACCTCGCTCTTTAGATACAGTACGGCCCTTTTGTACGAAGCCCATTCTACGGAAGTGATTCGCATGCCGACATTCTGCGCAATAGCTACACTAAGAGGGCTCACCCCGACTACCAATACGATGAGCATGCTAATGAGCACAACGCACACCTCTCAACTGGTGGCACTGCAATGAAATCAACAAAAGCACATGGGACTGTTGACAAAACGTCGCAGGAATTAGCCCCCTGAGTCTTCTGATTTGGTGACCGCGCGCCGAATTGATCGGGAAGTATCAATTGATTATAAGTCACGCTTTGTAAAACAACAGCACAGTGCTCTTACTTATCTTGTCCAGCAGAGGTACGAGCGAATCCTCTTAGTGTAGCTAAACTCTCTGGGCCATAAGCCTAGACATCTACAGATAGCGTCTAGCTACGATCATTCGAACGTTAGGTGTAGTGAACACCGTGGGATATATAGCTATGGCAACGGTAGAGCGTATATATATATATATAGATATATATATATATATATATATATATAGATATATATCTATATAGAGATATATATAGATATAGAGATATATATATATATAGAGATAGATAGATAGATATATAGAGAGATAGATATATATCTGTACAGATCAATCGATCTAGAAATATAGAGAGATAGAGAGGGAGATATATCTCTCTGTGGGGAGGGAGAGATATAGAGAGAAAAGAGAGAGATACAGAGAGACAGAGAGAGAGAGAGAGAGAGAGAGAGAGAGAGAGAGAGAGAGAAAGAGAGAGAGAGAGAGAGAGAGAGAGAGGGGGAGGGAGAGAGAGAAAAGAGAGAGAGACAGAAGAGAGAGAGAGATCTCTCTCAAGAGAGAGAGAAGAGAGAGAGAGAGAGAGAGAGAGAGAGAGAGAGAGATAGAGAGAAGAGAGAGAGAGAGAGAGAGAGATCTCTCTCTCTCTCTCTCTCTCTCTCTCTCTCTATCTCTCTCTATATCTCTCTCTCTATATCTATATATCTATATATCTATATCTCTCTCTATCTATCTCTCTCTATATATATATATATATAGATATCTATATATATATATATATATATATATGCACTCCAAAGGAGCAGTTCGGGGCGCTCGTCTCCGGTATGTGGTGTGTCGGAATCCTTATATATGTCAACCATTATTAGTTAATTAAGTAAATGGTAGCCTGTCCAAACGAATGATTCCATACATTAACAACATTTATGATGCAAATCCATGGACACCGATTCGTTAACACAGTCAATACCTTTAATAACACTTCTAAATAAGTCCATTGATATACAAGTCTTCGTTGGAATATGAAGTGCAGCCTGGAGCGACCATTCACCCAAATCATAACATATCTTAACATAAGTTGTAATTAGAGACACTATTTTGTCGTTATACTTGCATGATCAGATACAAATCTCATATATCATAGAATTGGCGAAAACCATGCAGCATCATGCCACCAGACTCCAAAGGTCTTATATTCGATTTACATAATGAAAGCACCTGCCATGGAGGCGGTTCATGTTCAGGCTAATCATTAGTGCTACGGAGGAACACCATATTCATTGTTAAGTTCGTTCATTGCAAGCAGTGTATGTTATTCTTAACCCAACACTTCCATTCCCTGTAAGTCCCCAAATGGAGCCGCCAGCGGCATTTAAATGCAGATTAATGTTTAAGGTTTGTGTCATCGCCCAGAAATTTGCTAGTATTGGTTTCATTCATACGCCACGTGCGACTAGTGACGTAGTTATAGAGGCAACGGGGCACCGTAGCATATCAACGTAACCTATGTTGTCACGTGATCTGTGGTGTAGAGATGCTCGCGCTACGCACTTGTAGTAAGTAAAAGAATCGAACTCCAGGTGTAGGGTTAACACAAACTTGAGCTTTATTTAACTTTCGAATTTCCGATGTTGCTTAGCCTAAACTTAAGAGAGAGATGTGTTGAGCTCGGAGGCCAGGAGAGAACTGATTATGAAATACAAACTGCTTCCCTCAACGACTAAGGCACGCCATCCCAATTCTCATGGGACATGCGTTAGCCAGGTCTGTGAGGGTTGGGGCTATCGGGCGTTGCCTAGGCAGGAAGGTCACGTGGCTCTGGAATATGGGGTATGTATGAGGAGAGGGGGAAAGTGGCAGGTGACAAGTAGGTCACTTGTGGATCTGGGAAACTGGGGCGTATAATTAATATAAGCTGTTGGGGGTTACTCCATCAACTGATGACTGAGAGGGTACGTCATGATGAAGGGTAGGTTTGTTAAGAATTTGGTACTCAACATATCCCTCTCCATTTAAGTGGATGAATATCCGCAAAAGTAACTAGGTCCCTTCATGGGAGAAAAAAAATTAATCCTGGGGATATTCTAAACTAAGGGTTGGTTGGTAAGGAAATGACTGTAGTGAGTCGGAATGTGAAATACACATTCCATTGTGCTTTATATCAGAATTGATAAATCTTATGGTAAAAAAAAAATTCTAGTCCGATTAATTATTTTTCAGTGAAATCAAAATATTCATGGTATTATTATTACATTGTTATATATTTTACTTTTATTACTATACTTATTGTTGAACATGTGAAATGTTGGTAGAAGTCGTGCAAGCTGGCCTATTTTCTAGAGGTTGAAATCCAACCATATTTTAATTTTATTGGGGACATTGTGCAATATTTATGGCTAGGGCATCTAAATTACTCATAGATACCCCAGCTGTACTCGGAAACTGGCACCATTGATGCCGAAGCATAGATAGCGCCAGCAGAAGTATCATGTGACACTAGGAACCCTTGTGAATCCGAGCCAAGCAGAGAGTTGGCCTCTCTGTGCACCTCAACGCTAAAACTACTTAACATTGGGGGCCTACCTGGCGTGGGATTTTAGGTGGGAAAAGGGAGAGAAGCAAGATTAGACATTCAACAGTAAACCTGACTATTCTAAAGGAGGAGAAAGTTATACCATTGGA
Organism: Urechis unicinctus; assembly: GCA_034190875.2. NCBI lineage: Eukaryota > Metazoa > Annelida > Polychaeta > Xenopneusta > Urechidae > Urechis > Urechis unicinctus. The sequence goes on along the minus strand of CM067358.1, from coordinate 1,843,332 downwards.
ATATAAATATAACCTGAGCAAGTCATGGTCGTTTTACTTGCATCTAAACTAGCAAAGCAGGGCTGATGGGTAACAAGTCATGGTCGTTTCATTTGCGTATGCCCACTGCTTGCATTTAAGCTAAAAAAAGGTACGTAAAAAAAACCTAAATGTGATTCAATCATTTACACAATAAGAATTATTATTGACGTGAGCTTTCCGAACTGGTGGGTCCATTCGATCCAGGCAGCGACGTGATACTTGAAGATCCTCGGCCGGTTGATCATGTCGTAGACAGGACTCGCGCGTCAACGCCTCCACTGGCTGAAAGTGATCTGTCCCCTTGACCAAAGACGCTACTGAACAAGTACAAACTCTTGAATACTGTTAACAGAGCACGGCATGACAACCACACTGAGCATAAATACACTACTATAATAATTACACAACACCAAGTACACATGACTGTTGATGCGTAGTCTGCTTGTAACCCGAAGCAGAACTCGACGGGAATTCGACAGGGCATGCCGTTATTTGTCTATTCCTTCGACAACCTCGTGGCGTGAACTGTCGGCCCTCAGGGACATCAACTTGAGCCACTGACCAAGCGCGTTCCTGAGGATTAACTGCTGGCTCTAGAGAGAGGGGGTGTGGCGCATGTTGTACAAGGCAGATGCTATGTCCCCACGTCGCCTTCCTGGCGCACGTCTGTAGTACGGGGAGGGTGTCTCTGATTGGCTAACAACATTTTACAGACAGCGCAAGCTCAACATAGGCTTAGCTGTGATCTGGGACGGAATTGGTTCTAAACTCATTATACCAGTCAGTAGGCCGTTCATCCTTATACGTCTGGGACAAGATCCTGCGGGCTACCTGCTACCTGAAATGTTGACCATGATACTTACTGATCTCGCCAGATCTGTGATCCGTGGTTATGGTCACCATTCGAGCTTCACGCTAATAAAACCTAAATCACACAGACTTTCTAAAAGACGAATTAGATTTCTTAAACCAATGTTAACTGTTCAATTCTATGATCACTATTCATTAACACATATCATGAAACTTAAACGATTTATTAAAATATCGGGGAGTTTGGTAAAAACAATAAGTAGGTATTTGAATGAGACGCACTATATTCATAATATGGGGATTGTATGGATCAACCATTGAGGGGAAACCGTATATATCTAAGTATAGACCCTATATCTAAATACGTTCATACAATACTAGCTAAATATCGAAATCAGCGCGGCTAATTCACTAAACACTAAACTTAACGAAAGGGGTTGAATTTAAACAAAATGATTATTCTTTGAAGCAGAATCTGACTGCAGGGGTTGGTGGTGTGCGAACCTCAAGGAGCAAGCAGCCTCAGCTGACCTTGCCACAGAGGATGGTGGTGTGTGTGAACCTGATGGAGCAAGCAGCAGAAGCTGACCTTACCACAGAGGTTCGGGTGTGGGTGTACTTAGTCTTAACCACAATGTAAGGTCCTTTGTACCTGGTGGCGAACTTCTGACTTTGGTTCCTGTTGCCGAAAGATCCGGGCTATGGAGGTAGACGATGGTGCCAATGGTAATTCGGTCGGATCAGGCCGTTTTGTCCCAAGTGGCTTTTATTTTGGCCTCGTTGGCCTCGGCTGATTTAAGAGCTAGGTCCCGGCCTGCTAACTGCAATTGCAATATGTCTTGTAGGTGATCCCCGCGACTTTGTATGTTGTTCTCGGCTGATCTTAACATCGCGTCCGGGGGAAACCGAGGTGTTCTGCCATCCAGGAGTTCAAAGGGTGACATATTTATGGTTCGGTTGACCGTGGAATTGACTGCGAACACAGTTGAACACAGGTAGTTGTCCCATTGATGGGGTTTGTCTTGGCATAGGGTTCGGAGGAGGTTCGTGATTGTATTATTAGCTCTCTCCGTCCTTCCATTGGTAGATGGTTTGTAGGCTGAAGTGAACTTCTGTGTCCCTTGGAAGAGTGTGTTCAACTCCTTGAATAGCGAACTTGTGAAGTCGGACCCTTTGTCTGTAAGAATTTCTAGGGGCATTCCATGGGTGCATATGATTTTCTCAAAGAAATTTCTTGCTAGGGTCGGGGCGTCTATGTTTTTGGCGGACCAAGCAATCACATAACAAGAATAGTGGTCTACTACCACTGTAATATAGTTGTTGCCATGATTACTACGAGGTAGGGGTCCTACATGGTTCATCGAAATTCTCTGCCAGGGAGCTGCCACAGGGTCAAAGAGGGTCATTTCAGGTTTCTCACGTCGGTGAGAACGCTTGGTACCTATGCACTGAGGACAGCTATCAACATATTCCCGTACATCACGATACATACCTGGCCAAGAGAATCTCCGCTTCAAGGCAGATAGCATTTTGTTAATACCCACATGACCCGCTAATGCGGAGTCGTGGCATTGGGACAAAACTGCATGCCTGAGTGTCTCTGGCACGACCAGCGATAACGAGAAGTCTCCTGGATTAGATGCTACGGGTCTCAATAAATGGTGAAGGAGGCCGTCCTCTATGATATAGTCGTTTTCTCTCAGTAGAACTTTCTTCGCTTCCTTACTCGAATTTGGAAGGATATCATCTTGTAGCCATCGCATCATGTTGGTGCAGAATGAACAATTTCCTTGCTCGGCGCGGATAACATCGACTGTCACATCGACGGCTTTATGGCTGAGTGTACGCTGCGTCTTTGAACTTAATGCACTGGGATTCTTGTACGCTTTTTCCTGTTGCTGATCTGCGTGATCCGTTGGTGTATTAGGATCAAGTGCTGGCGTAGCACTTCTGTGACTGTCTATCGTAGGTTGTTTATTTGTCGCCGACCTGGTCGTAACTGGGCATACAGTAAGATCTTGTGAGGTTTTGATGGTAGCCAAATCAGGGTAAGCGTCGATGACGTCATCGTTACTACATCGGGTGGTGTCATATTCCCGCCTACTGAGGGCGTCAGCGGCTGAGTTTAATGCTCCCTTTCGGTATTCAATATCGAAGTCGTAGCATTGCAATACTAAGGTCCAGCGGATTAGTTTGGGTACTGTCTGCTTGGTGTTAAGAATAGACAGTAAAGCCTTGTGGTCCGTTACCAATGTGAATTTACTTCCTTCCACATATGACTTCCAGTAAGTAACTCCATGGATTGCTGCCAGCAGCTCGAGGTGGGTAATTGAGTAATTCATTTCATGTTTATTTAGGGCTCTCCCTGCGTACCCGATTGGTCTTTCATTCCCGTTGTCGTCCCTTTGAGCCGGACAGTGACCAATGGCTGATGTGCTAGCATCTGTGTAGAGAATGAATGGTTTATCGAAGTCAGGATATGCGAGAATCTGATTGGACGTGAGCAGACTCTTTAATTGGTCGAATCTCCGCTGACATTCTGTCGTCCAAATAAATTTCGCGTCCTTCTTTGTCAGATCATTCAAAGGCTTACAAACAGCAGCAGCATTTGGGATAAACTTCCTAAAAAAAATCGCCAGCCCAAGAAATGATCGGACTGCTTTGACGTTAGTGGGAGTGGGGTAAGTTGTTACAGCTTGCAGGTGAATATCGCTTGGTAGGGTACCTTTGCATGTGAGCTTCATTCCCAGGAACTCAACCTCTTCCTTGAAGAGGGAACACTTTTTGGGATGAAGCTTGAGATTAGCTCTTCTCAAAAGCTCAAAAACGTGGCGCAGATGCTGGAGGTGCTCCTCAAATGAAGCAGAGTAAACAATGATATCATCAATGTATACCAAAGCGTATTTACCAAGACAATCTGACAAAATCTGCATCATTAACTCTTGAAACCAAGAGGGTGATTGTTGTAAGCCCATACTGAGTCTTGTAAGTTTGTAGGACTTGTAGTCAGGTGTTGTAAATGTGGTGTATTCTTGACATTCTTTTGTTAAGCCAACTTGGAAGAAGCCAGAGGCTAAGTTTAGGCAAGAAAAGTATTTTGGCTTACTGTGACCTATCTCATCAAGCGTGACATCCATGCGTGGTATAGCAAGAGTGGATTTAACTGTTTGTGAATTGAGGTATCTGTAGTCAAGACACATGCGATATTGTGTAGGTTTTGTGGCATGCGGCATATGCTTTCTGGACTTTTTAGTCCCCTTCGCTACCATTACCATGGGCGACTGCCATTGACTGCTATGCGAAGGGACAATGACTCCCTGTCTCAGTAGTTCATCTATCTGTCTGTTGATCTCTTTTTTCATGACAGGGTTGGTCCTGTAAGGTCTGGATGGTCTAGGTACGGCACCTGGTTTAAGCCTGATGGTGTATTCAGCCAAATGAGTTTTACCAAGATTGCCAGATTTGTCAAGGAACACTACGGCATTATTTTCAATCATTTAATTTACTTGGAGAACCTGTGCTTTTGTCAGGTGAGGATTATTGAGCCTGATGCGTAGGTCGTCAATGTCGTACAATATATCTTTATTGACGTCTACGGGTCCGGCGGGACTGTTAAGGCTGTCCAATTTCGCGATTGACTCCCGATGCGCCGCTGCGCTGAGTAAGGACGGGTCAGACAGATGCGGGACGGATGCGCGAAATGCTCGAGTATGCCCGTCGCTAATGGCGGGTGCGGACGAATCCGTTGATTTATGGCATGCAGCGCATATCGTTGGATGTGAGTTCATCACAGTTTCGCTGATGGGCACAGCTAATCCCGCAGAGACGGGTTCAGCGTAATCGCTCGATTTGGCCGCGACGGGGGCAGCGGGGTATTCATTATTCCTGCCTGTGTGGTGTTGATTGTTTATGAGCCGTGACAGTCCGATTTTGCCGGAGTTTTTTATGACTTGTCTGGTCTTGCAGGCATGTTGACCTCCTGTTAGTGTAACATCAGCTGTCCGTATGTTAACATTTGAATCAGCCGTGTCATTAATGGGCTGCACATTAGCAGGCCCGGGTACGAAGCTTGCGATCTTAGCGCCCTTCGTAATGTATTGGGGTTTACGAGAAGAATTATAAAGATGGGTGGGAATGTGATTATCAGTGACGCATGTAAAATGCGTAATCGGCTTGACTGTGGATTGCATAAAGAAGGGGTGTGGGCAGACTTTGCCGGAGAGACCAGTCGGAAATGGGATAACGGAGTGGGATTCTGGTACTCCGACACACAGAATTTGACACTTAGGTTGTACGCAAATGTTATGCGAGGCGACAATTGGGATTGGGTCAGATATACGCAATGAATTTCGCTTGACATTGATTTTAGCGTGATACTTCTTTAAGAAATCAGCTCCTAGAATAAGTGGTGGATTAAGTCCGTCCACTACCTGGAATGTTTTGGGGAACATTTGGGTTTGAATTTTGACTCCAAGGTGTATTTGTCCGAAAACCTTGGTAGAATTTCCATTAGCTACTGTAATGGTCTTGATATTTGAAGGATTCAAACAGGGGTTAACGTTGCCAAAAAGTTTAGACAGATTCTTTTGGTCAATGCAAGATGTGCGTGCACCAGTGTCCAAAAGGGCGACGCATTTAAATTTTCTAATTTTGACTTGCACTGTCTGATCACTGAATAAGGCGGTGCTAATTGAATTAAGGTGGTTCCATGCTTGTGCGACCTTTCTCTGTGAAGGACAGTGCTGAACTAGTTTAAATGGCAGAATTTTGCAATGTGTCCCTCCCCGCTGCAATGGAAACATTGTATGGGGCCTGGGGTGGGGGTACGATTCCGAATAGGATTAGTGACTGTGAGTGTGGACCTTCCCCTGGTGTACACGGGTGATTTGCTGCGTCCTCTGTCCCTAGAACTATGGCGATTCCTTGAATCTACTCTTCTGGGACGTGTACCTGATAAGAACCTGCGACGGCTACACCTGTCCTCTGAGCTTTCCCGAGTGTGCTGCAACTGTCTCTCTACCTGCCCTGAAGGGGTTCCTGCTACGGGAACCAGACCTGCCTGCCGAATATGATCGGTGCCAAGCAGAGGACCTTCCGCGTCTATCGTAGTCTCTATTGGACCTGTAGTTATTGTAGGAGCGTTGGCTTCCTCTTGATCGGTCAGGTGGGGCAAAGGACACATGAGTCTGCTCGCCTGGCATTGCCATAACCGGGTGGGATTAGTACCCAAATGTATCCGGTATCAGGGGCGTTGCTCGCTGGGCATAGGGCCCGTACTGGCCTTGAGGAATGGCCATTACTGACTGAGCATAGAACTCACATTATTTGCTTTAGATTCTGAGATCAGAGCCCTCCTCTCTGCCTCGTCAAATGTATTGGGCATCGACCCATAGAACTCGGTCTTGAGATGGTGCCTAAGGTGACTGACAAGCAAGTTGGCTTGTTCTGCATCATCCGTCATGTTTATTCGGAAGAAAAATTTGAGGGACCGGTCTGCAAAGTGGGTCACTGACTCATTAGGCAACTGATTATCAAAGGCTAGGGGAGCGTTCAAGTCCTGCCCAAATCTGGCAGCCATTTTGTCGGCCATTCCCGTAATTTGGATTCCTGGGAAGCTGAACAAAATTCTCTTAAATTCTGATAGTGCTCTTCCCTCTAGGAATGTAGCAAATACCTTCATCACGTGGTGATCGGGCCATCCCATAAGAGTGATGTAGGTTTTGGTGTCAGGGTACCAATCCTCCCATACCTCAGAACTGCCTGAGAACTTGGAGGGTGGGGTCGTTAAGGGGTACTGGGGAGGAAAGTGGGTTGGAGGTAGGTAACTGGTGCAGCGAGGGGCGTACCGGTAATTACTGTGACTTTGTACGTGTAACTGCTGCGGTTGAGTTGGCCGGTACCGAGAGGATGGGGAATGTTGCCTAGCTGTTTGCTATGTAGGTGGTTGGTAGACGGGACCTTGAGAGTCGCTGGCCGTTGGATTTGGAGGGGTAACCCCAGAGTGGGATGTAGCGGCATCGTTTTGCGTATCCGGGGTGGGTTGAACCTCGGGCGCCATTGCCGTATCTATCTCCCGACGGCGGGATGCTTCTAACTGAGTCCCTAGGGATTCCCTGACCTCTCGTTCTCGAGGACTATCTTGCTCTATCTTAAATGAGTTAATCTCGGCCTCTAGTATGTTAAGAGCAGCTTTGAGCTTGTCGTTTTCAGCTCTCATTGCGTCTTTCTCAGCTCTCATCGCGTCTTTCTCAGCTCTAATCTCGTGTTTCTCAACTAGCGCCTCATACTGAGACTTACTTTCAGTTAGCGCTACTTCCAGACACTCCTTATCAGTATCTCCTATATGTAGTATCTCGGTCGTACACTGTAGTGATTTTGAAAGGATTATTCTGACGAGTAGCTCAGAAAGGACGAAGGTAAACGCATGCTAAAGGTAGCCCACCAGATTACAAAAACGTGCTTGGCACCTACCAGGACCCTTTTAAACGAAGCTCAAAAATTCTTAGCACATCACACGGGGTTCATTAAGGTGAATTGCGCAGTACGAAGAAGCATGATTAATGAAGGCAACAATGGGTGAATATCATTCATTAAGAACTAAATGGAATTGGATTGGAATCCATTGTCGCGTGCCTCACAATCACAAATTCAACTTCCATTTACTTCAGAGTACCTCTGTCGTATTTTGACAAACCATTAGCCACCAACCAGAAGGCTTACTAACGAGTGCTTTATGAAGTTCAAACAATATATTCGATTACAGATATATCACGTTTACGATTGATTGTTCTTGCGTTGTTAACGGAAATAAACGGAATGGGATCAGTTCAATCAACTAACGCCATTGCCGCAGTGTTCATTATGGGGACATACTTTGGAAGTGTAGATCATGCATAAAAGTAAGCCGTGATATCATAAACGCTGCGTCGCTTTTGAGCGTGTGTTCCTTGGAAAATCGTCGCTAGGCATAGATATTGCGTTGCTTTTGATATAGACGTCACAGAGCCCTGACATACAGAGAAGTTATCCTCCGATGTATATGAAGCAATTGCTTTTAAGTTTGCTATATGATCTCTTCACGGCAGATAATATAGCATCACATCCTTGGAATGGTAAGGCATGTCAGCTATATAACGAATAATCACTAAGGGAGTTTATAATATCTCATTTTTACATTACTCTAATAATGCCAACATTGATACAAACTTAATCAAATATTAAATGAACGTCACCCTTTACATGTTGGAACGCTTGATGCGTACTATATTTAACTTTTCCTGCAGATTTACAGATGCCTTTCCGAAGAAATATACACATTAAAGTGGAAAGAGCTCCAAGCGCACGCTAAGCAGTGCCAGTAATTCATTCAGAGCCGTTATGGCTCGATACACATAATCAATTACACATCAACCGTGTATGGTCAGACAGACTGTCGATAACGCACACACAAACGATACACTGACCAAGTAATAGAACGAAGAAGACAAGTTAAATTACTGGGCCATGTTGTTATTTCCTACATAATGAGGTGGTAAGTGGGTGCAGTTACGAAATGTGTATACAAAGTTAAGGGTCTAAAAATTAAACATTTCACAATTTATCTAATAGCTACGCTTAAAGTATATGTAAATAAACTTGATAAAATTTAATATGTCTAATATACAGATTTAAAAAGCACCCACCTGCTCTCACAGTGGAATGCAGATGCCTATCAGGGTGAAACGATGATTGACTAAACCATGTGCTCAATTATCTTCGTAAATCTGTGCGGGAGTACTAACCCCTGAAAAAGGGCACTCAATATTTCGAACACTCATGTATTGTAGACACCCTTAAATTAAATCATATTATATCGATTTAAGCTCATCATGAAGCTAGAAGATTCGAGTGTTCCCTACCAGGAGTGTTAGTTTTCCGAGTTTACCGAATATTGTTTGTGAATGAAGTACTCATCGACGACAATCATAAGGAAGCTATGCAGACATTAATGTGCACATAACTCGCATATTGCAAAGTTAGTAAGATTATTTAACGAAAATTTATGAACAGTAATAAACAAACGGTGTGTTTTTAACGGCTGGTATAAAAGACTGTGGAATAATTTAGTGGTAATTGTGCTTCAAAGAGAGTGCTATAAGGCATCAATTTGCATTTTCCAACATTGCGAAATATTTTCCAAGCAGCCAACATGAAGTAATATAGCCTCTAGCTTTACCTATGTCAAGTAGCGACGTACTGCTTGACACACACAAGCCGGACGGTTTCGGTCACTTTTTATTCCAAATATAGAGACAAATCCAACCTTTCGTGCACATATTTATTTGCGGATGCCGATAAATAATATTTGAATAATTATAATGAACAATTAGTAACGTCTCTAGCAATATAATTAGACGTTGCTTAAGTGCAAATTGAATTGTCGGTAAAATAAACTCAAAATTCATTCAAATATTTTTATGATTCGAATATATATGTTCAACACATATGTTAATACATCAATTTCACCATTTGATTTGAAGTTCACATGGCTTTAAGGACATATTGAGTTTATTAGGATGTGTCAACAAATGGTTAGTTAGTAGATTTTTATTAGCCCATAATATTAAAAATTCGATGATTGCTTTGGTACGTGATTAAGACTAAACTATTACAGGAAAAAATGCACCAACCACACACACACATATATATATATATATATAGAGAGATAGAGAGATAGAGAGATATAGATAGATATATATATAGAGAGATATAGATAGATAGATAGAGATAGAGATATATAGATAGAGAGAGAGATATATAGATATATTATATATATATAATATATAGATAGATATATATATTATAGATATATATATATATAGATATATAGAGATATATAGATATCTATATATATATATATATATATATATCTATATATATATATATATATATATATCTATATATATATATATATATATAGTGTCAATGCACATTTTGGTTGAAAATATTTTGGATTGACCATATCAATATCTTAGTGACGTACAATGTGAATGTATGTATTTATATATATGTAAATATATATATATATATATAAATATTTTATATATATATATATATATATATATATAATATATACATATATATGTACATATATATATATTTATATATATATTTATATATATATTTTTTTTTTATTTATACATGTTAACATATTAATATTAAAGTAAATGTGAACAGGTTCTATGTCTACACAGCGGTACATTGTTCCGTAGACAATATTGGGTTTGCGTGATCTGAATTTAATCAAATTTAGATCGTATTGGCTCCCCCTAAATCAATTCCCTTATAATTGCTGAGTTGATATTTGATCGAACGAATATAATTTTTCAATGTGTAAAGTCTAACTATCTGCATCTGAGAGGTTGTAGAAGAACAACACGCGTGTATGCTTTGATGTTTGCATCACCACCTTACGTATCCGACGCCATCGTGTCCGATGTTCGCTCAAGTGTGCTCGTGTGCCTATGTGACTAGTTACAAATAATCAATACATATCTGATTGGTACTGTAGATCATTCTTGATTGAGCGGGGCAAATCATTCACATCTATCTTAATCAAGCGAATAAAATCCTCTTTATTAACACCTAGACATTTGTGCAAGGGAGAAGGGACTGGGAGAAGGCCAACCCTGCTTGCTATCTCTGTCCGATGGTTACGAGGATAATACCAGCCATCCGGGCTCTTTCATCGCTGTTACCTTACAAGATTAGAATAGGCAATATGCTGCGTCAGCAAAACTATAGCATTTTCGTCTCTGGGGTCCACTCATCAGTGATAACAATTTAGTACTAGGCAAACGTTCACTGGTGATCGGCGCGATATTGCCCGTATCTCACTGGAAACTTAATAACCCATGCCTTAGTCGTAGGGTTGATAACGCTGGCGTACACATTATGGTGGTATTATGGCTCTTTATCGCGCGGTACTAAGAAAGGCATCTATTACTTGTATGCATATAACTTTCATATATGCTTGATTAAAAACATAAAACAGCCGAAGCACTTTTATTAAATAAAACATTTTGTAACAACAGGCTCACTTAGACCTCGCTGTTTTAATGTAGGAAAGCAAATGCCTGCGCAGTTAAAATTGCGCGGTTATTATACGCAAAAAACAAATCGAAAAACAATTATCACATACGCAAAAAACAAATCGAAAACGTTGCCAAGATACGTAGCTGCCATGCTGTGTCTTTCGTGTTAAGAGGTTTTTAATAATTCTGCTAAGATTGGCTGACAGGGCGTCTGTTTTTATTTTGTCAGGTGTCTTAATGCTTAAGTACACCTTACGATGGCTGAGTGTGAATTTTCAGTTATCCTTTATCTTTCACAATGAATGTTCAACCTCTATCTTGATATATTGGAGTACTATTTGCGCATAGAGTTCCGATATCCTTCCCTGCTGTCTATATTTAATGTAAAAGCTTCCACCTTGCTGATGGCATGCATCAAAAGGTTAGAGTCATAGCCTAAGAGGTAGTGGAAAATGACTAGTACAAAACAGTGTCCTCTGTATGGCCGACGCACCACACAATGGTGTACCCATAGTTTTGTCCATTCTATGACATTTCAAGGTATACCGGTGTTTACACCTTTCCTTTGTATTTTGACTCGCGGGCCTCCAATCGATACTCCCTTGAGCACCGTAGCGGCAACGCAAGTAGAAATAATTATGGCCAGAGTGCTTCCGCTTGTTGTGAATACAACGATTAAGGTTCTCTTATCTTGAAGCAGCATGTGGGGGTACCAGTCTGGATCACCATTTTGTTGGGTACTTTAACGGTCTTTATGCATGCGTGTAATAGTGAACTAGGCAAACTGCGGTGGATGCGCCTTATTGCCTAATACGACTGTTGTTTTCCTGGAATTCCTCAGTAAGACAGTCATCTTTTGTCGTCCATTTTGTCGTCGACCATGTTTGCGTCGTCCATTTTTATTCATGTCTGGATGGTTGGTGCAGTGCATTGTTTCTTTGAGAGTCAGATTATCAATATGCCATCATTGAAAACACCGGTTGGGCTAATATTGTTGTGTGTGGACATGTGTTTCGTGAAACCTGACAAGATTGGTATGCGACATAGTAGTTTGATTCCCATTATCGCACCGCCTACTTAGAAGATGTTTCTGTGAACAAACGTTTGTGCACTCTGCAAACCATGGTTAGAAGGTTGATCTCTCCTGTTAACTTCCACCGTACCTCCAGTTGGTAGGCTTCTATGAAGTCCCTAGGGTCACATTCAATGTAGTGGCCTGCTGGTATGGTCATCTATAACCCTCTCAGAAAGCTAGCGATGCTCTTTCCTGTACCTAAGGCTGTTTCTAGGCCTGACTCCTCGTGGCCCTATGATGATCCATTGATGACCGAAGCTCAGATTTTGTTCGCAGCTCTATTGGTATTTTTGTGTTGGATCCAGTTATCTCCTTTACCTACAGTTAAGGAAAACGCAGTGCCCGCTTCGACTCTATATTCCTTGGTAGCCTCGATAGGCTTATGAAATATTTATCTAGTATTTTCTAGCATTTCATCCGGGGTTCTGTATATACCAGTTTACACAATGTGTATGTTTGCATAGCTGGGTACATCCACATGGCTTATGATATCGCCAATGTGTTAATAGCTAAGTGCGTCTACAAAGCTTATGATATCGTTAATTTGTTTATTGTTATCTGCGTCCACAAAGCTTATGATATTGTCGATGTGTTTATAGGTAAGTAGGTCTACAAAGCTTATGATATTGTCAATGTGTTTATAGCTAAGTGCGTCTACAAAGCATATGATATTGTCAATGTGTTTATAGTTAAGTGCGTCTACAAAGCATATGATATTGTCAATGTGTTTATAGCTAAGTGCTTCCACAAGGCTTATGATATCGTCATAGCTAAATAAAACCGTGCACGACGCCTAAGTCTCTTGATACAGTAGCTTGGGTCAAATAGACAATACTTTATGGACACAAAATATACACTCACTGAACATAGCTGTTCACTTCAACTCTTTTTTGTGTTTAGGTAGTATATTTGGTTGACAATCTCACACCACCTTGCCAGCTACCTACGATGTGTATTTTGTATCCTACCATAGCATTTGCAAATGTGAATCACTAGGTCAATTATGCTCGCCTCAGAACTCGTTTATTCGTTGCCTATCTCACCTCTCTCTTTTGCAGGCGTGTTAAAACCCTAATACGTTTGTCTATGACACACCGCTCGTCTTGATTGTGAAACCAGCGGTGACATGCATCGGACAATTGAACTGATCGTGACATGACTGTTTAGTCCACCATGACTGCCGAATCGTTTTTCAAACAGCTGGTCTATTTGAGGCTCCAGCAAATATGCAAATTTGCCATGGTTCGCTGTACATGGCCAAAAGAAGCCAAACAGCTTAAAATGTGAACAACAACAAGAACTCGGCAATTGCACACAGATACTAAGCGTTACATACGATCGACAACAATCTTTCAACTTAACGCACCAGCCCTTCATTCGGGATCGGTCTTAGGTGAATTTCAAACCAGAGGCAGATCAGGGATTGTTCGAAGACGCCAATAGCCACCTCTGTGTGATTGAACAGATAAACACTCCCCTAATAGTTTAGGCCAGCCGTTGGTTAACCCGATTATGCGTGTGTCATATCTGACAGCCACTGTCACATGATTGGCTCTGTCTTTACTTTGGAATGATTAAAGATCACTTTGGGATGGCAGTTTGGCTAAAGCGTATGTTGAATCGGGAACGCCAAGATAATTTCTTTTAATGGTCGCGTGCACCCCATCTTATAATATATCCGACAGTTCTACTCCTACGTGGCCCGCACATTTCGATTATTTGTTCGATCTGTTGTGCCGCGACAAGCTGGCTTCCGCAGTTGTTGGTGTAATTTCCTGCAATACCTGGAGCATCTGTCCTCTACATTCAATCCATCATCTCTGTCGCATATTCTGACATAGCGTCCAATTAAAGCTGGTTTCCCCTCAGGGCACCACAGTCATCAACAGCAGTGGTCTCTTGCATATGTACCCGCTTAATGCCTGCAACCAGTTGTGGAATCAGGCTATTGTACAGTTGATTTATTGAAGAACTACGTGCACAATCTTCGCTCAGCATACTGCGCAATGATTGAATGTGCAAAGATCAAATGTCCAACCAATGAACCCTATGGATAAGGCACACACAGCTATATGCTAATTTTACTAGGTTCAATCAGCTTAAATTTTCTGCGAGGCCATTATGTGTGTGTTGATACGCGACTCTCTCTTGCAGTCAACACTCCATGTTATGACAGGACTTTTTGGTGTGTAGCCGATGCACAAAACTGCCCATTTATTCTCAATGGCGTTACGCTAACACATCACCCATACATTGCGCGTGAACCGATGAGTTGTGACCTTTTGACAAGACTGGGTCCTTGTTTTTTAAATGGGATTGGTCGGCTTTTGTAAGTCACTCCTCCTTTTCTGCTGTATGACTCTTGTTAGAGCCACACCAAGTAAAGCCAATACATGATATATGGTAAGCGGCCAATGGTTCCACTGTAGTATAAATCTTCAATGGTAGACATTTTGCGGTGTTCACTGGGAGTATGCTGTGTAATGGATGTTATTAGCAGATAAAGCTTGTTGAAGTCGCCAGTCCATGCATTATATATGCAGTGTATATCTTTCGCAAAAAGTTACAATGATTATATATCTTTGTAAACACTGCAAATAAAGCTTTTTAAATGAGATTCGGTCCCATCGCGCTGAATAGCGAAAATAACAGGTACACTGTTTAAATGAATGTCAACTTTATCAATTACCAGTGTGGGGTACACCTATCGAAAACAATTCGTCTCCAACAGCGTCCGAGCAGTTTACGATCCTCGATCATTCATGTCCGTAATGTGGATTGTAGTTTAAAACTGTCAATAACTGTCTGGAGTAAAGAAAAACTGGCTTAGGGTTGGCATTGACATTGTTTGGCATGTCAGGGGCAGGTGAGGGTCTCGAGCAAAGTGTTTATAGCTACACTAAGCTGCGTGACGATTATAAAATTACACGAAAGACATCCCCGTCAACAGGCGACGATACCATGAACACACGGCGGGGACTTAAAAAGGATCAACGAAATTCAGATTGCGAATTTTTGCGGTTTTCAGTAACGGGTCA
>CM067358.1:1803777-1828215 GCA_034190875.2 Urechis unicinctus | reverse complement strand
AAAGCCACATTAAGACGAAATAAAACGACTAACTAAATGACGGGTGAGGTATGTGCTGCATCGTATTTACCAAACCAAGCAAAATACAGTGCGCGAATTATCATGTTTGCATTGCCGGTATATTTTCTTTTGCTACTTCCGCGTCTTGTTAAACTGCTCTAATGCATAGGAAATGACTAACGATGCGGAAATGTGTTTGAAAACGATGCACTAATGGCTTATTCCATCAAAATATTGTTAAATGAACCTCTTGTAGTTGATACAAAAATTTGTATGTGCATCCTAAGGTCCCAATGTAGTTAATGACCTTTCTCTGTAAACAGGATGGGATACATATCCACAGTTAGTTAAAAGGGTGTTTTTTTACTATTAAATAAATGTCATATAACATATTCGGCATTCTATGCCAACCATCATTGTTAGCCATCCCAACATGAAGTCACATCGCGCAATCACAACATGTATCGTGTCAATCACTCAGCACATTGATCAACGTGTCACTATGGAAGGTTGTATAATATTTACCTGAAGCTCTTTATATGTTAACTGCTAAATGCGATAACCATTATCTGCGCCCATTACCAATAAGCTACGGCCGTTTGTATATATATGTATGTATATATATATATATATATATATATATATATATATATAGAGATATATAGGATATATATAGAGATATAGATATATAGAGATATATATATATATATATATATATATATATATATATATTATATATATATTATATATATATATATATATATATATATATATATATCTATATATATATATATCTATATATCTATATATATATATATGTATATATATATATATATATATGAGGTAATACGAGGATGTAGTTAAGATATGTGTTCCAGCCCTATCTTCGCGTCACGGCTTACCTTGCCAACATGCAACTTGCACCTCCCCCTACACCCACCCCATACTCTGCACTTCAGCAAACTTTCGCCGCAGTGTGCCTTATTCCACCCGCCCATCGACATAATTCCCGCCACACCTCGAGTCAGGAATCTGAACGAGTAAAATGACTCAGATTACCTCATTTCCGAAATAAATTGAGCAAGAGTTAATGGGCGATAAAAACCAGTTATCCCCGCCTCTAAAGTTCGCCACATGTTCCATTTAATAGGTACGCGTTAAGTATATGAATAAAAACTTAGCTTTGTACGGCCTCTTGGGCTGGCTGGTGGGTTGTAGTAGTCTGGCCAGTGTGCTGGAGGAAGCTGGCCATAGTCAAAGTGGGGCTAAAAAACTACAACGTTGGGGGTAAAAACGTTGAAGAGGGTGGTAAAAATACGTTGAAATGGGGAGTTTGGTTCCATATTCACTGTACCCCTCAGTTCGACTAAACAATCATAAGTGTGAGGTGGAGTGCATGGCTCACCAGATGCCTTATGTACATTTGTTCCGAAGAACAGACCAGACAACGTTCCGTTGATAGGAGACCGTGGATCCCCATGCTGGTCTTTCATTGTCGTCGACATCATACCGCCGTGTTTTTATCTTGAATGTCTCGGAAATTCTCTGGAATATTATCTCGGTAAATATTCATATGGCTTAAAGTACGACTCGGTAGATGCGTTTGCTATTTCATAAAGTCTTTCAAGATCCTCCTTCGAATGCACTGCTAAATGATAAACATTGCATGATTAACAAATGTGGAATAAGTGATCTGTTTGTCAATGGTAGAATTATGAAAGGTGTCAAATATTGATATACGTTTAATCTGATCAGGTCAATCGGCAGAAAATAACTAACCTTTGCTTTCCGCTATCGCAAACAGCACAGTACGCCCAATAAAACGTACTCGTATTGCTAAAAAATAAAATACTATGCTCGAACTGGCTGACTGTTCGATATGCAATAGAATATATGCTAATTGACGCGCTGGTATATTGATCTCCTCGTTCGTTTACGGAATTAATCAGCATGTTACTTGGAGCGTCCAAAGGTAAATCTATACCATCGTGTGGGAATATAGACTCTGTCGTACATTGATCTTAATGTGTATTTACGATATCGATCAGCGATTTTGTCGTATCGATAATGAGCGTACAAGAACAAAATCTAAATTTTAACATTCGTTTAGTTGTTGAAGAAAAATCACTGTGTTAAAAGATTATCAGATACTCCGTGAAGCTTGGTGAGATGACTAATACCTTCTATCTAGAATACCCAATTATTACAATGGGATAAGAAGAGACTATAAACCACCCAAAAACCGTATTTATCTTTCCTGGTACAGCTCTGTTGGGCTATTTCTGCTGATGTATTTGTACACGCTTGCGTTTATAAATAGATGGTTTGTGTCGGCGTATGCGATTGTAGATGAAAAGATGCGTCATTTATCATTTCACTGAAATCCACTTGACGGTTGAAGTTAATGGGGCGTAGTCAACTGTAAAGAATGTACAACCTCATTAAACCTGAAAAAGTTCGACGTTTTTGCTTGTTTGTTTCACGCAAAACGATGAATATCAACCATTTAATATATCTCAATATGAGTACATGTTTCCCCTAATATCATAAACCTTCCTGACAGGTGCAAACGGAATATCTTTAATGGCTTTGAACCGCATCTAAATGGTGACTATAAAGGTGCAACTTTACTGAACAATCACTTGACAGAGTGACTCGTCTGGAACACATTGGCTGTGGTGGTATGCTTGTCGGTGGCCTGTTTTGTTTTTTGTTTGTCTGGGTATTTAAATGTGTTCGTCTACCTGGGGTCCTGTTCACAAAAGTCAGAGTGCGCTTAAACAAGTAAAGCATTTGCACAATTGAGTCGATTTACATATAAATATTTTCGCCTACTTGGTCCAGTTCATGTAACTTTATAATTTCCATGGGGTCTTTTCCGCGCTAAAAGCAGCTTTAGTGATATTCACCTTGTTTAAACCTTGGTAGTCTTCTGCGCCTATGCGGTAACTATGTTTGTCTGCCGAATAATAATCTTGCTCTTCAAGTTGGTGACCTAAGTCGTTCCATTGGCTTTACCCAAAATGTCTATATGAGGAACTTGACCAAGCTTGCGTGAGAGTGGCTCTTATCAATAGCATTCCAGTAGCCTCCCCAGTAGCCCGTCTTACAGCAGACACAGCGTCTGCCCCATCGTCAATAAAGAAAGCGCGGTCTTGTAATCAAGTCGTCTTGGACAGTGGTCAACCGGAACCACCGCTTACGGTTGACTATAACTCAAACAATAGCAACACTACTAAGCCAATCGCATTGGCAGAGAGAGTCAGCATAGATGTTTAAACAAACAGGTCGTAAGTAAAGGAGATATCTGAAATAAGCCTTGTAAAAGCTTGTGCTACTATGGAATTAATCAAAAATATAAATTTTGCATTAGTGAAAGATGGCTGTGACGGAGCCAAAGAAACTGATAGCCCATTTACATAATTCGTGCGACGAATTTTCTTCTGTTATCTAACGCAGGTATACATAATTAACACTTGTCACCAAAAATCAGCATTCAAAAAGCATTAAAATATCACACATTTCATTGTTCATTTCTGCTTGCAGACTCGTCGGTTACTTAGCGTACGTTGGCATCGTTTACATGCAAGGGTCACTAACAGGCGGCATAAACCTGAATGTGATTCTTTCTGGCATTCCAAGCATCTTAGGAGAAATTATTCCTGTGTGAAAGTACGAAATCAATTGCTCTGTTTATAATATGCCTGCTTAAATATTAGTGATTCTTCGATTATTAATATAAATAGTTTATCAAGATCCGGTGTACGGCCAGCAGAAGCCGGCTGCTTTGCATACATTTATGTGTTATGTGGTTGCTTACTGGCAATGAGAGTGAGGGGCATTGGGTTCGAAAAAACGCAATGATTTTTATGCTTCAATTTTTGAAGTTCACGGCATCGACATAAATATATATATATATATATATATATATATATATATATATATATATATATATATATATATATATATATATATATACATATATATGTATATATATATATATATATGTATATATATATACATATATATGTATATATATATACATATATATATTGATGTGTAAATGCATTATTTTTTATTGAGTGCCCCCTAAAAATCCAAGCGTGACTGTTAAAGAAATTATCAACGGAGGGCGCCATTCCCTTATCTATCGCAATCTCTGCTAATAACATTAAGTAAGACTACATCACATCCGCAGGCAGATAATAGAAATGGATTCTGAGCATGCATAGGACTTTATAAACAGATTCGAAGTCATAAAACCTGCATCAGTTTATTCCCCGGTATGTTCATCCCTTTGCCAATCATCATCAACTGGCAGCAATTCATCTCCTCCTTACGCATCACATACCACGATGGATCCCATGGGTATTAACAATTCGCTGCCAATCATCATAAATCACAAATCACATCTCAAGGAGGCTGTATATTGGCATTCATGGTTTGCATCCGTCCGTAACAAGTGCATCATTCAATTTTGGAAGGGTTTTAGTGTAATGCGCGCCATCACACAGATGAGTGAGTCCGGCTTTGGAAATATACATACTCGCGCTACAGGTTTCAATTAAAGCATCCATTGAGAAATAATACATTATTTATAGGCATATTATAAACAGAGCAATTGATTTCGTACTTTCACACAGGAATAATTTCTCCTAAGATGCTTGGAATGCCAGAAAGAATCACATTCAGGTTTATGCCTCCTGTTAGTGACCCTTGCATGTAAACGATGCCAACGTACGCTGTGTAACCGACGAGTCTGCAAGCAGAAATGAACAATGAAATGTGTGATATTTTAATGCTTTTTGAAAGCTGATTTTTGGTGACAAGTGTTAATTATGTATACCTGCGTTAGATAACAGAAGAAAATTCGTCGCACGAATTCTGTAAATGGGCTATCCGTTTCTTTGGCTCCGTCACAGCCAACTTTCACTAATGCAAAATTTATATTTTTGATTAATTCCATAGTAGCACAAGCTTTTACAAGGCTTATTTCAGATATCTCCTCTACTTACGACCTGTTTGTTTAAACATCTATGCTGACTCTCTTTACGATTGGATTAGTAGTGTTGCTATTGTTTGAGTTATAGTCAACCGTAAGCGGTGGTTCCGGTTGACCACTGTCCAAGGCCACTTGATTACAAGACCGTGCTTCCTTTATTGACGATGGGGCAGACGCTGTGTCTGCTGTAAGACGGGCTACTAGGGAGGCTACTGGAATGCTATTGATAAGAGCCACTCTCACGCAAGTTTGGTCAAGTTCCTCATATAGACACTTTGGGTAAAGCCAATGGAACGACTTAGGTCACCAACTTGAAGAGCAAGATTATTATTCGGCAGACAAACATAGTTACCGCATAGGCGCAGAAGACTACCGAGGTTTAAACAAGGTGAATATCACTAAAGCTGCTTTTATCGCGGAAAAGACCCCATGGAAATTATAAAGTTACATGAACTGGTCCGAAGTAGGCGAATATATATATATGTAAATGTGAAAATACTTTACTTGTTTAAGCACACACTGACTTTTGTGAACAGGACCCCAGGTGGACGAACACATTTAAATAACCAGACAAACAAAAAACAAAACAGGCCACCGACAAGCATACCACCACAGCTCCTGTGTTCCAGAAGAGTCACTCTTTCCCATGTCAAGTGATTGTTCAGTAAAGTTGCACCTTTATAGTCACCATTTAGATGCGATTCAAAGCCATTAACGATATTCCGTTCGCACCTGTCCGGAAGGTTTATGATATTAGGGGAAACATGTACTCATATTGAGATATATTAAAAGGTTGATATTCATCGTTTTGCGTGAAACAAACAAGCAAAAACGTCGAACTTTTTCACGTTTAATGAGGTTGTAAATACTTTACCTTTGACTGCGCCCCATTAACTTCAACCGTCAAGTGGATTTCAGTGAAATGATAAATGACGCATCTTTTCATCTACAATCGCATACGCCGACACAAACCATCTATTTATAAACGCAAGCGTGTACAAATACATCAGCAGAAATAGCCGAACAGAGCTGTACCAGGAAAGATAAATGCGGTTTTCGGGTGGTTTATAGTCTCTTCTTACCCCATTGTAATAATTGGGTATTCCAGATAGAAGGTATTAGTCATCTCACCAAGCTTCACGGAGCATCTGATAATCTTTTAACACCCTGATATTTCTTCAACAACTAAACGAATGTTAAAATTTAGATTTTGTTCTTGTACGCTCATTATCGATACGACAAAATCGCTGATCGATATGGTAAATACACATTGAGATCAATGTACGAGTCTATATACCCACACGATTGTATAGATTTACCTTTGGACGCTCCTTATCGATTCAAGTAACATGCTGATTAATTCCGTAAACGAACGCAGAGATCAATATTCCAGCGCGTCAATTAGCATATATTCTATTGCATATCGAACAGTCAGCCAGTTCGAGCATAGTATTTTTATTTTTTAGCAATACGAGTACGTTTTATTGGGCGTACTGTGCTGTTTGCGATAGCGGAAAGCAAAGGTTAGTTATTTTCTGCCGATTGACCTGATCAGATTAAACGTATATCAATATTTGACACCTTTCATAATTCTACCATTGACAAACAGATCACTTATTCCACATTTGTTAATCATGCAATGTTTATCATTTAGCAGTGCATTCGAAGGAGGATCTTGAAAGACTTTATGAAATAGCAAACGCATCTACCGAGTCGTACTTTAAGCCATATGAATATTTACCGAGATAATATTCCAGAGAATTTCCGAGACATTCAAGATAAAAACACGGCGGTATGATGTCGACGACAATGAAAGACCAGCATGGGGATCCACGGTCTCCTATCAACGGAACGTTGTCTGGTCTGTTCTTCGGAACAAATGTACATAAGGCATCTGGTGAGCCATGCACTCCACCTCATTTTGGAACAAAACAGTTAATTGTAAGCAGTGGTATCGTTGATCTGTGCAATTTGCCGAATTCTGCTGCATTCCTGATCACCCACCTCATTACGTCACGATGGTAATGACCTCGCCTGGATCAGAGGCGGACGCGTTCTGCGTCAAAAATAATTCCTGAGATTTGATCGATCGCGCAACCAGGAAGTGAGATGCGCACATACATGGGTACAGGTATTCGTAATTTATAACATTCAGCTGACTGTAGGTACATTTGTTGATGTAAAAACTAGATATCCCAAACGACCTCAAAGCGTTAATCTAAGAATCTAGCCTGCCCTAAATGCAACCTTAAACCTGAAAAAGAGCTTACTCAGTGAATAATGTCTTATCGCATGCCAGATTACTACTGTCATTTTTACAACTTGCTCTGCCAATATTGATGGATATATGTATTTATCAGGCGTTCCGTTAGTGAAGTAGATTCAATATTAAAATTAATAGGCCAATACTATCATGTACATATACCTCAAATGTATTGTACTGTCGTGTAATTTCATAGTTGTCACGCATCTCAGCGTAGATATAAAATCTTTGCGCGAGACCTTCACATGACTTGCCAAACAATGTTAATGCCGACCCAAGGCCACTTTCCTCGCTCTAGACAGTAGTATAGGTAATATCGGATCCAGCACAAATGGAGACCCACAACAAGACTTTTGATTCATCCACTTACCCCAATGAATCTTCCCACTTCAACGTTATTTAGCCTAGTTCGACTATTCATTTACACCGAGAGGCTCAGATTTTACGGGTGCAAAACCCCCATCTGCGCTTATGAATGTTTAGTCGAACTGGGGGGTAAAGTGAATATGGAACCAAACTCCCCACTTCAACGTATTTTTACCACCCTCTTCAACGTTTTTACCCTCAACGTCGACGTTTTTTAGCCCCACTTTGACTATGGCCAGCCTCCTCCAGCACACTGGCCAGACTCCTACAACCCACCAGCCAGCCCAAGAGGCCGTACAAAGCTTTTTTTTCATACACTTAACGCGTACCTATTAGATGGAACATGTGGCAAACTTTAGAGGCGGGGATAGCTGTTTTTTATCGCCCATTAACTCTTGCTCAATTTATTTCGGAAATGAGGTAATCTGAGTCATTTTACTCGTTCAGTTTCCTGGACTCTAAGGTGTGGGGCGTAAATTATGTCGATGGGCGGGTGGAATAAGAGGCACTGCGGCGAAAGTTGCTGAAGTGCAGAGTATGGGGTGGGTGTAGGGAGAGGTGCAAGTTGCATGTTGGCAAGGTAAGCCGTGACGCGAAGATAGGGTTGGAACACATATCGTAACTACAAATCCTCGTATTATCTCATACATACATAAATATATATAGATAGATTATATATATATATATATATATATAGAGATATAGAGATATATATAGAGATAGATATAGAGATATATATATAAGGATAGAGAGATAGATAGAGATATAGATATAGATATATCTATCTTCTCTATAGATAAGAGAAATATATATAGATCTAGAGGGAGAGATATCTAGATAGAGATCTCTCTCTAGATAGAAAAAAGAGATCTCTCTCGCTAAATACATCTTTCTCTCTTTCTTCTTTCTCTCTCTCTATATCTCTCTCTCCCTATCTCTATATTTATTTATATCTCTCTATATCTCTCCCTATATCTCTCCCAATCTATATCTCCCTCTCTCTCTCTCTACATCTCTATCTATATAAATCTATATCTATATATCTCTCTATCTCTATATATATATTTGATCATATTTATTGCAAATTCATCAGAAATGATATTAATATCCGTTAATATGTCATCACAATAAGTTAAAAGTTATAGGGAAATTGTAAATAACGAATGTAACTTATAGCACTTCTGATCTTTCTTAAAACGATGAATGATTGAAAGTTAATTTAAAATCAGTTAGGGCGTTTGTGTTTAAAATCAATTTGATTTATGATGGTTATCAACCGCGATGAATCATTTACGGAGGAATGTGTTAATTTGTTGACGTATTTGGCTTTCCTACATTCCATCGTCAATTGGTCGCGCAAATTATGCATCAGATCAATCAACATAGGATTTTTGGCGGTTCCGGTGTCATTCGACTTAAACTAATACAGATACATTTGTTGGTCGATTGGTCGAGCAACGACGCCTAACGATAGCCTGTGCAAACGAATCGTCTGCCCGTAGAGCGGTCATATGGGCTTAAATAACTTTGTAAACGCGCACTTAATACTGTTGAATGACGCAGTAAAACAGCAAATCATCATTGATATATTCATTGGACTATGGGAAACACTTACTCAGTTATTGCTTTTTCTGGCACAATCATAGTAGATCCCATACCGTTCTTTCTAAGACGGACAAATGTGGCTTGAATAGACGCGACAGCCCTACGAGGATCTGATAAAGCTGACTTGATGTGTGTGTTATGCCACAGAATTAGTTGAAACACGTTGATCGCATCCGTTTAGTGTTTATTCAATGGCGTGTGTTAATCGCTCAGTCAGTATGCCCAATCTAAGTGATGTGACAAACAGTTAAGGGTGGTTAGTTGAGACTATTACTAGCGTCTGAGACTAATTAGCTGACACTCCGATGCTCTGGATTCGGTATCAACACTGTACATTAAAGAAGATGTAAGGCCTGTTAAAATGAATTTTGCTACATAGAGATTGCCGTCTGAGACCAAACCTATATTAAGGAATAAATTGCGGCTTTAAATGAATAATGAGAAATCAAAATTTCTAGAATATGACGTTATGCTCATTTCTTTGCATATCACAATCCAACCCACGCGAACAATTGCAACATGTGAGAAAGGGGGAAACTGAATACAATTTTCACAGGGAAATGTGTAAAGCGTTGCGTTATCGGCCAAACAATAGGTCTTTTAACGTTAAAATACCGAACATACGTCACGCATCCGTGTGAGTAGGTACGTAGAGCGTGGTGAAACTAATCTAGATCCGCTCGGCATCAATGCGGTGGTACTGTAGACGTCACGATACGTGCCCAAGTTGGGTCTTCAGCATCATTTATATAAACTGAGCATCAATATAAAAACTTGGATGCTACGGGTGCATGTAATGTAGCTTGCTTGTCGAATGGCATCTATTTACGACTCATTTGAATATAAATCGTCTCTCTAAAAACCCACACCTGTTGATTTGACCATTTACATTAACTTGCAGTGCCAGCTCTATGGGCTATAATAGATAAATACAGCCCAGTTGTCATATGCATCAGCAATGATCCACGCATGCATCATAAATGATATACGATCCTAAAAAACAATGTATGGATCCTGTTCGTTGTTTACACGTTAGACGTAAGGTTATAGATTTCCATGTGTTTGCCTGGCCGCTTTAAGGTAAAACTCATTAATCTCAGCTCTGTTTACAAATCGCTTATCTCTGTACCAGATTGCTCAAACCATGTTCGGTTGCAAACTATTGTTTTATCAATTATGTGAATGTCTGCTGTTGCAATAATAATGCATTGGAGGTATTTCAGCAATGTATTATGTAGTTCAGGGTGCTGGAGCATAAAACGCAACCCAATCAGCCATCACGTTATCGTAACCGGTAACTTGTCCATAAATGATGGAGTTCTTTTACTTGTTCATACTACCGTAATGCTCGTTCATTATAGCGCTGTCACATAAGTTCGCTGAGCGCATTGTTTGGGAGTCTTCCATGCTGCATAAGTAATCACTGAGAGCAAATTCTGTTTTGATCATGTTAGTAAATATTCTTCATGAAAACCTACCTTCACATACCACAATCAATGAATACTGCTATTCAATTAAGCTCTACAACCTCACGTCAAAGAGGTTGTGGTCATAAATTGTAACAGTGCAATTAACTGCCTTTAATCTGAGTGCATGGGATTCCTGTTAAGACACGTTAGTTCACATTAATCTTCCTGAGCACTTGCAATCGATTCAAGAACATAGCATATGGATCATAACACTTATGGAATAATCAAACCCAGGCTGTTAAGCATTCTCTCAACTTCGAGCGCGGCACATTGATGGATGAAACATAATGTTCGAATATCGTCACTCCCAGTGTTTAAACATTTGATTTTAACTTCGGCTGGTCATGATTCACAGCTAACTGAATGTGCTTCATAGGGTATTTAGGATTTTGAACCTGATGCGATGTGCTTTAAATAGCGCGAACACATTATTAACTGAAATATCCATGGAACGAATGTTCACATAGAGAAGTTTGTATAAGCTATCCAATATTTCATTAGAAGAGCTCGTCTTACAAACAAAACTCAAACGGATCCAGGATTGTTTGGGTGCGCACGGTTATCACGATAGATATCCAAATAATCGTACCCTGACATATGTTAACTTGATTTACGGTAGCTGCCGCCAAATAGTTTGTTCACGACAGAACGTGTTTAGATATCCCCCGGGTATTTATACATAAAGGACAATCAATTATAGACTCGGTTATAACATATTTTAATAACTGTCAGCGAGCAACACCATCAGCGATGAGATTTTTTTTCTATCAACCATGAAGCGTCAGTGCATATGCACGCTGACTACACTTTCGCGGTCGAAAGCTAAGGGCTTGTTCACTGTGTAGAGAATAAAACTCGATATTTTATGACAAATAATTCACATCGCTACTAATTACGCCATTGACGTCAATGGATTGTCGGTGCAGATCCACCAATCGCTGCAATAGATCAAATGATCATTCTCAATGTAGGCGGATGCAATTCTACCACATAAAGGATGTGGGCTCTCAGCGACAATCAAGCATGAACTAACATGCTCACAGCCCATTATATAAAAAAACATGATATCTGTGGCCGATTTGCTGTGCAACATATCTTTGAAATTGCCTACGACCACACGATCTTCGCATCATGCAAACACTAAAGCCGCGATAAATGTCTTACATTGACTTAGACAATAATGATAATATGATTGCGGGTGAGGACATTGCCAAAATATCGCTGCAGAAAACGCTGCTGGATAGTTTCTTGCAAAGGCCTCGAAATGGGCTGTGACATCGAGAAAATCTTCAAATAAACCTATCTTCGTTGCCTCACCAACTTGCTTGGCATCAGACAGCAGCCCGCTAAATTGACATAGCGACACATATTGCCCTGACTGTGGCTAATAGCTGGGATATGACACATAAATTCGTTTCTGACTATCCTTCCATTACAGAGTGAAGGAATTCGGCCATAAGGGTTATATTACGTAAGGAATAAGGCTCGACCAAACGATATAGAAAGCTATCATTTCCAAATGATCCGCGCAACGCATGGTTGATCGTGACGTGAATGATTTGGGAAACAAATGTTACATATTCACTACCAGGAAAGATTTTATTACGATTTAATCAAACATCGATACCAGTGGTATACATTTAATGGATCTTGCAATTAACGGTAATATATGATTGAAAGAGCAACCCGTTCCTTTTGTGTCAAGCTTCGCTCCATGACTGCTGGTAAGAAACAGGTAAATAAAATTTTAGTATATCTACACGTTGCAATACACGTTGCAATATCGATATATATATATATATATATATATATATATATATATATATATATATATATATAGATATATATATATATATATATATATATATATATATATATATATATATATATATATATATATATATATATATATATATATATATATATATATATATATATATATATATATATATATATATGTAATCGCTGCGACCCGGCAGATGCAATAAATCAAGTATATTGATGTTTTATCATGAATCAGAATGCAGTTTCAGAATGTGCTTTTGTCAATTGCTAGCATTTCGACGCCTCTATATTGTGTTACCATGTGCACAAACATGTGACCAGTAGGCCCACAATACCGCTGACTTGTGCACTACCGATCTGAACCGATTAATGCACACTGGGAATGGAATTATTTGGCTGTTTGCTTCGTATGGGACATGATTTGTCCATCATACTTGCATTAACCAAACAGACCGTAAATCTACCAGCATACACCAGCTAGTCCAAATGCAAATGACATTGAGCATATATGCCTTAACATGTCAATCATGAATTGGGTTTGTTTCATGGCAGGTGAAGGTTTGAGATTTGCCCGAACTACGAGGGTGTAGACAAAAACAGCTGTTGTATTGCTGCCCCATGCTATTGAGGACCGATATCACATATAACAGAGTTGTAGAATAACCTACTGAGTATCGCCCTAATTATTTTCACTCTCGATCTAATGCTATCACGAGATATCATGGCTCCTGTGTTATTGTCTAGATGTGACAGGTAACCATATAACGAATCAAGACAATTACATCTTGCTTTTTACGTATTCAGTGTTCAATGAATGCAAATACACTTTTTCACATATTGGGATTTATGAACATTTACACATTCAATATAGTGAATTTACGCATTAAACCCCAATAGTCTAATTGTCGCTTGATCCTGAAAGGTTTGCATTTTGCAGGCTGGAATCACACATGCGCATGAATATAACGGGTCAGGCGGATAATTGTCGAATAGAACTAAAGTTTGTCGTACTCACGAACTATGATATAAAACAGCATACTACACCTTAATAGATTGGTTTAAGGGAATTAATTAAATACATTTCACCACCACTAGTTTTCATTAACATTTGCACCGTGCACTGACCAAATTGTTGAATAAATCGTCTAATAAATTGCTTAACAATCAAGTCGGAGCTGCATTAATCAGTTTTTACAAGCAATCAGCCGAAGTATATATGTCGTGCGACGGATCCATAGATAGCGCAGCGCTATCGATCGATGGCGCAAATCGATCGATAGCGCTGCGCTATCTATGGATCGGTCGTTAGCGCAAGCATCGATAGATCGCGCAAGCATCGGTAGATCCTGCTGCACTATCAATCGATAGTTCGTGGGTCATGAAGGATTAGATTTAAAGCGGAACTACAGGCCCTCCATAGATAGCGCAGCGCTATCGATCGATGGCGCAAATCGATCGATAGCGCTGCGCTATCTATGGATCCGTCGTTAGCGCAAGCATCGATAGATCGCGCAAGCATCGGTAGATCGTGCTGCGCTATCAATCGATAGTTCGTGGGGCATGAAGGATTAGATTTAAAGCGGAACTACAGGCCCTCCATAGATAGCGCAGCGCTATCGATCGATGGCGCAAATCAATCGATAGCGCTGCGCTATCTATGGATCCGTCGTTAGCGCAAGCATCGATAGATCGCGCAAGCATCGGTAGATCGTGCTGCGCTATCAATCGATAGTTCGTGGGGCATGAAGGATTAGATTTAAAGCGGAACTACAGGCCTCAACATGGTTTTGCCGTGTGCTTGTTGCATCTTGAGATGATTTTAAAGGGAAACTGACGAGTTTGCATGGGAGATTTAGTGACGATGTTGTACTAAAGGTAACAAAGGAATCTAATAAATGGGTTTCTTGGTTTTACTAAGCTATAAGCATGATAAGACCTATACTCTCTTAACTTCACCCCTTAATAGGCTACTATGTAGTACATCACAAATTTCACTAAATTTACTTACTTTTTTTGCAGTTTGGCATTTCCAGACGATCTGCATTACATGAAGAATAATCTGGATGAATCTAACCAACTCATGATCAGTGTCAATTTCCCGTTCTCTCTTGTTGTAAAAATATGTACTTTAAAGAAGTAAATTGGCTTCATATGTATGCTCTGGTCTTCCTTTTCTTTCTTCTTATCTCAGCAGGACACACATTGGCACCGGTAACTTAGCTCAATAATAACAGTTATAACAAACTGTAATCTGTGTGCCTACATAAACTGCCAAATAAACATGCACATTGCGTGGTAATTGTCGATTAACGATTGTTTGACAAATAATCCATTGTTTATCAGACTCCCGGATCGGACTGAGAGGAGCTCACATCTCACAAGGAAGGTGTCAATCTTGAGATATTTGACCTAGATGTCATTAAGCCATAGGGGGAGAATTAAAAGCAAAGTTTCCATGCCCTCAGGGAGCTCGGATGTGGGGCATTTGTGGCGAGATAAGTAAAGCACAAATTGTAAAAAAACGGTCGATAAGTTAGACTAGCAGAGTTATCAACAGGTAGAATGAGGGATTATATAAATGAGTATCAGAAATGAAGTTAAAAATGCCGATAGTTTATGCGAAACAACCGGCTCTTTTTCCATTTTTACGAATATCGTCACCCCTGCGGAAACGTGCGCAATAAGCATATGTGAACGAGTCACAACATAGAGGGCAAGCTCAAGATGCTCGACGAAGCAATGGTCAGCATCCAGCGCATAGAGAGCCGTCTATCTGCTCCAACGCCAAGTAACAGCCCGTCATATGCTGCCGTCACAGCCACAGCCACGGCGAAATTTTTTAGCATTAAAACGATTACCAAGACTGGAACCGCTGCTCCAAATTTAGCAATCGCCGCTCAAACGGATGTGTTTGAAAAGAATGTCAGTGCGCCTACCGACCGAAGCAACGACGGCTACAAAACTGTAGAAAGACGCACGAGAACAGAAGAAAGCCCCATGTCAAGGGGGTTGCTACCTCCAGTACTCTGCGGGGAGCACCTGAACCCAGCAGAGACTTGTTCGTCTAAAGAGTCTGTAAAGATACAATTACAGATGAGCTATTACGGTACATGCAAGATAAAGGAGTGGAATGTCGAAAGGTAGGGAAGCTTTCAAATGACGCCGCCAAGTTTGACAGTTTCCGCGTGGAAATAAAACTCTCTGATCTCGACAATCTTTTGAATGATTGTTTTTGGCCGGTTGGCATATGTGTTAGGAGATTTTATCGCAAACAGGAAAGCAATTAGGTGGTATTTGTTACTGGTGTTGTGATGTTGCAGCAAGTAGAGGAACAGCGAAAGCTGACTCCTGCTTGGTGTTGTGATGTTGCAGCAAGTGTAGGAGCAGCGAAATCTGACTTCCCTTGCTAGTTTATCGAGTACTCAAGTGTAATAGCCAAATGATGGAAAAGAAATAACAATAAAATAAATGAATAATAAATTTAATATGTTTATCAAAGTCTCTGCAAAGTCTGCCAATGCCGTAATCTGTGGTAAATTCATATGCCAGTGAATTAAAGATCGACTGAATACAACATTAAATAAGAGATCAACCAGTCATCAACCTCTACTCCGATTTTTGTCTTGATATGTGTTAAAGATTTTTAGCAGTTCAAGCAGCTGGATATTGGGAGACACTGGTCAACGTTACACTGCAACTAATTTATTGGAACTCATAATTTTTCATTGTATCAATTGATAACATTTAATTTAATTGATCATAGACATTAACATAGAAAATGGTAATTAAACGGGCAATATTTTGGAAAAATCGATGAGGTGTCCCTCAAACAGCACTTGGCGTCATCCTGATATTTAAAAAAAACATAGTCATTATCAAAAATAGACATACAATCAGTCGATCTGCCTGCGCCATCGATTGATAGCGCAGCGCGATCTACCGATGCTTGCGCTAACGACGGATCCATAGATAGCGCAGCTCTATCGATCGATGGCGCAAATCGGTCGATAGAGCACAACATATATATATATATACTCATATATATATATATATGTATATATATATATATATATATATATATATATGAGTGTATATATATATATTTATTGATACATATATATATTTAAGTGTATATATACGCATATATATATATATATATATATATATATATATATATATATATATATATATATATATATATATATATAAATATATATGTACAGAAGTATATATGGATATTTATATATACTTAATTATATACATTTATATATATATATTGATATATGTATATATCTATATATAAGTGTAAATATATATAGAGAGAGATATATATGTACATTTATATATATAAATAAATATTTATTTATATATAGATTGGTACATGTATATATATAAGCATAAATATAATAAAATGTGTATATATATATATATATATGTATATATATATATATATATATATAAATAAATATATATATATATATATATATATATATATATATATAATATATATATATATTTATCTAAACTAACGGATAAGACCCAAATTTTTGCACATGATGATTACTTTGATATTATACGATTATCAGCAAAACAGTACACACCAAAGTATGTTTAGCTTGATTAAGGTCGACCGGATTATATTTTTTCCAGGCGTTTGACACTGAAAGATAAATCATAATTCAATTAGTTCTGATCGAATCCTTTCATCATAAAGGACCTAATTGAATTTCGTTTTTTATTTATGTAATGAGGCTAAATTGAAGATATATGACCGGTACATTGCTATCATATTCGAATTACCAAAAACTGTTGTTCCGGTTGCAACCACTCAAGGCAAATATCGGCAAGTGCCATGCAAAGCTAGATCGGATACTTCTTAATCAGTATCATTGTAATTACTTTTATTATAATCCTTATTACATGAAAACTGAAAATGCTGCCAAGAGGACTTTATTTATGGAAACAATTCACTGTCAAAACTAAGTTATTCGTAGCTAGCTGGTTGGTATTCAACCAAAATACATTGAAATAGCATTGATTTGCCTCACGCCTAATGACCTGTACATTGGTGGTTCAGTGCCTTGTATGTAAGAGGGTTTGACTTTTGACCTTGAGTAAATATTTTACTGAAGGTCTAACATAATATGTTGCTATTAAATCGTCGTAAAAATGTGTGGTTTAACCGAATAAATAGAGACAAATATTGCTCACATTACAATGACACATTATTTGTTTGACGAGTACGAATGGAGAAGGCAGTTTTTTGTCTCTCGTAAAAAGCGATAATATCCCCTGTATGGGGCACTTGAAATAGGCAAGAAAGTGGTCAACAAGATTCATAAACATTCTGGGGCCATACGTACGACAAATCAAGCACGGATTAATAAGAGGATCTGGAGAGGAATAGGATCTCAGTTTAAAGATGGTCAAAGGAAAGGGGAACCAGAAAGGGCAGGCCACGCCCAGTCAGCAAGCTGCGTCATCGGCTGACCCGCTGGACGAAGCTCTGAAGAATTTAACTGGTTCATCAGTCACAGCTGAGCTATTAATAACATTGTTTAAGGCTCAAAACGCTTCGCTGAAGAAACATTTCTTTGACCTTTTAAATGAAAAAGACGTCGAAATTAAACAACTTAAAGTCCAAGTTAACAACCTTGAAAACAGGCTTGACGACCATGAGCAGTACGGAAGACGCAATAGTGTTCAAATAACGGGTCTGGAAGAAGACGCAGATGTCTGTTCTTTCATAAAAGACAAGTTCGATGTCGACACCACCAACAACATTGACAGATTTCACCCAGTTGGGAAAATTCAATCGGATGGACGAAAGAGACAGATATTGGTCAAATTCACAAGCTACATCATCAAGTCATCCATAATGAAAAACAGATATCGTCTGAAAGGAACAGGCATCTACATCAACGACGATTTAACCAAGAAACGAAACGAAATGGCACAAAGCTGTAGATCTCTTAAAAAGGAAAAAAAAATAAATAAATGACACTTGTCGAGATGGAAATATCTTTGTGAAACTTAAGAACAGCTCAATCAAGAAGATTTCATCTCCTGACGAAATTGACCAGCTGAAATAGACAATATCTTGAAAACAACCGGTGCCCCTGCAAGGGGATATTAACCTCAGTATGACAAAATCATCGTCACCAGCTCTGCGAGCTAGCCTCGCCTGTAAAACACTACTAGAGGATCTCGACAACATGACCGTCAACGAAACGCACAAAAAACATGAGGTACATCATCAGCTACAAATGGTGGACTTAGCAAACTCATTTGTCAACCAGTTTGGAGATAGTGGTGAACTGGAATTTTTGCATGAACACCTTCCGCATTCTAATTGCACGTATTATGAACCAGATGATTTTTGTGAAACAAACTGAAACACACAAAAATGGAACATCATTCTTTAATTTAAACTGCCGAGGACTAGTATCACATTGGGAACAGTTCACAGAACTGGTAAGCAGTCTGTCTTCTGATGTATTTTCATTCGACTTTATTGGTTTAACCGAAGTTTTTAAAGTTCAATGCGAAAGTTTCTTAAACCTTTCTAACTATCACCAATTCATTGCAAATACACGTAATGATAACGCAAGAGGTGGCGTTGGCCTTTTTATCAAAGATCATATTGGATTTTGTAGAAGAGATGATTTATCGATCTTCATACCTCATGTTATCGAAACATTGTTTATAGAATATGAAAACAGCTCTAAATCCAAATGTATAGTTGGAATAGTTTATAGACCAAACACGGCACCTCTTGCCGATACCGATGTATTTTCTACCACTATCTTAGATATTATAAACAAGATTAGCAGTGAGAAAACAAAATGTTGTATAATGGGAGATATGAATCTTGATCTTTTAAAGTTCAAAATGCATGTGAAAACTGACAATTATCTTGAGAATTTTTTTGTGAATGGGTTTGTTCCAATGATTACGAGACCTACAAGGGTGACACCTACATCAGCTACACTCATTGACCACATATTTACCAATGATCTAACACAAGCTTCATCTGGAATAATCATCACCGACATTTCAGACCATTTCGGCACATTTTATATGACACAAACAGAGCAAACTGACAGCACGTGTGAAGATCCTACGCTAAGACGCAATTTTCTCCCCAAACAATTTCAACAGTTTCATTAATTATTTGGAAATAACCGATTTTTCGAATGTCTCAGAGCATGAATGTCCTAATCAGGCGTATGATGTGTTCATAAATAAATACAAATGTGCATTTGATCAAGCATTTCCGGTTCTAGGGCAAAAGAAAAAATAGCAAAAGTATTATGCATCAACCATGGATGACTCCTGGTTTGATAGCTTCAACTAAAACTAAATTAAAATTATATAGGAAATACAAACAAAACCCGTCACAGCGCAATACACAGAAATACAAAATATACAATAGCCTTTTTAACAAGGTTAAACGTAAGCTCAAGTGTAATTACTATTCTGAAATGATAGAAAAATACAAAACGAACACTAAGTCTTTGTGGTCAGTACTAAACAAAACAATAGGAAATGCAAAAAGCAAACAAAAAATGCCCAATAGTTTTAAAATTGATGGTGAACAAATATCAGATAAAATATAATTGCCAATAAGTTCAACAATTACTTTACCAATACATGTAAAACAATATCTGAAAGCTTACCCTTACCTAATGAACACTTCACTTCCTATTTGCCAAATCAACTGCCACACTCGATGCACCTAGAAGAAGTAACTGAAAATGAAGTTGCAACTGTAGTAAATAACCTAAAACCGAAAACAAGTTATGGCCACGACGAAATCAGTACTAAAACTATAAAATCAACCCTTCCAATAATATTGACTCCTCTATCACATATATGTAATGTATCGATGAAAACAGGAATCTTCCCCGACCAACTAAAAATATCAAAAATTATACCCGTATATAAATCCGGTGACGACTGCGTCTTTAATAACTATCGTCCTATTAGTTTGCTTCCAAGTTTTTCGAAAGTAATTGAAAAAATTATGTATAACAGAACCATGTCCTTCCTGATTAAATTTAAACTTCTATATAAGCACCAATATGGATTCCAAAAAAATAACAAAACTATTCATCCAATATTGCATTTTCTCAATTACTGCGCAGACGCAAATAATAAATCACCTAATGAATATGTACTCCCAATATTTTGCGACCTCTCGAAAGCTTTTGATATAATAAACCATGAAACACTTCTAACTAAAATGTATTCGCTTGGAATAAGAGGTCTCGCACATAAATGGTTTTTTCAAGTTATTTACGACTTCGTAAACAATATACACAAATACAAAACATTAAATCACCTGTATCCGATGTAGCTATAGGAGTCCCTCAGGGATCCATTTTAGGGCCTCTGTTGTTTTTACTTTACGTTAATGACATTTCCAATGCCTGTAATGAAATAGTTCTCTCCTTTGCTGATGACACAACACTACTAATTTCATCCTCAAATATCAAAACAGCTTTTCAAAAGGCTAACATTGCAGTTAACAACTTAAAAACATGGCTAGTAACAAATGGTCTTGTATTAAACACTAGTAAAACAAGTTATATGGTAATAAGAAGACACAATAAGAAAATAGATATAAATAATTGTGAGATAAAAATAGATGATAAAGTAATCAACAGGATAGACACAAACAACGGTGCACATAAATTTTTGGGCATATTTATATAGACGAAAAACTATCCTGGAAAACACATATAAATCATGTCAATAAAAATATATCTCATGGCCTTTTTATGCTCAAACAAGTAAAAGACTTTCTACCTAAATCAGCATTACGCAGTCTATATTTTGCTCTTGTTCACTCACATTTATCCTATGGTATACTTGCATGGGGAAATGCTGGCAAAAACAATTTAAAGCGTACGGAAATACTACAAAAACGTGCTCTGAGATATATTAACAAATCATCGTATAACGCTCATACAGAACCCCTTTTCAAACGTAGCAATATATTAAAATTAAATGATCTCTATGAGTATAATGTAGCCTTATTTATGTACCATTACAATAATAACATGTTGCCATCATCATTCATTAATGCATTCCATCAACAATGCAATATCAACCATTTTTATAACCGCGTAATTCCCATTTAATGGTCACACCTATCCCGAATACCGATGTGAAAAAGTTACCTCTATATACATTCCCCTAACACTTGAAAAAATGGCAAAAAATGCTCTCTTCACTTTCAGTGTTACCCAAGTAAAAAAATGTTTGATGTATACATTCATAAGTAATTACCACAGTACCATTAATTGTTCAAACCGCCATTGTGTTGATTGTAATTTAATGCAGAATGATCTAGGTTAATTTATGCCAATATTTGGGATTTTGCCATACACAGAACAAATTGGTTGACCTAAACTGTACCTCATATAGTATTGCATTATTTAGAGATCATCGGGGTGGTAAGATAGCCATCTGTGGCTAAACCACGCCCGTCTCCTGACAGTATATGTGATAACGTGAATTCAACATAAGTATGTACATGTATATTTATTGTCGGGAGACAAATAAATTCTTCTTCTTCGTCTCTAGATATTGCGCAACATACGGTCATATGTCGAGATTTAAGGGCCAAACTATGCAGTTTATGAGGTCCCCAAAGAACTAAGAAGTCAGACGCAAAAGCAGAGTATCTGTCATTAAAGAATATTATTATAGCAACAAAACGCGATGGTAACGTCAATATGGAATCGTTGGAAGTATTGAGATCGTATGACTACCGCCATAAGAGCATTCAATGTGCTAAGAGATCTATGAATGCACTGCCAATTGGAACAGACTCGTGGTTACAAAAATCTGTCGATATAGTGAGCAACAAAGCCGTAATAACCAGATTTAACCAAGTAAAGTTCATGACAATTGTTTAATTGAAATAGTCAGAGGCCATAGAGAGGATCTTTTACCCAAATATTGCCTCGTTTGAATAAGAAGACACCCCTTTAGTAACGTGGACTGGCTTGTTGAATGACAAAAAGACAAGTGCTTCAGCGCCGGCCGCTAATGGTTAGCTAAGTACTTTGTCACGCCGGGGCTGAACCGGACTTTGAAATTATACTTCTGGTTTTACATGTATTAAATAGTGTCGAAGTATGTAGAGACCTTTCTCCCACGGGCTATTGACACAAGCAATGATTGTCGACGATACTGTGACAATTATACCCATCAGACGTCAGGTAATTATGACCGGTTATCAGCGTTGTAAATGCAGTTAAATGGTGTTCGTTGTCACTCTTTGAGCGAAACTCGTGTCATTGTGAATTATCGCAAACCCCATGCCGAAGTAATGCCAGCTGACATATGTCACATTATTTATGTAACTGTAATTGGTTCAAGTTCAACGAGTGAGTTTATTATGCTAGACATTTATTCGCCGGATCGTCATAGCCCTTTTTAAAAACAACATAGCCTGTCTTCGCGTCTCCCAAATAGTAAAAATCAACATGTTACTTTGATCTATGGTATCTTGCATGGTTGTCACGCTTCAGCTATTGACGAGCTTACAAGGGTTTCGGACGACCCCGTCGGGATCAACTCGGTTGTATTAATTGAGTTTGACATGGCACTCAAGGTTTTTGGCTTCACGGAGGCAGAAGAGGACACTTCCTGAACAGAAACACATTAAAGCTTCATTATTGATTCCGATTCCACAGTATTGGATCGGTTTGTTATTCAATTGAAACGAATGAGTTACTGTGCCAAGAGTTGTCAAATACTAAATAGTATATGAGATTGCGGAATATAAACAACACAGATGAAATGAAACAACATATTTGCTCTGCCTGATGCCGTCATGATATTCTAATAACTTAAAGTTAAGATTGCATTGGTTATATAATTTGCTAAAGTATCTGAGATCAATGATGTAGGTTTGTTGTGACGTAAATATGGCAATAGAAAGAGGTGGAAGAATAAAATCACGATCTATGTAAATCAACCCTAGAGAAATATATTGAGAGCATTTTGGAAACGTAACGCTAGTGCATTTCTTGTAGTTCTGTTTTTTGTTTAAATTTATGGTCCGCAAGCAGGCGACACCAGTATCCCATTTCTTTACAACATACATACCATGTATATCAGGCCGGAATTGGTTCTAAATGACTAACACACATATCGTGCTGTGAGTTGCCTTTAGTTCTTCTAGAACGCTACGTTATAGAGTATACTCTTCTGGTCGATCATTTCATACATGCATAAGTCGCCGAAGTCTATTAGGTGACTTGGATACGTATCGAACCATAGTTAAGTGTAATCTGTACGTGCATAAAGCCTAAAAAGATGGACCCAAAATAACCTGTAAAAGCCGTAGCCTCATTACCTGGGGGCAATATAATTACATAGCACTTATTTAGACAGCTTTTTGGCGCTACATTATTACCGTTGCCGATGAAATAAATGCTGCGTTATATAACAGAAAACTGAAACCATGCACTGTTATGACAATGAAATAGTGCATGTTGTTTGAAAGATGTTGGATTGAAATGTTGTCTTTTGCAAATAACCGTAATACGAATAATCGGGTATATAAGCTACCAAACACCTAAGACTTCACGGAATATAACTCCTAGAATGTCAATTCAAATGTCAGATACGTGCTAGACATGATAGGGACACCAGTGATAAGGAAGAGGCGCCCGCAGCATACAATGCTCATATTATTGCTAAATCAACAGAAATTGGCAGTTTCAAGCAGGGTATCATCGACCTTTAAACTAACGTATTAAACCTTTCGCAGAATACTTATGTGATTGGATACATTTCGGTTAAGTGCTTGCTTAGGGTGCCTTACAACATATTAAACGCGTCAAACTCACCAAGCGTTATTAATGCTATGAGAAAAATCAGTGAAGTCATTCACCGTGCTTCGGGTTTAGAAAACACCTTACCAATTA
>CM067358.1:1733675-1803677 GCA_034190875.2 Urechis unicinctus | reverse complement strand
CGTCTACGTTGGCTCTTTCAGTATTGTTTGAGTTGTAGTGAACCATTAGTGTTGGTTCTTGTGTACAGCTGTGCAAGACGACTTGATTACACGTCTGCGCCTCCTTTATTGACGATGAGACAGACACAATGTCTGCTGTAGGAAGAGCTACTGGGGAGGCTACTGGGCTCCTATTGACGAGCGCCACTCTCAAGAAAGCTTTGTCAAGTTCCTCATGTCGACCGTTTAGGTAAAGCCAATGGAACCACTCCGGACACCACCTTTGAGAGCAGGATTATTATTCAACAGACAAATATAATAACCACATAACCCACTGATATATAAATCTTTACAATTGACTATAGGGCTACAAAGGATGTCGTCATAATCTCGTCGCGTCCGCAAAAATATGAGAAAACATTGGTTTCCATAGCATTGATATACAATATTATGACTATTCACCCTGACATTTTCTCCCTAAAATTGTTTCTTACTGGTAAATGACCTATATGTTATAACCCCAGTTATACTATAAGTAACCATAAATGTATTGTATGCATCAGATTCGTTGCCACCGATATATGACATCCCAGACATAATCAGAGTGTTCTAGCGAAAATGAGCCAATTTTCTGCGATGTGGTATCACACTTTGCAACCCTATTCAGGCAATCACCGACAGTTTCCATGATAACACTACATTTTGATCTCACCAAATGTAGGGAAGAGCTATGACTGGTATGATTGAGATGGCAAGCTGTAAGTATCTCCACTGTGGTATAAGATATGCCAAGAGCGCAAGGAGCATCGTTCCCACGTTCCAAGCATATTGGTCATGGGAATAACCCAATTCAAAACTCGTTTGGGAATGATCTCTATTGACAAGACCACACCCAACGTATACACTCCCTGGTTCACACATAACGTCGGTTTATTGCTTGATATGTTACTGCCATGTACTCAGAGGAATCTAATGCATACTGGTGATATCCAAACGAGTTCCATTTATAAATCTGTATTATTGCTCGATAATTAAGCATCATTTATGTTTTCTACTCGGAATGTGAAAAAAAAAGCGACGGAAATTATCCACTCACACTGACGCCAACTCCTCGGATGAAGCTGAGCACGCAGATTGTTATAATATCTGGCGAAAACGCACAAGCTATTATAGTGACAATAAGAATGATAAGAAAAGTGAAGAAACTCCATAGCGGTCACGGAAGGGCGCAGAAAATTAAGTTCCCAGGAAACTGCCGAGGTTTAAACCAACGATGGATATCTCAACCAATCTGCTTTTAGTGCACACAAGATCCTACTGAAATTATAAACATATATGTACTGGTGTGCGTACTGATCCAAATAAGGCTAAAATACAGAGATTTAATGTATTAAATGGATAATGAAGCTTAAATAAAGCTTTGTCGACCTCCATGACTATTGTGCCAATTGTCGGAAGGAACGTCTCAGGATCGTATGTCCAGCCATGTTGACATGTGACTCTTTCGCTGCTTCCTGTCTCCGTGAAATGGTGGCATTTGTCGTATATGAGTTCGCCATCAGTCCCTGTGATCGCCGGGATCCACTCATCCTTAGCTGTGTTGGCGGGCACCGTGCAATACTGGTCGTTGTTACGATGTTGACGCAGGTATAAAAATATGGTTAAACATGGGTTACCCTGGTCAGTCTGATTCTTTCAGCTACCCCCGGTACATCACTGTACAGTGCACTTATGGAGTATCTGTACATGATGCAATTTTCCAAGCAGAACAGTACATGTTTCCCGGTGCAGATCATGCCAAACAGGTCATCTCCCCCATAAGATACATCACATAAATCACGGCAGTGTGTTACTCTACCTATTTGAACAGAATAAACCTGAAGTAGTAGCCTACCATGGCCAGTAACAGCACCTAGCAAGATAATGTCGTTTGTTCCTATTGTCCAAATTGAATTCTTCCACTTCTATGATATGACCAGTCTCCAGAGCACGATGAGCTCGCCCAGAGAGTACTACGAGTCTGTCATCTTTGAACACCATGCTGTGATTGCGCCTTTCGTAGTGGAAATAGCCAAGTGTTTCCCAGGAGGTCTGCCTTGTGTCATAGCAGCATATGCTTGCGCTATTCGATCCGATTCCGCTCATATAAAGCTTTCCATCCATTTAATTATACCCTCAAGATCAAGATTCTTGAATGACTCCTGATTTCTGATGTATTGAAGGTTTACTAGAGCAGGTTGATCAAACTTCACTACGAGGTCCTCGTCACCGATATCAATGGCATGCATCCACATAGCGAGGCAATTATCCTTTCTAACTCTGACTTGTTTCAACTGCTGCTTTCGGCACTCGACCTCCATTCCTCGAACACCAAGTCGCTTGGACAAGTCAGCAAGTTGACCAGCTTGTTTTGCATCACAATAGGGGAACTCTCCTGTGTACAAGTGTGTCAACAGAATAGCCATAAGATCAGGACTCTCTCTCAGATGAAGCTCACGCAGGGAAACGTCCTGAACGAGTTTCGTTAGCAAGAATTGCGACTTCGACACGAGTATGACGCAATGAGTACTGAATTCCCGCTTGCCACAATGGATGTTGAAATCGGAAAATGCACCAGTAGTCCAAACGTATGCATTGGTGTCGCTTAAGGCTGGGAGGAATTTTGTTGTCCCATCTTCAGTTGGCTTTGAACAACATTGCTCATCAGATTCCATTGTAGTGCTCTTATATGCAGCTGCCACCTGGCGACACATGGTAGAGGGGGTCATTATGCCGTGGGGTCCTATTTCGAGGATTCGATGTTCGTATTTTTAGCTATCTTGCATCAATTATAAAACCGGTTTACCTAGCGCGTTATTGAGGGATATTTTGGAATGATATGTATTTCAGAGTGCAAATTCTAGTGATGATATTCACCCAACTAATATGATCGAATTCTAACCCACTGAAACACATTAAAACGTGACGTAGACGCATCATTAGGGAAGTCCTTTTAAGAGGTACTTTATCACACTGCTTATATTTTAAGAGGTACTTTCTCACAATAATTATGTTTTAAGAGACACTTTCGCGCAATGCTTATATTTTAAGAGGTACTTTCTCACAATGCTTATGTTTTAAGAGGTACTTTCTCACTATGCATATGTTTTAAGAGGTACTTTCTCACAACGCTTATGATTTAAGAGGTACTTTCGTTACTGGCAATGTCACCACAAATCAGAGAAAACATGACTCGTACGCTTCGTGTCTGTTTTTTCTTATATAAGCATATTCTAGTGCACATGTATATGTTACATATGTAATCCTAGCGTTAACCATTCGAATCAACCGCTGGCAGTTACAGCAGATGTACGCGTTCTCCAAAACAAGAGTGAACAGGTCATAGATAACAATGAACTGATGATTTAGGTTCTTGTGTTCCTTTGAACTGTAATTTTCCGGTTGATAAGTAGGAATTATTAGGGCGGCACAGTCATCTTGAGTTAGATCATGCGAAATAATATCCGTTTCCATGCAGACGCAGAGCTGAGTCAAATCTCCGACTACAATTTGTATGTGAGTATGGCTGAGATAGAAAGCTCAGCGGTATCAATTCGGCCTTTGATTTATTAATCTTCAAAATTTCTTCAATATATCTTGAAATATACAAAACAATATTGATATTTGTAATTCAAAATGACTTATGACGTGCATTAGAGAATATATATAATAAATTGTCACCAAGATAGTAATAAATTACCTACCCACCTAGAAATATCAGGAGATGTTAACCTTTCCCTTGCAGCTTTGATGAAAGCTCGCCCAATTACTGCCTTTTTCGTACGGTTCGTTTTGATGTAAGTCGATACAAGTCTGCAAATATTGACGTTTGATTAGACTTTGATCCACATATCATTCTTTTATAAATAGATTCAAATGATGCAATCGTAAAGAAAAGAAGGCGAGATAAAGGTGCGCTTGGGTGATTAAGTAGTACATACCACTTTAAGTTAAGCTAAGACTCTTTGATCATGAGGCATTGTATCGTTTGCTGATTACAGTGCTGACTAATAATCTTAATGCAGCACCGAATTAGCATGAAAATCAACGAGACCCAAGCTGTGATGCATTTATACCTAACCTTGATTATATTAAGAGCAATTGAACTAGAAAAACTACTTTCTGCAAAACACCAGGAGTCACTTCTTAGTAAAGGGAAACAATGTCTCAGTAAGTCACTTCTAGAACACAGGTGATGAGATTCATTTAGGTGTACTACTCATACATTTCAGGCTTGGTGATCCAATCTTACAATATCAATATTTGATTAAAACCGCTTGCACTGGCTTCCGATAGGCCTGCGTTATTCCGACACCAGGATTTAAAGCTTTCGCAACACGGTAGATTGCACTGATGTTGTGGCATTAATCATCGTTTAAGAGACATGGAATTAGTAGACAACCATAATATTAATGGAATGCTAGCTGTCGCATTGAAATGTCAACACATGGGTTGTAACGACCTCAATATTGCAGTTGATAA
Source organism: Urechis unicinctus (assembly GCA_034190875.2). NCBI lineage: Eukaryota > Metazoa > Annelida > Polychaeta > Xenopneusta > Urechidae > Urechis > Urechis unicinctus. The sequence goes on along the minus strand of CM067358.1, from coordinate 1,799,177 downwards.
AAAGCTATGAGGGCAAGCAACGCTGATAAACGCAGATAACATATCATTTAAGTAGTTTGACAATGTGACTATTTACAAAGAAGCAGATTGTTTTAACAAGTGCCCCCCCCCCCCCCCCAACGTAAGACTAACCTAGAAAAAACCTCTGTAGCCAGCGAGAACGCATGAGTTCCCCTTTTGGTAGCTACTTCAGCATGCTACGTCGATATCTCAGGTGTAAATCTAGCGCGCGTGGGTATGGGGCTCGCCTAGCGTATTGACCACATCCTAATTATACAGCTGCCACGCTTTCGAGAGCGTTCGCAATGAAAGACATGGGCGCCTTTAGTTAAGGACAACATCGCTATAGTACCAACTTGAACCAAGCCTTACTTTTATCCACTTAACGTAGAATAAAACGACACGAAAAGATATATGAACTCCCATCTTCTGCCCTGTGAAGGATAACTGGTGACTCAATATTTGAGTTTATTTCGCAAATTAATTTAATATTGATCATCTGAGTATTTAATGATAGGTTATTTTACTCGTGGTGTAGAGGATATGTTATCTGGGATACAGTAAATACAGATTACAGGTGATGTGTGTGTGTTTTAGTGAATATAAATTACACGTTATATTACAGCACTGCATGTTGCATTTTACCTGTGATAAAGGTGGTGCTATTTCCATCCATTGAATGAACCGTCGCTGAATAATACACACTTAGGGGGAATGTAGACTGTTTTTGCTGCCATTTGCATCTATTACATAACCAGAGCGAGTATGGTAGGCTACACAAACAATTTATTTTATCGCTGAAATGCTGCTTAGAACCTTCAACACTTCTAACGTGCCGACATACAGAACTTACTCAAGAACACATACTACAAATGTAGATTCTTAACTATGGAAACAATGGAGCAGTGATCCCTGCTATAATCATCCGATTTATGTATACATAAAATCGTTTGATCTTAGTCAAGATATTTAGGAATGTTTGATTTTGACAAAACTAGCACACATGGTATAACACGGGCTGATGTCAAGCGTCGCCCATAAGGTAGGCAATAAAGTGGTTTAGTGCAACCATACTTTAAATACTTTTCTTCAACGATATTTATGGTTTACGATATTGAAATAAAGCTGATCGACCAAGACATAAACGGAACTTTTCAGTTGAGGCTGATAACAAAAGAGGACGTGACTCGAATACACTGGAATTTGGTGCGGGGTGAGATATTACAACGTGGGGTAGATATATACTATAAGACATTCTCCTTTAAATATAATGATAAGGAAAATATAGCATACACCCTACATTCTATATATGACAACATGAATTATGCGCACTCTTTAAGTTATCAGTCTTAGCTGGAAGATGTGCTAACATAGTAACATTAACGATGTTATCTCATTTATTATCTCATCAGCTTTGTCGCTCTCTGACATACTCTCTTCATTGTATAATTATCAATACACATTAAGTCACTGAAGAGTCCTTTTGAACACGCCACTAATGGACCGCGACAACCTTTTACTCGCTTTCCACAGAACGATTCGTGTCTGTAAGGGTTAACAGGGTCTAAATACTTACTGAGGGGCTTTTAGCGAGCTTCCGTAGTTTTGCGTAGCAGCGCATAAGCGCTGCTCGAGTTAATGGATGTTACCCATACATGATAAGCTCTGGTTTGCACAAGATGAAAACATGCTTCAATACGATGTGGGGAAAAATTGCTGCGAAATGTAATTGGTATGTTAATAAATGACTGTACTTGTAAGGCGCACGTGATTTACTGAACAAAATACATCTTACACATTGTTTATTAGTGCAAGGATTAAATAAATATATCAAGACATATTGAAATTGAAACTCGAATGCATTGATTGTTATTGTTTTCCGCTGAACTATCATATAAGTTAAGAATGTTTTTCATGGACAAAGCGATTTCCAAACAAACAATTCAATATGCAATGAAAAAGAGGTCATAAATACATGAAAAGGCGTGGGACAGTCTGTAGTTATTACAAACAACCCAAACACTGTTGACCCAATCTAGACGACGTCATTGTTCAAGGGACAGCACTGATGGTTATAACAATCACACGATCGATGCTACCAGAGTTGGCCAGCATGATCCACATCAATTAAACAGGTCGGCTCTCAATTATGTATGAGCTTTTGCTCCGTCACAGGAAGCTTGCATACAATAAAAGAGATACACTGTGAAACATTAACATGAACGTGCCGGCAAGGCATCCTACTGCTCTTTGAAGGCCCAGCCAATGCCTCATTTGTTTGGAAGACAGAGTCATATTACAACCCAAATATTACAAAAGTCGAGGTGTCCATGGAGGGCAACTCCAACCAATAATATGCAGCATCGCATAAACATGACCCCAGTGTGGGCAATAGCTGCAAAAGACTTGGCATTGTCGGACTTGTCGCTAGGAGAGTACTTAACCAGCAAGTACGCTCTGTGTCACCATTCAGATCTAAAAAAAGCAGAGAGCCGGCTGGCGCATTGAACGTCTATACGTATGTTATTTTGGATGCACAGCTTAACATTACGAATAAGGTTCGTCAACGCCGGCTATTAGTGACTTAACATTTACAGATAGCCCCTGTTCGGCTAGTGCTTGTGGCCAGACAGGATGTAGAAAAACCGTCTTCATGCTCGAACTACTTGAAGGGCCATTCTTTGGTGTCTTTTGTGCATATTGTGATCCTTTGCTCTACCATCTATTTCAACAAGGCCTATCATTCGCGGCCATGGGTGTGGGGTGATTCAGAGGTGAACGTGGTTGATCCAAGGGAGCGGTTCCATGACTGGTTAAGTATTTTCGATCATTGTTTTAAGGGCGAGGCTACCCTGTACATTATTGATGACTGCTCGGCAACAAATGCCCTCACACAGAAGAAAGACATGATATCCAAACTGGCCTTTTGCGGCCGTCATGCGCAGCAATGTGTCTAGGTCCTCACCCGAAAGTACAGCTCTGTGCTGAAGGACCTACGTGAGCAGAACTGCTGGGTAGTACTCTTTCACACTAAGGTCTGCGACTCATTTAAAGATGCCTTACATGAGAATGATGTAATCCCAACAAGGAACGAACGTGCTGTAGTACGCCAGCTAATAGCAGAAACCAGGCAAGCAAAACTGCTGCTGAAGACTGGTCATCCGACTGCATATGTTATATCATTAGCCTAATAGCTGCTGCCTTGGGTGCCGGATAAGGTATAATTGTCTGGATAGTAGACTGTCGGGTTCATCTTTAAAAGAGTATACGTATATTCATGGATCCTGATACCATCTTTGATCAACTACCCCTTGCACATGACGCTGCAACGGCTAGCCCACCCCCAGACGGAGAAGTCTCACTTTGATGGGGCCGCCTCAAAAAAACTACTCAGAAGAAAGATAGGCTTGCTGCAGTCGTAGCTGGGGGTCAAGCACGTCCGTACACCGACACTGACTTACTGCTTATGGAAATCCGCACAACTGATGTTTATGCAGTCAATCCTAGGAAAAGTGCGCAGTTTGCTCGTGGTATGTCGTCATTTTCGTGTGCTTGCTCATGGTGTAACGCCGTACTATGGTGGTAGCTGGCAACGGCAAATGAAAGCGGTCCGTCCAGACATATATTCCACCACATCGCAATGATTTATCTTTGTGAAGCGAAAAAACAAAACAAGTCGTATTGAAACAGTATTTGCATGGATAATATTAGCTTGCTGCTTGTGTATTAAAAGGGGATTTTTGCTGCATGATAATGAGTGAATCAGCATAAAAACTACTCATCGTGTTTAGTTTATTGCACATACACTACGATAAACCAATCTTAGTCGTGTGCATTCATGCCACTTGTGGCTTTGTTTCATGAAGATAAAACTATTTATTAAGCGTTTGCAGACCTTTTCCACTAGAGATAAGCAATGTATTTGGTTCACTGCTTTTGTTATAATACATGTATTTACTTAGCATACTGTATAAGACAACATAAATGACTCTAGCCACCTATCTTCTGCAGCAGAAATATATATAATACACACACACACATATATATATATATATATATATATATATATATATATATAGATATATATATATATATATATATATATATATATATATATATATATATATATATATATATATATATATATATATATATCTATATCTCTATATATATATATATATATATATATATATATATATATATATATCTATATATATATATATATATCTCTATATCTCTATATCTATATATATATCTATATATATATATATATATATAGCCCGATGTCTCTGATAAGTAAATAATGATGACAGAGAGTATATATTCCCCATTCCCTTTATTTCGGCCACAAAAGAGTCATACATGTTACCGGACAGTTTACGCAATGCCTTGTGTCACCCCGGTTCGGGTATAATAAAATAGAGAAATGCTCTGGTCATATTCAGCCGACATCATCTACTTTGAAATAGTTTTAAATTTTCACAAGCATAGCGCCGCATGTGACATAAGTGCCTGACTTAGATGAAATATTATCCGACCTTGATATAGCCTATTAGATATCTTTGTACCCGTGCAGTAACCATGCGCATAATACTGTTTGTGGCACTGCCTCACATGAGGGTGAGGAGCAGGCATCCCTCTTTACTTGAATCTCATCTCATCTCATATTGCATTATTGTATGAACTTTCAGTAAAGTTGAGTTATATTGATCATTATCACACTGAATGGCTGTAAGTTGTGAGGCAAGCAGTGTGTCAAATTTTGACGGCACCTACTGTACTTCCCCATTTTCCTGCCACCAATTTCCGTTGAGCTAAGTTCATGTGAAAAATATCACGAATTTACAACTTCATTGAATTAGCTATTCGTTCAGTATTATAATGGCTACCCTCGATAACTTCCGATTTTGCTGCCGCTCGAATATTTAGCCGTTTGAAACCGGAAGTGACACCATCGATATGTATACCATTATAACATTCGATTTGCGCTGTTCAAAACAGTAGCTGATTCAATTATGTTGATTATACAGCCTTAATTTACGATTTCGTAATCGATCGAAATTTCAATGAATAATGTCAATATTAAATTTACTTTATGACTCATCGCGCTTTGAAAACAAAGAAAATTGTGATAAAACATATCCAATATAAAATTTTGCTACTGATTCAGGCTGTAATGCCCTTCCAATAGCCTTTAGTGCTATGGTAGATTTTCTGCATGCGATTAGTCATGCAATCAAATGGTATATATTCTTGCATGAGCCTTGAACAGATCAATTCTTAATACTCAGGCCGTGCTTGTATAATCCCCAAACCGCTGTACTAAGACAGGGATAAAACACAGGCTGTTCTGATTTCTTGGCGAGCCTGTCGGTGACCAGGCTGGTCGTAGCCATGCCAAGGAAAACGAACTTCACCTTTTAGTCATGTTACAACAGAGTCGGACATAGAATTCGGAAAGCTGGGGCCCAGACTCCAGTGAGTTGACAGATTTGCCTGTAATAGGAGAGTACTCACACATAGCGTCACTGACATCCTGGAAATTGCGCTCGGACTGTCCCTGGTGGCAAAGCTGCCCATTGATGAAGTCTTGCTGCTCTGTCGCTTCTTGGCCTACACAGATTGAAGCTCGATTGCGGCATCATAGCGTTCACATCGGGGTTCGATCACACCAATGGCCATGCCTGGTAGGATTGGTTGAAACGGTTGGTAGGGCAGAGGGTTACAATATGCTGAAAGGCGCCGTGGAAAGCGCCCCCAATTAGATCGAGTACACCCAGTCTGGCCACAAACAACGGCTGAGCCAGGTCCAACTTAGCACTACAAGACGTCTAAATGGACGTCTTACTCTTTCTGACAACGACGCAATGTAAAAATTTTGAGATCGATTCAGACAACTACCAAACACCAAACATACCCAAGTTATAGAGTTATAGAATGCAATGATGGTTTACAGACAATTTTATCCCTTCTCGGCGGGGGATTTCATCCATGGTAATTATGTATAGCTCGATCAATTTGGGAATCGGTAAAAAGTCAGAAACACAGCAACATGTTTGTTTTCAAGTTCAAGACCACGTGCATTGCGAATGCTCAGAAAGACGATGTCTAATGCTAAGTCCGTGGGGGGGGGGCACTTAAGTGTATAGAGATAGTATACATGTGCCGTGCGAAGGGATATGTTTTTGGCCTCTCGACTTGTACGACGGGTTATACATTCGCATAATACCTTGTACGACGGGGTATACTTTTTGCCTTTCTCAACTTGTACAACGTGTACGGGTTTTCGAGGTCCCAAGGCACACCCCTATCCGAGTTAGGGCAAGTGCCCCCCCCCCCCCACCCTGGATGCTAAGGCAATGCGGGAAATAGCGGGTATTAATATTTTCCAAAATGGCACACATCATATCGCGATTTTTCCGAAACGATATATCGATGGCATTTATTGAAGAATAGTGTCGAGTGGGGGTAATTGTTTTGGTGCGCATAGACTTTTTTTTGTAAAGGCTCTTGATATATGTTATTTTCTAGATGCGCATTAGTGTCAACCGAGGCACGAATAACACGACTGTAATCGTTGAACGCGAGCTGTATTCCAGTCTGTCGCCAAGCTTACTCTACTAGAAAGGCGATTGACTCTAAAGGAGTTCAAAGTCCAGTGGTCCGTGATCCGCCTCATTTGCTATAAAGTCTCTCATAGAGCCTGTGATTGTATGGATTGTCATAGAGGTTGTGGTCATGGTTCTGCGAGAGAGGGCTTTGTAATTTTGCCAGTAGACCCCGAACTGTGTAATAAACGTGAAATCTGTAGAGAGTTTGGACAAGAGGATCCTAGACCTCGAGGTGGTTGCGTGATGACACGCTGCAGCCTGTACTCGCAAACCGTGATGCAAATTTTACCTGGTTCTGCCAGATCTGCATTTGCTTTGAGGCCCAAACTTGCGCCGTCTTATCCCCAGTTAACGCTGGCATCATGTAATATCGGAACACCTCAGGAAAGTTTATTGTGAATGTACCGCCGCTGTGAATGACTTGAATGCTTGGTTTGGTTAATCCCTCTGTCCTCCCTTATATGTCCCACCTGCTTTATAGGTGACGTTGCTATTGAATTGAGCCACTTTTGGTGATATAATAATCACGAACATCGCTAATCCCGTCTCATAACGTATTACTAATGGATATTTGCATGAGTTGAAGGTTCGGTTACGGGATAATAAAGGTGGGCTATTGGACAACCACGACCTTTCTGTTGGCGTTGTTCCTGAATTTACAAGATGTCATTGAAAACGAGTTTTGATAGACCTTGACAAAAAACGGAGAGCACTGGTGACTCACAAGAATGATACTATGATTGGTGACCTTGACACGCGAGGTAATAAGATCCTTGTGCTGGAGTACCCAATATCACCCAAGAATGCGGCCAACACAGAGACTGCTAGGCCACTTATACGGCTGCGAAAGGTTTCTCAGTGACAGCTTTGTGCGAGCGTGACAGATAATTGCGAACGTCCCATTTTTCGGGGTCAACATCTCAAGGCCGCGTTTGCCAATCTCCATTCGAGGACGCATGGCGCTGTTCTAGTACATACGGGTCTGAACTTGGCTTAGCATACAACGAGTGAGAGCACTGAACTCGTCCGTTTGTTTCACAGCAATTACCTCAGCCCCGCCCGCACTCTGCAACGCTTTAGTGGACTTTGCCCGAATCTGTATGCTCGGCTGACTATTTCACACGCTAAATACACCAAGCGTTGCGGTAGGCCGAGTAAACGAGGTTTGTTAGATATAGCATGAGCGCCCAAGACACTGCACAAAAGAGTATTTCTGAGCTTGGAGGTCGGTTAAAGGGTTGAATTAAGAAGTAGATTATCTGGTTGAAGAGAAACTAGATTTAGAGAACGAGGTGAGAGATTGTGAGCGATCAAGAGACTAAGACCTTGCGGAATGCGTTAAGCGATGGTCTTAGAGGAGACAAAGATAAATCGTGAGATATCTGGAGGGACCTCAGAAAACGGGACCGAAGGCTTGACAGGGCCTACTGAGTTTGTTGGCGATCTACAGGGCTTTTAATACGCCGCTAATGGTCAGCAACAGCAAGTCTTTCTGCAGAACAATTCGTGTCCGTAAGAAATTAACAGGGTTGAAATTCTTACTGAGGGGCTTCCAGCGAGCTCCCGTTGTTTTGCATAGCAACGCATAAGTTTATGGATGTTATCCATTCATCATGAGCCCAGGTTTGCGCAAGATGAATACGTGCTTCAATACGATGTGGTGAAAAACTGCTGTGAAATGTAATTGGTATGTTAAGAAATGACTGTACTTGTAAGGCGCACGTGATTTACTGGACAAAGTACATCTAATTCATTGTTTATTAGTGCATGGATTAAATATATATATCAAGACACATTGATTTGAAACTCGAATAAAATGATTGTTATTTTTTCCGCTAATCTATGATAGAAGTAAAGAATGTCTATCCTCAACGTAGCCGTGCACGACGTTTATTAACGTCGTGCAAAGATCGTAACCGAATGCGCGTGAACGATACATGAGTTCCAATTATACACGATAATTACACAAATGTACATATGAAGAATAATTTTTCACATAAATGAATGTTTATTAACAAGTTGAGTTAGTTTACTTGTGAGATTTCGTCAAAGGCGATTTAATCCGGCCACACAAATTCTGAAAAGTTCATGTTTATTTTGAACGACAAGATCGGTTTCTGCGCGCATGCGCAGACAAGGTTCCTTGCAAGCGAACTTTTTCTTTCTGAATTTTATTATTTGAGTATATGTGTCATTTTGTCAATGATTATCTTTTGGAAATATCTACTTTGAAGGGCGATATGTATTCAACGATATCACATTGACATTTAACAAAAGATAACACTTATTGATTCCCGTAGTCTGGAGGGGGCACTTGGCCTTGTCCTACGTAGGGTTGTGCCCCGGGATCTCAAAAACCTGTACCCGTCATACAAGGTAGAAATGGCAAGAGCATACCCCATCCTACAATTATGAGGTCAACAAAACCCGTCGGGAGGCCGAAAAAAACCTACCCCGACACATGTATACTACCTCTATATACTTAAGTGCCCCCTCCTCCGGGACCTGCAGCCACATGGCGAGTGAAAATGAAACTGCGTAATGTGACGTCATATCTCCAAACTGGGGCTGCCGTGAATGAAAGTTGTGATTCTAAATGTTCATTTGACAATTGCTAAATAATCACGAGCCAGTGGATAACCAAAATAGTGCGGAGAAGCGGATATTCATCTCATTTGTCGACATATATATTTACGTAAGTACGCAACTTGGTGGTAAGCCGCGGAGACGCGAAATAAAAAAAATTGCCACACGACCCACATATCCTCACTCACGACGGTATATATTTATATTACCGTCGTTCGCGGCTATCCTCAACGAAGCCTTCTCAAAAGTAATCAATTCTTTATGCAATGAAAAGGAAGTCAAAGATACATAAAAATTGCGACCTTACGTTTATATATATGCTGTTCAAGACATGACCGCCGGCCTTTCCGCACAGCTACTGGGCTATGGTGCTGCTAAGGTCAGATGAGATATGATGAGTTTACAGCGCGGGATGTCATTGGTGAGAGTTTTCTACCGGAGCCCTTTGTGACGCATTAACAATCCAGATAATGCCCATCCGAGCCGCTCATTAATGAATTGATACACTATAACACTAAGTAGTTTACACACGAACTACATACAAACATACATACACATACATACATACATACATACATACATACATACATACATACATACATACATACATACACATACATACATACATACATACATACATACATACATACATACATACATACATACATACATACATACATACATACATACATACATACATACATACATACATACATACATACATACATACATACAGACAGACATACATACATACATACATACATACATACATACATACATACATACATACATACATACATACATACATACATACATACATACATACATACATACATACATACATACATACATACATACATACATACATACATACATACATACATACATACATACATACATACATACATACATACATACATACATACATACATACATACATACATACATACATACATACATACATACATACATACATACATACATACATACATACATACATACATACATACATACATACATACATACATACATACATACATACATACATACATACATACATACATACATACATACATACATACATACATATGCATGGTTTTCTCTGCTCAAACCTTTGAAGGCTTTATACACATGTCTATTGTGGTGGTTGACCCTGGGTAGGACCGGGATGGGTCTTTCCATTTCACGGTCACAGGTTGCCATCCGTCGCCTGCTTCAGCGATGACGTCATCTAATTTTGCCTTGTAGACGCGGTGTGGGGTGTCTTTGTTACCGCCAATAAGGACGACATTCGTCTTGTCCCCGCTGCAAATGAGCACGGCATTTTTGTTGGGCGAGCTGTACAGTGTGATTGTCTCAGCCACCCCCGGTGTATCGCTGTACAGTGCACTAATGGAGTATCTGTACATCATGCAATTTTCCAAGCAGAACAGTATATGTTCTCCTGTGCAGATCATACCAAACAGGTCATCTCCCGCAAAAGCTACATCACATAAATCACGGCAGTGTGTAACTCTACCTAGTTGAATAGAATAAACCTGAAGTAGTAGCCTAGCATGACTAGTAACAGCACCTAGCAAGATAATGTCATTTGGTCCATATCGACAATGACTGCTTCTTTGACAGGAGTTGCCATAAAGATAACCCCGGTCGTTTTGTTTTTCTATTGTCCAAATTGAATTCTTCTACTTCTATAATATGATCACACTCCAGAGTGCCATGAGCTCGCCCAGAGAGTACTACAAGTCTGTCATCTTTGAACACCATGCTATGATTGCGCCGTTCGTATTGCAAATAGCCAAGTGTCTCCCAGGAGGCCTGCCTTGTGTCATAGCAGCATACGCTTGTGCTTTTCGATCCGATTCCGCTCATATAAAGCTTTCCATCCGCGGCACAGCACGCTGCACCATTGCTAATAATGGTATCCTTGGGTCCCGGTATGATATCCACAGGGCTTTGCATAACTCTCATCGTAAATGTGAATCTTCTTTGATTTGCGCCACACTATTGCTCTGTGTGCTTGTATTTTGGACGGGACACTGTGAGCTGAGTTAGTGTTATCTGTTTCCTGGCGTTCAAGTTGATTTTTCAAGGCATCATTGTTGTTGAGTAGAGGATCATTTTCTACTAGATGAGCCACAAAATGCCTGCTCATGTCAGCTATAGGAAGTGCAGAAAGTAGCTGGTCGAAGTCAGGCAAGCGACTTGAGCTGTCAACCTTCAACCAAGTGACAGCTGCCGATAACCGTTCATCTTGGTGCACCACACACAAATCTTTATGGCCAAGGTATGTGATTAAACCCTCGAGATCAAGATTCTGGAAGCACTCCTGCTTTCTGATGGATTGAAAGTTTACCAGAGCAGGTTGATCAAACTTCATGACCATGTCCTCGTCACCGATATCAATGGCGTGCATCCACATAGTGAGACAATTGTCAATACTTGCTGTGACTTGTTTCAACTGCTGCTTTCGGCACTCGACCTCCATTCCTCGAACACCAAGTCGCTTGGACAAGTCAGCAAGTTGACCAGCTTGTTTTGCATCACAATAGGGGAACTCTCCTGTGTACAAGTGTGTCAACAGAATAGCCATAAGATCAGGATCCTCTTTCAGATGAAGCTCACACAGGGAAACGTCCTGAACGAGTTTCGTTAGGAAGAATTGCGACTTCGACACGAGTATGACGCGATGAGTACTGAACTGCTGCTTGCCACAATGGATGGTGAAATCAGAAAAAGCTCCAGTAGTCCAAACGTATGTATTAGTGTCGCTTAATTCTGGGAGAATTTTTGTTGTCCCATCTTCAGTTGGCTTTGAATAATATGGCTCATCAGATTCCATTGTAGAGGTAGATCAGGTATCTGCCACCTGGCGACACATGTTAAAGGGGGTCATTATTGCAAAGGGGTCCTATTTCGTTGATTCGATGTTTGTCCTTTTAGCTATCTTGCATCATTCATAAAACCGGTTTACCTAGCGCGTTATTTAGGGATATTTCGGTATGATATGTATTTCAGAGTTCTTATTCTATTGACGAGATTTAGCCGCGCTTTTTGTGTCCGGCGTATTGCACGTATGGATTCATCTTTAAGGACTTTCGACCTGTCTTTACTCACAATGCTTGTGTTTTAAGAGCACTTCCGTTACTGGCAATGTCACCACAAATCAGAGGTTACATGACTTGTACGCTTCGTATCTGATTTTCCTCTAGGGCTCATTTACTTAGTTGTTAAGTAATTTAGCTGTTACATATTATACATATGTATTCACTCGCTATCATCCTAGCGCAAACCATTCGAATAAGCTGCTAGCAATTACAGCAAATGTACACTGTCGCCAAAACAAAAGTGAACAGGTCATAGATAACTTTGAACAGATGATTTAGGTTCTTCTTCGTCTTTGAATTGTTATATTCGGTTGTAGGAACTATTAGGGCACCTTATCCAACTTGGGTGTGATCAAGTGAAAATATGACTGCTTCCAAACATAAAGAGCTCAGTCAAATCGCCGGCTTCTACTGATATGTGGGTATGGCTGAGATACAAAGATCAGCTTCATGAAAACGGCATTTGATTAATCATTCCTCAAATTCTTTCAGTATATCTCAAAATATACTTAACTTTATTGATATTTGTAGTTTATAACGACTGATGACATGCATTAGATAATACGTGTAAAGACAATATATTACATACCAAACCTGGATATCAGGAAGTGTTTGCCTGTGCCTTGCAGCTTTGATGGAAGCCCTCCAAATGCCTGTGTTATTCGTTCGGTTCGTACCAATGTATGACAGACAAGCTCATGCAAGTCTGCAACGTTAAACCTTGCTTCAGACTTTGATACGCATATCATACGTTTAAGGTTAAGGGTCCAATACCTGACCATGTTAGGCAAAGAAATAATGTTCCATGAGTGCTTTTGTCGTTAGCTGATTACAGTGATGGAACACACTTATCGTGAAGATGAACGAGAACTGATTCGTGAAGTATCCATATCTTACCTTGATCAGGTCAAGAGCAATTGAACTATATACTCTACATTCTACAAATTACCAGAGGCCAACAACATTTTCCGAAACGTGCGCGCATAGATAATGAATTGCAATTAATGTAGCCCAAACAAAGACAGAGAAACACATCTCGGACACTGGTGGGCTGCGATAATTTCACAAGGCACGTGCTCAATTTCGCTACCGAGCAACAAGTGTGATCGCCATTGGTGTACTTGTGTTGCTGATTGTTCCGGTCGCTATTGACGACAGAATCAGATTTTGACAAACATGGTATCAGTCGATTGGGTTATTGCAATATTATATAGCAGCCATTGAGTAAATATTAGTCGATGATTTAAGTTCTTTGTAAGCGGAAACAATGCTAGATGAGGTCACTGCTAGATTCATCCAGGTGTACTAACCATTCGTTTCCGGTGATACAATCTTACAATATCAATATTTGCATTGAGTATATATACAATTGTTCGTCCTGGCTCCCAAGAGGCCTGAGGTATTACAACTCTAGTATGTAAATTTTCGAAATTCACTGAAGATTTCACTGTTGTGGCACGGAATTACCTGACAACCGGAATCTTAATGGAATTGCAGTATCAACACAGGGTTTGTAACGACGTAAATGTTGCCGCTGATAAAGAGCTACTAGTGAAAGAAAAATACTTTGGCGACTCTCGGGGCATAATATATTGTGCAGAAACCAATGGCAGATAACATGGCTTTTAAGTAGTTGACAATGTAACTAACCACAAAGAAGCACCTGGTTGAATATGAGCTCCCCTCCATTATAACTAGCCCAGATAAACCCTCCATAGCAAATGATAAGGCCCCATATCCCCTCGTGGCAGCATGCATAGCCTGCCACAACGATATCACTGATGTGATCCAGCGCGTGTCGATATGGGGCTTGCCCGGCGTATTGCACCTCATCTTGATCATGTAGTTGTCCAACTTTGAGAGCGTTCGCACTGACATGCGCGCGCGTGCGTCCGAAATCAGGACAACAATGACATACGAACCAAGCCTTACTTTTATTCACTGAGCGTCGAATTAAGCCAGACATAAAAAAAACATGAACGAGTCCTGAGAATGTTCAAACCTCTCTATATCTCGCCCTTTTGAAACTTGCTGGGTAAAATAGTTGAACAAATAGAATAATTCACGTGTCTAATTGTATTCTCTGTGCTTATTAAAAATGCAAATATTAAGCACAAAAAAATCAATATATTAAGCGCCAGTATTTGTTTGTTTGTTAATCTTGTTCACTGCGTATGCGCACAGCCCCCTAAACAGGAATATACCTGTTTTATTTCGCAATAGGCAACGCTGGGTGACGCTGTTACAAAACCTGGGTCCAGGCCGTCTCCTGGTCTAACCGGGGTTTTATATGCAGTGAATCGTGACTAGGCGTCCTGACACGGTACTGCTGACGCCATCTTACGCGCCACTCACCAGCGCCGTACATCGGCACGCCGCCTTACCCAAAACATGGGGCAAATGCCTTCCTTCCCTCACTTGTTGCTATGACATGACCTACTACGCCCTATTGCGCCCCATCATCAAAAATGGTAATGAATTGGCCTCAAAACTTTAGCGGGGCGCAGTACTCAAAGTGAGCTGCTCATTGGAGGAATCAACCTCAGTCGCATCCAATCAGAACACGAACTACAAGGAAGTATTCCGTTCGTCTATTTTCAGAGCGATTCTATCTCTTGTGACTGTATCAAATTGATAAAACTGACCACAACTGGTGACTAAATCACTTACAAGGATCATCGACCTATTATTCTGACAAAGCAGATGTGAGTTTCTTAATGTCTTCTCAATAATGGTGGGAAATTTGCGTTCGTTTGGGATTGACTGATACTTGTCTACTTGCACCAAATCGCATGGTTGTACGCCTTTGAAAATCTTTAACCTCGGCGTGATTGGGCTTTAATCATTCGTATCAATGTGCTTCTGGCTAACATTTTGATCTGCCGAGGCAAGGAGTTATAGCAGTAGCAGTAGTAGACACAACGCCGAGATCAAAGAGATCTCGCAAGCAGTGCCTGCCTCGGCGAGATCGCCACGAGATCTGTGTCTCGCACACATTTCAGTTCGGCAAGTTGAGGCGTTAGCTGCTGTGCGAGAAACCTCATTTTCTTTTTCGAAAATTTCACCAGTATCACCAAACCTGATGGATTTGCCCGACGAGATAATTAATTATGTATTAATAAACACGCTGATTATCATAGTTTCCTTTTTGGGGTAATCAATATGTTTTATTCGATTAAAGTTTGCAAGTGTTTATCTCGCCATATTTTCGGCTTGGAACTTCGACATATATTTTTCTATCACTTGAAATTTTTGAAATATTCCCGTAAAAATATTCTTGGTATTTGCTGAGTGAACAAAGAATAATCGAATGGTGACGTTTATTAAGCTGTTAAATGCGTACTTTTTATTGTATTGAGCTAAATACGTGAGCGATAATACCTTGAATTCGAACAATTCGTCGAATCTCAATCTTCCAGAATTTTTCAAATTAATCAAAAACTATGTTGTATTGTTTGACCAAATAGCGGCACAAAAGCCTTGACCAATAACCAAACAGAATCCATTATCAATAATTGTAAATTCCGTTATTGTTTACCTCCAAATCGCATCCAAATACGACTTATATTTGTCAGTCCAATATGGCTGACAGTGGGCGATAATTTGTTGTTATTACTTAACGGTGGCGTACTTATGCAATGTCAGAATACTTATATGTGACTAACTACAACCTACAATATGTGAATATAATTTCGGCAAACATTACATTACATCACTCAACGCAGTACTAAGAGTAGTACATTCATTTGAACACCGCACACAAGTCAAAGTTAATATGGTTCGAGATCTTTAAGTGTTTTTCTTAAACATTTGAACATTTCATGGACATAATCTCTTTTTGACAGTTAAATCCTCTGTCAAGCGGACCAGATGTGCTCCGAGTAAATCAAAATGCGTCAGATTTGCGTTGCGTGTCATCGAAACTCCTGGCATGCCAACGCGTTTCAATTCTCGCGCGATTACTGATATTTTACTTCCGACTCGTACAATGTGATGACAAGGCACGTACAGGACATAGTTAATGAAATTGATCAATGGAGTACACCGCCTGCTGTTGTTAACTCGTCTATTGACACTTGCAAATGTATCCATGCCATTTCGTTCTATGTTCCCCGCAAACTTGACCTTCGGTTTCCTCGTTGGCTCGCTTGATGTCGCTACACGAAGTACACTTAGCGCCGCCAAGCGCGAGCTTGTGAAAACACTCGCGACTTCAAAGTGCGTTGCAACTCCTTCTTAAGTTATGTAACTCCTTGGCCGAGGTGAGATCAATACACTTCGTCCTACTACAGCGCCCGCGCTCTTATCAACTTTCGATGTCTTATGTATGCGCTGTAGAGGCGTATCAGCAATCCATATTCGGGGCCACTTGCAGCACAAAGATCCGCACTTTAAGGTTGGCTGGTGCACCTAACCCGCCCGTTAGTATATGCATATAAAACAGTGTTTCGTATGCATATCGGAGCTTGATTCAATCCCCTATGATAGGCAGTTTTGAAATCCGAAAGTTGTAATTGTCGGCAACTGTCGGTAAAATGGTGAACTTTAAGTTGAAATGGACTAAATCCCAGACCCCCGCCCAATCCTTAGAGGATACAACGTCATCGGGTTTCACAGTACACCTACGTGACATAGTGTCATACGTGTGTATTAATATAAATCCAAATGTCAAGTATCTACAGAAAAGCAGAATGTAGATGAGATTATATAGGGCAAGCCTGAGTAGGTAAGAGCATGACAGCTGTGACGTTAGTTAGAAGATGACTTAACCGCTTATGGTGAAAATCGGATCAGTTATCAGTAGGCATGAAGTAGTATGTTAAGTGGGGGTTCGCACCCCACTTATTTACACTACACCACTAATTAGGGCCTATACAGCGTTTCGATTTCTGCTCTTTGCTGGATTTTGTTGTTTTATAGGTAGACCCCCTACAAGGCTACGCAGCTCATAAGCAATTATAAGAGGTGGGACGGGCCTGGCCTTAAAAGGGCCTGCCGGCAAACTAACGTGACTATAGGCCAAGGTGTTTAAGCCGTTCCCGGCTATCCATCAGTTAAACGCAGAGCGTGACAGCTTGTTGACATTTAGCCCATATATCTTGTGACCAGAATTCTACAATCTTGTGTGCATCTCATACTTGTTCCTCTGGGCGTTCCATTCGCTCCATAAGGCTCCAGATCTCTCACAATATTCTTCAGTTCACCGTTCATAGTCCCAAAAGCACTGGTAACATCTCTCAGTGTGATATCTAAGTATGGTTTCTCTCCTTTCACATAATCTATTTATAACTTTAACTCTTTACACTACCTTGAAGCTCAGCAATACACTCTTCGGTGTTCATTTCTATACCTAACACCCTCTTTTATTCAATATATATACAGCGCTCAAAAGCAATGAAATCACTGTGTTGAGGTGGGTTGATATCAGTCACAGTCCGCCATCCAATTACCCAATAGGGGCCAATTTTTAATTAAGCTCAAGGCGTATTTGTCTTCTGGGCCTTGGATGGCTTCCTCTTTGTTTGTTTGCAATGTCCCACAGCCGAAATATTTTGATACATGTTAAGACCTTGAGTCATAGTGTTGTGCGCTATCGACCGATTTGCGCCATCGATCGATAGCGCTGCGCTATCTATGGATCCGTCGTTAGCGCAAGCATCGATAGATCGCACAAGCATCGATAGATCGCACAAGCATCGTTAGATCGCGCTGCGCTATCGATAGATAGTTCGTGGGTCATGTAGGATTAGATTTAAAGCGGAACTGCAGGTCACAACATGGTTTTGCCGTATGCTTGTTGCATCTTGAGATGATTTTAAAGGGAAACTGATGAGTTTGCATGGGAGATTTAGTGACTATGTTGTACTAAAGGTAACAAAGCAATCTAATAAATGGGTCTCTTGGTTTTACTAAGTTATAAGTATGATAAGCCCTATACTCTCTTAACTTCACCCATTAATAGGCTACTTTGTAGTACATCACAAATTTCACTAAATTTACTAACTCTTTTTGCAGTTTGATATTTCCAGACGATCTGCATTAAATGAAGAATAATTTTGATGAATCTAACCAACTCATGATCAGTGTCAATTTCCCGTTCTCTTTTCTTGTAAAAATATGTACTTTAAAGAAGTAAATTGACTTCATATGTATGCTCTGGTCTTCCTTTTGAGCGGTTTTTTGTCAAATGTCATCCGACATTCTTTGTTCTCAAAGAGGTAATTGAATACTATGTTGGTCATGGCTCTCCATGTAATGTGATGTTATTAGATGCCTCTAAGGCTTTTGATCGTGTTGATTATATTATACTGTTTATGCTGCTACGCAAGCGAGGCATGTGTCCTACCACAGCTAAGATGATGTTGAACATGTATACGCAGCAACGATTGCGCGTGCAATGGGATAATGAAATTTCGGACAGCTTTAGCTGTACAAAGGGCGTGAAGCAGGGCGCCGTTCAGTCTTCGATTCTATTCTGTGTTTATATGGATGAACTACTCACCCGTCTGTCACACACTACAGTTGGATGTCATATTGGTCATGAATTTGTGGGGGCACTTGGTTATGCTGATGATCTGTAGTTAATTGTACCCTCATTGACCGCCGCCAAGATAATGATTGAAACGTGAGGAATTTGCTACTGAGTATAGTGTCGTTTTCAACTCAACGAAGAGCAATTTATTAGTTTTTAATGATAACCAGTGCGCTGTATATTAAAAGCTTAATGGTTGCACTATTCTTATCAGGGAAAATGCTTTGCATCTTGGTACCTATGTCGGTAAGGACTGTAATAATAATAATATGAATGTAACATGTTCTAATTTAGTGTCACAAACACATTTGTACAAGTTTTTATTGCTCTCCCTTATGGAGTTTAGACCATCGACACTTAGAGGTTTTTGCCGAACCTGGCGAAAATGTATAAGGCGTGTGTCTCATGTCAACGCCGTTAACTTGTCCAAGGCAGAGTACATCATCTCCGTGATACATGCCAAAACGTCCTGAACATCACTGAATATCTGATATGGGAGATCGCCGCTAACTTGTCCAACTTGACTGAGCCTATATCTTGCTCACTAGGCTTCAACAAATCATCAGGCTCATCATTCAGACTCATTTCCAGTATGTCTCTGCCTCATTGATGTGCTACAATCACTACATGAAGCCTACGCGATCTCACCAACTTGGACAAGATAGCGTTAAGTGAAGATTCCGCTGCCGCTAACATGTCCAACTTGACTGATCCTATATCTGGCTCACTAGGCTGTCATGGGTTCGTTTACAACAATAATATAAAATGGCCCAGATTATTTGATACAGTGACTTTTATGAAAAACAACACAGATAAGGTTAAGCAGCCACTTCGCTTTTATTTCGAAAAAGGAGATACGCCGTTGTTTGAAGACTGACTAGAAATCGGGAGGATAGAGCGATCTGGAAAAAAAATGTTTGCGTTTTTTTAAATATTCAACGCTGTGACATCTAACTGTAAGACATTAGACAACTGACAAACTCGTATAAAAATTTAATAAATGAAAGTAAACCCTACCACTTTGTATTGCAACATGCTTTCTGTTGACACAGCAGAAAAAACAGCTGTTGCTTACAGTGGAATCAGAGAGCAAGTAGATCGGTCTTCATCTCAATGCCAAAAAAGTAAAGTGCTTGCCTATAACGTCGAGGACACGACAGTCGTCACTGGCGATGGGGCAGTGCTAGAGGTGGTGGAGGACTTTAAGTACCTCGGGGCCTACATCGCCTCGACAGAGAAGGAGGTGTACGACACACTCAATGAAGAAGGTGTGGAAAGCCAAGCTCAGCGATAACCTCAAGAGGCGACTCTTTGTGGCAACAGTCAGTACTACTCTATGGCGCTGAAAGGTGGACCTTAACTGCACATCAAGAGAAATCCCTTGATGGTGTCAATACTAGGATGCTGCGCATGGCACTTGACGTTACCTGGAAAGACCATGTACACAACAATGGCCTGTATGGTGATCTTCCGCGTATCTCAATTAAGATCAAGGAGAGGAGGATGGGTCTCGCCGGCCACTGCATTCGAAACCCGGAGCTGACAGCCCATCACACCATCTTGTGGGAGCCAAATCAGGGAACTAGCAGAAGGGGACAGCGGCGAGCCACATTCATCGACACTTTGCGGCGAGAATATTTCACTAGTGAAGAAGAGGTCCACATAAGGGAAAAACTGGAGGCCGGGGTCATTCAAGAGTTTACCTCAGAATGGGCCTCTGCACCTGTTCTCATATGGCAGAGGGGTGGATCCGTGCTCTGCTGCTTGGAGTACGTGGTACTGAATGATGTCACCAACAAGGATGAGTTTCTCCTTCCACTCTCAGATTAGTGCCTGGACACCCACGCAGGTCAAATCTGCTTCACCAGACTGGATGCCAATTCCGCGTATTGGCATTTAAAAATTGAGCCAGAAGACAGGAGGAAAACTGCATTTGCCTCCACATATTGCATATTTGAACATGCTAATGTAGGGTTTGGGTTGTGTTATGCACCCGCTACCTTTACTGAGGTAATGGACCTAATATTACGGGGTTTAATTGGAACAGCATTCCTTGGTGATATCCTTGTTCTAGGGTCTTGTTGTGATGATCACATGCAAAATTTAAGAGAGACCTTGGCCCTGTTCAGGATGTAGGGTTTTAAATTAAAACCAATAACGTGTGTTTTACCGGAAAAAGAAAATGTCACAACATGACACCCAAGTGGTCAGGGTCAATAGAAAGGTCAATAGATAAGTTTTATCTGATTATGCAGCCGCCTTCTAGGATAATTTGAAAAAAGACGGAAAACAGAAGGACGCAGGGGGGCTATTCTACTCCCGGACCCACGAGGGGTGCAGCAGGGACGAGGTAGCACACGGAAAGGCCACGGATAAAATCAGTAAAGTCAGGAGGGAACCAGAAGGGGAGGTTGGAGAACAGGTCATTAATATGCTCACTGTTCCAGCCCTAAACCTGTGTGCGAGGATATAGGAAGGATGGGAGAGCAGTTGGGAAGACAGGAGAGGAGCCACGGCTAGTGTGGGTTTCGGGGGGGCTGAATACCTATCTCGTCCACGACCCATCGCCCATTGCAGTCACTCGACAGGGAACAGAGACAGTAACATCTTGTTACTTTGTAACTGATGCAGATCCCCTTTGCTTGCAAAATCCATCTTGCTGGGGATTCTCCACGGTACAAATATGGTTTTTGAGTCATCAAAGTTGTTTTGGAGTATAATGCAAGGTATGCATAGTGTTTAACGGCACACCAACACTCATGTGTAATATGGTGCCAAAAAAGGTTAATAGATAAGATTGACTTGATTAAGCAGCTGCCTTCTAGGATAAAGAAAATGGAGATGAAAGGGACAAAAATGGAAACGAATATCCTAGGGCGAGTCACCACCAGCAGATAGACTAAACCAGGCCATTCAAGCCTAGGCGAAATCCGGGCCAAAGCAGTGTGTTGCAGATATGGCCCTCAAAAGGACCGCTCCACTCAGTTACCTGGATCCCATTATCCAACAGGTTACCCCCTATAAGTCGCCTCTGACGACATGCAGGAGGATACAGTGGGCCTATTGTATCCCCGGAGGTTATGCAGGAATACTATGCTAGAGGCCTGATGAAGCGCGTCCACTGCGCAGGGTAATGAGTACATCCTGATTATGGTAGACTTATTCACAAAGTGGGTTGAGTGTATACCTCTACTGCCACAAACTTCAGAGGTAACCGCAAGAGAAGCAGTGGACCAATTATTTTCAAGGTTCGCTTGCCCATTTCAGCTCTTTACAGACCAGAGTCGAAGTTATTGACGGCAATGTGTGATACTCTCCACATCCATAAGACGCGTACGACATCCCGGTTGTCTGCAAATCGACAAGTTGAGAGATACAATAGGACCCGTATAGACGCAGAACGTTGTTTCATTGTTGAATCCCAAAATCGTTGTAAACCATGACGGGACCGCAGTCTACCGCAATGGGTAAGAGTATGGTTGCGGAATAAAGGCGAGAACATGGGAAGACGATGAAGGTGCCGACGATAAGCTGTACTGCATATACCGTCAACCCTGACAGATAGTGAATCAAAGACTTTTCGATTGAATACACAGTACATGCGCATTAAATAAGAGATCACAAAGACAGTTCATCAGACCCTCAAACTCCGTAACAACTTTTGTCTTGATATGTGTTACAGATTTTTATGCAGCAAGTTAGGAGCAGCGAAATCCGGACTTTGGTTTATAGCGTACTTAAGTGTAATACAACTGGTGGAAAAGAAATAACGTTACACTAAATCAACTAATTTAATATAGTCTTGGAACTCATGCCGTAATCTGTTTTCATCGTATCAATCGATTGATCATTACATTTCATCAATTCCGACTTTTATCATATGTGTTAATATTTTTACGTAACTGGACTTTGGGAACATGGTAATTAAACGGGAAATTTTTTGGAAAAATCGGTGAGGTGTCCCTTAAATAGCACTCGGCGTCATCCTGAAATTAAAAAAAAAACATTGTCATTATCAAAAATAGACATACAATCCGTCGATCTGCCTGCGCCATCGATTGATAGCGCAGCGCGATCCACCGATGCTTGCGCGATCTATCGATGCTTGCGCTAACGACGGATCCATAGATAGCGCAGCGCTATCAATCGATGGCGCAAATCGGTCGATAGCGCATAACATATATATATATATTTATATATATTTCGAAATGTATATATGTTTGTTATTATGGATATGGGATTTATGAGCAATGTTAAATGTAGGTAGAAGCGAGGCCGATAGAGAAAGAATGTAAAAGATCGTGCGAATAAAGGAATGAGGGAGCATTACCTTGTAAACACATTAACCTATATATGGGTCTTAAAAACAATTTTTCATATGTTCACTTGTCGGCCGCTTAATTGATAAGGCGTAAAGTTAAGCGTAGCGGCTGGTTAACCAATATACGAGTAACAAATATGAATTATTAAGATAACATAAGTATATCCCAATCAGCTAGGCGTCACACACTGAATACACACCGCTCATATATTTGCCATCCACCCCTTTGAGGTCTTGTCTCACATGACAACCTCTGACACCTTTCAATATGGTTGGGAATTTGCATCCTGTGTTTACTGTATGGGTCGCAAAAGCACCTGTCGTGAGTCTTTGTTCGCTAAATTTATCTACGTTTGTGAACTTGAAGTGGCCTTTGTGATTCAGTGCGAAATTCTGAGCGCTTCTTATCTTGAGTGAAGTGGATTCTTTTAAGCTAGAATTTAAAAGGGATGAATTCGACAGTGAACCACATACGGGACATTTGGTGAGTAAATTGTTCCCCACTAAATTATTGACGACTTTCTTAAGTACAATATATAATCACTCGTAAATTTGTACAAAAGAGCTCACGCTATCAGAAATATCTAACTTTGGAGCATTCAGTTAACCACGAAGACATTCCTCGCCGCCAAGTTTAAGCATTACCATCGACAGCTATGAATATGTATGCTGTCACTCCATAAGCGGGACCTATAGCCGCAGAAGACTGTGAGAAGCCAAAAGCATCTTAATTTTCAGTTTTAAGTCAGATCTAAATAAGCAAGGTAAAGTATTGTTTTCTCATGGTTTTATATTAACGGGGATAATCAGCCATGGCGAAACATTCATTCCATGGTATCATATGCTGGGTACGCAGAGTAAGTATATCTCAATGGTCGTACAACCATAGTAAATACTCTCATAACTGCTGTAAATATATATTGAAGCAGCTGATTTGATGTGCGTCTTTTGTTCCGAGTGTATAAGTCATCAAATTGATTTCTGCACCTTTAATTAGGATGGCAGGATGTGACGTTGTAGATGACACACTGGAATCAATAGGGGGATGCGGACGCTTTCAGATTCTCCATATCTTCATAATCAACATCACCCTGCATCTCGCTTATATATGGCAAATCACAGTTATAATTTTTACCGGTAAGTTTAATGTCTTTAAACAGTATATAGACTCAATAAGAATTACAGGGTGACAGTTGAGGGAAGGCATTCTGTTAGAGAAATAACTAATCACACTCCTTGCGCTCTTGGCATATATCTTAAAGAAACAATTTTAGGGAGAAAATGTCAGGGTGAATAGTCATAATATTGTATATCAATGCTATGGAAACCAATGTTTTTTCTCATATTTTTGCGGACGCGACGACGAGATTATGACGACATCCTTTGTAGCCCTATAGTCAATTGTAAAGATTTATATATCAGTGGGTTATGTGGTTATTATATTTGTCTGTTGAATAATAATCCTGCTCTCAAAGGTGGTGTCCGGAGTCGTTCCATTGGCTTTACCTAAACGGTCGTCATGAGGAACTTGACAAAGCTTTCTTGAGAGTGGCGCTCGTCAATAGGAGCCCAGTAGCCTCCCCAGTAGCTCTTCCTACAGCAGACATTGTGTCTGTCTCATCGTCAATAAAGTCGTCTTGCACAGCTGTACACAAGAACCAACACTAATGGTTCACTACAACTCAAACAATACTGAAAGAGTCAACGTAGACCTCACGACAAATAGTTCCCATGCAGAGGAGATGTCTGAAATAAATCTTGGGATGGCTTGTGCTACTATGGAAACAATCAATGACTTATCAACAGGGCAAGTGATGATGACAAGACCAAATATAAATCATACAAGAATGGAAGGAGACGGTGAACGAGAGGGAGAAATTGATAGCCCGTTAATGGATTTCGTGCGCAGACCACGCACACTGTCTTGCATAATCATCGTCTGTTACCTTTCGTAAGTAACGTAATAAACCCTAGTTCATGCAGCATTAAGATATCACATATTTCATTGTTCGTTTCTGGCTGCAGATTCGTCAGTTACATAGCGTTCTTTGGCATATTTTACATGCAAGGGTCCCTAACAGGAAGCATATACATGAATGTGTTCTTCGATGGACTTTCTGCCATTCCCGGCATCTTAGGTGCAATGGTTCTTTTGAGACGTAAGTACGTAACCAATTTCATTAGCTAACATAACCAAGCCTGTTTATCAATTCCCTGTTTAAATATAAGCGATTCTTCATTAATTGATTAACGTTAGTGATCAAGATATGGTCGACGGCCAGCAGAAGTCGGCTGCTTTGCTTGCATGGGGGTTATGCTGATGCTCGCTGATGTGGCACCATATATTCCAAGTGAATGACCTATTTCACTTGTTCCTGCATAAAGATAGATGACCTAGTTGTTAATATTTTTGTCGAAATCACATGTCGGCGTTGATAAGTGAGACTCATTGGGTTAGAAAAGATAAACTGAATGCTATGCTTCAATGTAGTTCCCGGCATCGACAGAGCGTTATTGTCTATGATATTTGCCAGGCTTGCAAGGACTGGGCAAACTTCATCATTCGCAATATTCATGTTCTATAGCCCAGAATTGATTCCCACCAACGTAAGGTAAGTAGGACTGGTTTCCCTCATTATCAAGCACCGCTCAATATTTCACATAAGGGTGTTACTTTGGACATGCAACACAAATAATGGAATAACCCCAGTGCAGTTATTTTAACGGGTGTTTTAAAAACAAACTATGTTATAGGAGCACGGTGGTAGGACTTCTGAGAGGATTTGGTTATTTAGGAAGTATTGCGGCGCCCTTTATCTCTTTATCATTAGTGAGAACAAACAGCCAGTATATAATACAA
Source organism: Urechis unicinctus (assembly GCA_034190875.2). Taxonomy (NCBI): domain Eukaryota; kingdom Metazoa; phylum Annelida; class Polychaeta; order Xenopneusta; family Urechidae; genus Urechis; species Urechis unicinctus. The sequence continues at coordinate 1,773,160 of CM067358.1, read as the reverse complement.
AAGTAACAACCCAGTATCTTATGCAATTTCCAAGCTGTAAATGCATTTCATAGCAAATTGATTTGATTTTAATGATAGCTGAAAACGCTATGGTCAATTATAGTCTCTACATGAGTGTTAGCAACGGCTGGATATATTCTAGTCCTAACAACGGCAATTCTGGTGATATTCTGCAAGAACATGATAACACCGAGAATCAGGTATAAGACAAATGAAATGTACTGCTCTTGAGGCATGATGGCCGTGATCTAATGTTTGTAACAGCAAGTAATTATCACTGTAAGTAGTAGCTTGCACAATGTGCTGTGCGTGTACATCCGGATTCAGTTTTGGATCCCTGGCGTGGTCTATGGTGTAATCACAATGATCGCTGCTGGGCTCACCATCTTACTGCCAGAGACCCGGGACAGGGACTTACCTAAGACAGCTGCTGATGTGGAGGCATGGCACAAAAAATCTCACCCAGGCAGAGAAACTACGACTGAAGGAGGGACGACTCCATAGGAAGAATTCGGGCATTGAAAATCAGTAGTTATAGGAAGAATGGTTGAATGTCAACATATCTTTAGAGCAGCACGTGTATATCCCTATGTCTTTGGTATGTATGGATGGACGTGGAAAGTATGTCTGGTCATGAGGTTGTAATCCCGTTTAGATAGAGAGATTATGCTGTACGTTTGTTTAGAATCTTTTTTGTTAACCTGCATCCGGAATTATAATAAATGAAAAAAATCAACGATCCTATTTTGTGTTTGGTATTTTGTTATTGTAGAAAACTGAAATAAATAACAGCGTGTTGTATGAATGGAAGTAAGTTGAGTTATATTAGAATTGTATTGTGGTTATTCTTTTATCAGCATGTCAATAATTTTATAGCTCTAAAATTCGCATAATTTGAAATCGAAACCAACACTGATACATCTTACCCACCTTGTATTGGTGCAACACTAACCTGTATTGCTGCTCTACTGATTTCAGTGTCAATCACACAAACAAACCAACGATATAAGTATTTTCAATCATAATAGATGTTCATCTCCAGACCTTATTATACAACACGCATATATAGAAATGATGCTGCCCATTGTAACCCATGTTCAACTGTATTTTAGTCCCGACAGGGATTATGGTCGTCATTACGGTTCTAAACTCGACCAAATGCATGTCTGTCATTTAGGTTATATTTCGTGCTCTGTCATGCCATAGGATCGATTGTTCAGCTTGTAATAAACATAACTGTAGAGGTTAATGGCGCTTGGATCGATTTTATATTTTGTATTGTATTTACTGCCACCGATGCAATAGTCTCACCCTCCTACCCTTAATCTTTCTCAGCAACCAAAATGATTATGCTTGACATATTGTGCTCAACTGCTGAGTAATACATTGACACATTGCAACCTTTAGATACTGCCTGTGTCAACATCGGCATTAATATTGCTTAGAGCGGGAATGTGAGCTGCCGTTGAGAGTAAATGTGCATTAGATGACATGTATATGAAAGGTCAGAGTTCAACTCATTTTCAAAATTCAAGTGCAATTAAAATGTCGCGACCTGCGTCAAACCATCAATAATCACGCCAGCATTCGGATTTACACTTAGAACTTACAGCCATGGTTTTTCAAGGGCACAGTACCAGACCTGCCTGGAGTGGTTGGAATCACGCGGCGTATAGACACCATCAATTACAGGTGAGCTGCCACACGCTTGGCTTTGAGTCAAGGTGTACTACGAGGAGGTCGCCTTTAACTGCATGGCAAAGGACGACGCAGTCAACGCCTGAAAGAGTGCCCTTCCCTCAAGCCCAACAAGATTCAATGTCAGGAGATGCGAAATGCCCTGTCCCACTGCCTGGATTGGGTTCTATTCGTGGACCAGTTGATCCCAATAGACCTCATACTCACCAGTCGCCAGAAGGTCCACAACAGGGTATTAGAGCTTCTTATAGAGCAATACAAGATGCATCTACTACTCCCCCCTAAGGACTCTCAGACACAAAACATCAAGGTACCAACCCGGGCACAGGCAGTACCGGAGTACATAGGGACAATCAAAACAGAGAGCTAGTGGCTTGGCGATGTCTTCATCGTCCACAGGTCAACGGGTCTCACCATCATAGACCTGCAGAAAGGCTGGATCATCGACGACTTCTTGCAATGGTCCAACCTTGTCAAACTTGCAGTCTTTCCTGAGGAGTATATGTACCAGGTCGAGCGTGTAAACGCCTGCACAGGGAACTTTCCAGGGTCAGCAAAAAACCTGAGCAGCAGCTTCTAAAGGCATTTCTGTTGAAGGTTGTCGCCAATAGCGCCAGTACTGGACCACGTACCTTGAGGGCATACTTGTAAGTCGGTGTTTCAAGCAACAAGATATTAGCTTGGTGAACCTCATATGGTCCAGACATACCTAAGTTGTCCTGAGTAATGTGTTGCGGGATTGGCTTGTATATCTGCCATATAGCTCACTTTGTAATCCAACTCTTATAAACTTCTTCAGAAATCTTCGAGGCTGCTGCAAGCGTCTTTATACCTGTGCTGAACGCTTCTGGGGACCCTATTAGATTGTTTGCAGTCGTGATATTCATTGTTATAATCAAGCACGAGTCTCCAGATGATATGCGAATCATAGTGTATAGCCACCAAACTGCCGGCTAAATACCGTTACCTCACTCTATATTTGGTTATCTGAGGGAACATAGATGTCTGAAAGTTTGGGCTCAGAATCAATTGGGTTGACCGATTTTCTTGTAAGCAGAAAGTACTCACACATAGCGTTGTCAACATCCTGGAAGGTGTGGGTGGTTTGCATTATGCGACGCACCTCCTCATCACTCAGTTCGTTTCTTGGCCCTTGCTGCCCGTGGACACTAAATCTGTTTGATAGCGACATCATTGCGTTTATGTTTCGTGCTCTGAATGTCGGATAAAAGAAAGTTGCGTTGGGAATCTGCAACTAGAATTGGTTGGTGCTCTAGTTTGGTAGGAAAAAAACATACCAGCAATACCTCAGTAAAGCTGTAAAACTGCCTAACCAAGAGTGCGAGTCATGCTCGCTTCAAGCCGAGCCTCGTATCTCACATACAACTTGGTGATCTCTTTGCCAGTCATTGATTCATCCTGGTCCACTGTCAGAGCTGTCTTTGCACCCAGGCTACGACCCAAGCAAGTCTCTATCTTGCAAGTCATGTCATCATAGGCCGATGGCATGCTGGGATCGTCTGCTGGGACGGCAGCTGTGTCTTGCCATACAAGGGGTTGATTAGTAATCGTATTAGAATTAATATTGCTAGTAATCAGTTGTGCTGTTTCTAATATACACTGTTGGTTTAAATATATCGGTATGCTGTCGAGACTATAATGCCTAACCAGGCAACCAATAACTTTGTTGTCATCAGGAGCAAGATACTTTAAATCACTAACAACGGCATGTACGGCAGGCAAATCAGTCTTCAGCATCAATTTGGCGTTCTTGGTCTCTGCGAGTAGCTGGTGTACAGGGGCACGTTACTCCCTTGATGGTACCACATAATTCTCTCACAAAACATCTTCAAACGAATAACAGTTCTGAGTGTGAAAGAGCACTACCCACCGGGTGTGCTCAATTAGGTCCTGTAGAACGAAATTGTACTTTTGGGTGTAGACCCGCATGGCGGCTACTAACGTCCACCTTTGACAGTACGTCCATTTTATGGTCAGAGCCTCTTTTGTTGAGCCGTTGTCATAGTGTACAATCTGGGCTCACACTAACTACACGGATAAAACGCTCTCAGATAGTCATGGAGCCGCTCGCCAGGGTCAACACTGTACACCTCGGGTTCGGCCCTCACCCAGTTCTGTGTTTGGTAGGTCTAGTTGAAATTGATTGTAGGGAAGAGCATAACATTACGCTGAAAGGCGCCGAGAAAAGCGCCCTCTAGTAGTTTGAGCATGAACAAACCTTGGCTGGCCAAAAACAATGAGCTAGCGCCACCTGGAAATGCAAACATAGAAGACGAACCTGCCATCCCTGATGTTCAGCTGTGAGTCCATAAGCACATACATGTTGACGTTTAATGCGCGGGCCACTTCAGCGTTTTAAGGACCTTAATAATAACACCCTCAATCTTGTTCTCCATGCGCAGGCCAGTTGGAGTTGGGTGTCATCACCCGTCTTAAGATTGAGCCACAGGGCGTACTTGCTTCTCAGGAACTCTTCTAGAGACACGTCTGCCAGGTCTTTTGCAGTCATTGCATGCTTCACCCATTGCTGCCTTCTTCACCTCATCTCCAAGAGCGTGAGCATGCTCAGCTGCAGGACGAGAGACAAACAAGACTAGAGGTTGCCTCTGTTAATATTGAATAGCTGCGGACCAAAATCATCTGCATCAGGGGTGAAAATTCACTTTTAACTAGTACACAACACTAGCTGAGTGTGTACGCGTCCTGTTCCAGGAGCAAGGCATTATAATCACCTCTATCCTCACTGCGATCAGGATGGCAGTCCTAATCTTAATGAGACAAGTACCACGTCAACGGCATCAACACTGACTCCAGGTGACAAGCATCGGAGTGGGTTAAAAAAATCGGCAGGCCCTTGACGTAGTTATAGTAAAATTGGTCCCTGGAATAATGCTGAGATTATATTTTTATTGTTCGAAACTTGATCGCTTCCAAGCCAAATGGGTTTGATCGTATCTAACACGACTGCTTATTTACGTTATCATGCTGCAAAATTCACAACAAATGGATCTGGCTTTACATTTAGCATTGCTATAAATAGGGAAAGTTTTGTTTCGTATTAACACAGGATCGTTTAACATAAATAATGGGGCGCGAAGAACGCAAAGAAGTTCATTTTCAAATTTTAATAACACCAAAACTCTTAAGTGAGAATAATATTCAAACGTTACATATATATCAGAGTACCCAGAGATTTCATAAATATTTTCCTTCGATGAAATTACCAAGCATCTCTCAACTCTCAATCTCCTGTCCCAAGGTGGTTGGCCATTCCACCCAAGAACGCAGCGAAACCCTAGCCAAGTTACAGCAATTCATAACCCAACTCACAATTAATGGTTTTAGTGCAATAATATCGTAACGTTTTATGCTTATATCATAACTGGTTTTTAAATCATATGCTGTATGAACATTACCAGTATCTCTCCAATAAGATAAATGTTGCGCCTGCTGAATGCAAACGCACAATGGTGCAATAGCTTAAAGCTGAGTGCAATTATGTGCAAATTTTAGCTCAAACTGTGTTAGTTTAATCTTTTGAATAGCATAATAATGGTATGTGACCTTCTAAGGTCATAGATACATATGCATACGTAATGACACAAACACAGGCTATTGGAGTGTAGACTTTGACAATCTGCGCTAACTAGTTACACTGGTAACTGTGCGCACCCATGTACGCCATGGGATTCTCTGCGTTTTCGTGGATGAGGTTTTCGGATAAAGTTTCGCAGATTGGCAACGGAATTGGCATTACTATGTCTGGTAATACCTCAATTTTAGAACTCACCCGTGTTTGGGGTTGATCTATTTCATTATAGGCTTTTGGGTCGGGATTTCACGCACATCTCATTGATTTAGGCGGATTTTGAGGGCTTTACATGTAATCCCATAACACCTAAATGATGGAATACCATGCTGCGATAAAACTTGTTTTCTTCAATAGATTTTGAGTAAATGACTTTATCGTCAATGTACACCATACAAATCTTGCCAATTAACCCATGTATCACTTTCATCATACTTCTTTGAAAAACCAGCTGGCACATTTATCAAACCAAAAGGCATTCTTTCGAACTCAAAAGCCCTAAATGAGGATTAGGCATTGATTCAGCAGACAGGGGACTTGCCAGTAACCACTTTTGAGGTCAATGGTGCTTAACCCCGCATTACCCTTTTACGATGCGCATCTTTTCGGGTAATTGCATTCATCTTCCGGTAGTCAACACAGAAACATGTTGTACCATCTTTCTTAGGGACATGTGTAATAGGACTGGACCACGGGCTATTACTGGGCTGAATAATATAATCTCTCAACATCTCACTAACACAATCCTCCACAATTCGCTTCTTAGTGTCAGGAATGTAATATGCTCTTTTCTTAATTGGATCAATAGTAATAACAATGGGAGAAATATTAGCAGACCTATCTGGAGTGCCTTTCTCACTAAAAATATCCTGGTAATCAGTGAGGATTGAGGCTAATCCTTCGTTTCCAATTACATTTCTTTGGTTCCACTGTGCTGACTTGCCTATAGTTTCATCAAGAGCTAAGATACGATAAGAATACATATTGTTAAGACCCATACGATTGCGTTGTATGTCTAACAGGCATCTGCTTTATGTAAGAAGTCTGTTCCTTACAACAGATCGCAATCTGGCATATCATCTACCATTAAGGTAACCGATACTCTATCATATCAATACTACACACTCCATATATTTTTTAATGCATGTCTTGCACCGATTGCTAAATGACTGGCAGTGTTAGTAAGCGGAGCCATACATACAAAATTGCAAAGTGTTGTTACTTATAAGTGTATGCATTGAACCAGTATCTATCAGTGCAATTAAACGTACTCCTTCACCTTTTAAAACGACTCCCGGGCGTCGATCTAGGATGGAAGATGCATAGCTTGTATCAACAGGGCGTCCCCTGGCTCTAAAAGTCTGCGTTGTTAGTTTGCACAATTATATTTCGTATGACGACCACCACACTTACGACAAGGGCTGTCGGGAGGGATTGCTTTGCATAAATGTGTGGGATGCTTACCGACGCGTCATTTTACAGAGCTTCAGATCAAAGGATGCATCATTGGATGGTTGCCTGCCTGCAGACGCCAGGTGAGGCATTATTACAGGGGTCGTGACCGTTCTGCAGTTACGAGCTAAGTGGGCCTAGATTGCCACCGTGGTAGCATTCTAGTGGGGCCTTTATCAATACGGGAGATTTGTAATTTAGACTGGCTGATTCTGGGCTAAAATCAGTATTATGGTGCAAAATTGTTACTGTTTGTTTGCTATTTCCGTTATAGTCTGAACTAAAATTAGCCTGAGACGGATGAGACATTATAAGTCGCCAGCGTGGCTCTGGAAAACCACATTTTTGATTGCTTTGCGTAGAGTTACTGGGGCATCTGCTTGTACAACTTGTAGCGCTTGTCACGATTGTCTAATGCTGACAAGTAAGTTCTAACAAGGGATATCTGGTCGGGGAGCATTTGTTCAAATGTTTCATATACTTACTGTTTAAATTGATGATTAAACTGGCACAGAGACTCTACAGGACGTTAACAAATTGTTTTTAATGCATCACGCTGACGGTACCAGAAACATGCATTGACAAACTCTTTTGCAATGGCGAAATATGATTCCAACCACCGTTTCCGTTGACGTTTAATAACAAATTCTAGCAACCGTCCTTTTGCAGTTTATTGCGCCACCGAGATGGGAGAAGGGGAACTATGCACAGCGCGCAGCCAAGCTAATACTGCAATATCTACCGCACGAAGGAATGTGCTTTGCAAAATGGGCCATGCGTTTGTGGGAAATAATCTCTTCCATTCTTTGATGCTGCGTGATGCCTTCTGTTTCTGACTAATTCATGCATTCTGACTCATTACTATCGGTCATATTAGGATCAGGGGGTTTGTTGTGCATGTAATCTGATGGCCCGGAGGACATGTCTTGGTAATCTGTGACATAAAAAAGGTTTGTATGTAACAGGGTGAACATTCAAGTACCAAAGCTTTTTTCTGTGCTTGAAAACGTGGCATGGTCAGCCTGTTTGCTGCTACCGTGGAAGTGAAGGCTGGCAAAATGGTCTGGTGTAACGTATGAAGGAACAATATTTTCACATTGCCTTCCTAGTTTCAATGAATTTTCAATTCAATGGTGTCTGATTATTTTTCTATTTTCAATTATTGGGTCTTACACGTGTCAATACCCTCGAGATGGCTATTAATTAATGATTTTTCAGTTGGTTAGCATTTGAATAGACATACGCCTCATAGTAAGTTACCCTATATGACAGCAGCCACCCACAATTGAAGGAGGTGGCAGTAAATAGCATATCATATGTATAATGACGCACCAGCTGAGATAATATCCTGTCAGTTCCGCAAGCCCGACAAGGCGCTCATACAATATATGTCTACACCAATTGGTTAGATTTCAAATAACTTTACACCCTACAGCCTTGACGCATCTTCAAATGATATGTATTAAATGTGCCAATAAACATTATTGGATTACCATTGCTAAGATCGACCTCACTAAAGCAGCAACCAATATGTTTCTTTATTTATAGTAATATTTAAATTGGCAATATATTTATTGAATGCACTCATAATAAATGTTTGTGACTTACACGAAAATCATTACAGCACGTCAAATTAATCTCACAAAAACGTGTATTATCATGTTATCATAATGAGTTGGATATAAGATGAACCTCATAGGTCAATTAGATAAAGGAACTCTCCTGTCTCCCTGTTTGTCTTCTTGTGCTTTGAAGCTATGTTATTTAGAGAACCACGCGTTCAACAAGTCAACGGAGGGCGCTTTTTTCACATGCATTACAATATCCGTGCATAACATAAAGTAAGAATAAATGATACCCACAGGCAGCTAAACAAAACTGGATTGCGAGTCTGTCTTAGGCTTTATGTATATATTCTAGGTAAGAAAATACCTTCAGCAGGTTCTCAGTCTGTTTATCCCGTTGCCAATCATCACTACGTCTAACACCCCACGACTATCCCATCTGGGTATTCACAACACGCAGCCAATCATCATAATTCACAAATCACATCCTGGCGAGGCCTTATATTAGCATTCATGATTACATTAGTCCGTACCAAATGCTTTGTTTAATTTGGGGAGGGTGTGATAATTCAAATTAACTGATGACGAGCATTAGATAATATTCATAATAGATTTTAACAAAGTTAGTAATATTAAATCAATTTATGTATCCACCTGGAAATATCCAACAGTTGACGCTTCGATGAAAGGCTAGCTGATTATTTCTTTGCTCATACAGGTTCTGTTTGTGCATGACAGGCAAGTATGCGAAATGAGGCTTGATGGTCAAACCTTACTATGTGAATATTCGTTTTTAGAATGTGTAAAATAGATCGCAATGGCTACCAAACGCCTTACGGTTTTTAGACACCACGCTTTTAAATTTCCAAAAAGGGCATTTATCTGGCAGTTATCATCGCTACCAAATGACTTAACAATGGGAATTATTAAGGAATATTAGCCTACTATGAAGAGAATCAACGCATGGTCAAAGTTTGAGTTGTAAAACCAGCAACTGATGTCATTGCGGATGCACAAATAATCGACACTTTCCTAATTCGTACATTTATATGACAACTTAAGCAAGTATTATTGATCCAATATAAATGCTTACTCCTTTTGCAGAACTGACCTTACTATTATGGCAAATTAATCATTTTGTTAAAAGACTTTATAATAAACTTACTCTCAATTTATTCTATTATCCTAACAAGCAAACCGGAATTATGAAAATACCCCAAATACCGTTTGAAGAGGATGTTTGTAAGCCTATATTCTATGGATATGCGTCATTGCCATGTCAGTTAAGCGCTGGTTGATCATTGTTGTTTAAAGTGGTGTTTTTAAGGACATTGGAAAACTTTTCAGATGTGACAGATGCCACTAGAACATCATATAAGACAACCAACGATGATCTTATGATTGAATTTCGTTGACAGCTTGTATCATTAGGGCAATAGCAGGCCTGATGGTAATATGGTCATTCCATTAACAGGTTTCTGCTGTCCGCATTTCATGCACCAGCAATCTAGCTCAGCGTTTGCAGTTACCAACGAAAACCCGATACATGGTGACAAGCTATTGTAACTTTTTGTTTGCAGTTTCTAGAACGAGGGACACAATGACAAAGTAATGATTGCTAGTCCATGTAGAACCTTATGATACGGGATTTGGAATCTGGTCTAGAACTCATTTAGCATATTACGGGATGGAGGTGGTTCCCATGTTTTGGTTTTAAGCTGGTTAGTCATTTCCATAGTTATTTCCCGGTGAGGAATATGAGGTTTTGTTTTCTACATACCAACAGGGCATCTCAGCCACTTATGTATGTAGAGCCGCAATATCATCCCTAAAGGGTCGAAGTAAGAATCGAAGTTGAACCAGGAATATTAGTTGCTTTTTCATGATGACTCTTTGCCACAGCCCCACAAGAAAACAAATCAAGTCTATGCTTCAAATATAAAGGACATTGTCGGTGGCGAACGTTTCACTGCCAATAGACCATTCACCTGGATCCTGCTTAACGGATTGGCTTCAGACACTTTACAAGAGCAGAGTAGAGCTCTGTAAAAGTTTCCTATGCCTCAACTCGTTGTATACAACGTGTCCCGTACAGTTCGTTCACTCAGCTGTTTCATATAGCATGCGCTGTCTGACGCTATTTTACTAATTAAACGATACGGTTCTATACCTGCGCCGGCGCCGTTAAGTGTGATATCGTTGGGTACTAATGCCGTTTTCAGGTCACCCTAACATTAATTTAATAATTCAATTTGGTCAATTATATTGTGCCAACAACATGACATGACTCATTATCAAATCATATTGACACTCATTCAAACACTACTCGATTGAATGAAAGGTTTTGTTTATAATGTCCAACAATATCTGCGTTAATGGAAAAGTTTTGCTGGTCTTATTATGCATGCATGAATTAACCCCCCTGTTTGATTTATCTTTTTTAAATTCATTGCATAGAAGCATGATTTTATATCCAAAAGTTACCGCTAATTATATAAAACATAGCGTCTTTATTATAACATATTGAATTGAATACCAAGCTAAGATTCATAAGCGTCTTGTGATTTATTTTGTTGTTGTGCGATCGATAAAAATGCAGCAGCCTTTCTATAACCCTTATGAGATCATCGATACGCATGCCCACATTCTGAGTGGTTAGCTAGCTACATGGTTAGAGAGGTGGGAGATCAGGGTTATCTAGCTACATGGTTAGAGAGGTGGGAGATCAGGGTTATCTAGCTACATGGTTAGAGAGGTGGGAGATCAGGGTTATCTAGCTTCATGGTTAGAGTGGTGGGAGATCAGGGTTATCTCGCTACATGGTTAGAGAGGTTGGAGATCAGGGTTATCTAGCTACATGGTTAGAGAGGTTGGAGATCAGGGTTATCTAGCTACATGGTTAGAGAGGTGGGAGATCAGGGTTGCCGAGAACGGAAAATTTGATTCTCAAAGTTTATGTGACAATTGATAAATAATCAGCAGACAGAGAATTACCGAAATAGTGCCGTTCAAGAGATATTCATCTCAATTCTCGACAAATGTAGATACGTAATACAAAACATTGATGAGGATCTAAGGAAACTCGAAAGATCACGCTCACCGCTAGATGGATTGCGCCTCAAACAGGACGGTATATATTCATACTACCGTCCGACCGGGCTAGGTAAAACCTTGATGAGATTCTATAATCTCCTCTACATATTTCCTGCTCTCCACCAAATTATCTTTCTTAGACTCTAAATCACTCACAGTATCGTTTGCCTCAATATCCAAATCTGTTTTCTCTTCCACCGTATATGTAACTTTCAACCCGTTTACACGATCTTCCTTTTGTGAGCGCCGTATGTATGTTCCATTGCCTCTCCAACCTTGTCGATCTCAGTCGGTTACCTAACTGGACGCAGCAACGCTTGTAGGGGCAACACGTTGTTAAAAGCGGTAAAAAAGATGCGTTGAATCTTTACAAATTGCGCCCCGTTTCATAGGGACTGCACAAATATTTTCAATATTCCCCAGGGATGGCCGATCATCCTCGCCGACCAAGGGAAATGCATTAGCTGATGCGGGAATACCTGACTGCCCAGGTGTCCTACCTGGGCAACTGTAAGTGTCCCCTTCTGGAATTTCAGCATCCATTAACCACAGAGCTTTAAATCGCTCCTGGAGATTAGAGTCTGTCCCGTTAAGCCTCATCATAAACATCCCAATAAAATATACACATTATATATATATATATATATATATATATATATATATATATATATATATATATATATATATATATATATATATATATATATATATATATATATATATATATATATATATATATATATATATATTTACATATTCAGTCTTCTGTTGTATCACAGATAGTTGTTGTGTTGATTCCTACACTCTCAATGTGCCTATCTGGACATTTATTTATGATACCGCTGATGAAGGTAACAAACTCAACCCACGCCAAAGATGCGCTTTGGGCTATGTGTACATACATGCGCGCGCACACACACACACAAACACACACTCACACATGCATGCATCCACGCTCATAAACACATGCATTAACCCTCTTGCATATACACACGTACACTAAAATCTCTGGTTATAATTACCATAGATTTTGGCGAATGATACGACTATTTGTTTATAACTGAGGTATAACGCCTGTAGCAAGGGGGGGGGGGTGTTCGAGGGGTTCGAACGAACCGCCCATTTTTCCAAGAAAGGTCCGCCTTACTCTAGCGCATTTGTGTCAATAAAGATAGATCGTGGGTCGATGGTGCCTTTAATTATGGTCCACAATTGAGGACCTTATGTAACCTTGTGCAAGGCAGGTTTACTGTCCGTTTACACATCCACGTAAACCGGACATAAAAGGGATAATCAAGTATAGGAGGCGCGATGACAGCTAACTCCAGAGACAGTTGCCTGCGCAACGAAATCAAATTTGAGGGTGTGACAGTCAAGGTCCATAAAACGCTGAAGTGGACCGCGCATTGAACGTCAACATGTTTGTGTTATGGACGCTGAGCCGAACATCAGGGGCGGCAGGTTCGTCTTCCAAGTTTGCATTTCCAGGTGGCGCTGGCTCAGCCATTGTTTTTGGCCCGACAAGGTGTGGAAAGTTTTCTTGCTCAAACTACTTGACAGGATTCTTCTGCGCCTTTTAGCGTAAGGTAATGCTCTGGCCAAAATCAGACCTACAAGACAAGTATCTGGGTGAGGGCCGACGCCGAGGTGTACGTTGTCAACCCTGGCAAGCAGCTCGATGACTCTCTGAGAGCGTTATACCCATGTAGTTAGTGTAAGCCCAGCTTGTACACTATTGATGACTGCTCAGCCGCAGAGGCTCTGACTGAAAAAAGTACGTGCTGTCAGAGCTGGACGTAAATAGCCGCCATGCAATTCCACATCCGAAAGTACAATTCAGTGCTAAAGGACCTACGTGCGCAGACCCGATGGGTGGTGCTCTTTCACACATGCCATTGTCAGTGATTTAAATTATCTTGCTCCTGATGACATCAGTGTCATTGGTTGCCTGGTAAGGAATTACGGTCTCAACAGCATACCAATTTATTAAACTCAGACAGTGTTTATTTAAAACAGCACTAGGGTCCCCAGAAGTGCTTAGCACAGCTATAAAGACGCTTGCAGCAGCCTCAAAGATTTTTGAGGAAGCTGCTCGGAGCTGGCGCACAAAGTAAGCTATATGGCAGATATACCAGCCAATCCCGAAACACATTACTCAGAAAACCTTGGCATGTTTGAACCATATGAAGTTCACCAAGCTAATATCTTGTTTCTTGAAACACCGGACTTACCAGTATGCCCGCGCTGTAGTGGACGTGGACTCACGTTACAAAGTGACTAAGCTGCATGATAATGTCGACATTCAGATTGATCTCTCTGCCCTCAGTCCGATACCGGCGCTTTCTGGTGACAACCTCCAACAGTAATGCCTTGAAGAGCTCATGCTCAGGTTATTGGCTGACCTTGGAAACTTCCCCGGGTGGACGCTCGACCTGGTGAATATACTCTTCAGAACAGACTGCAAGTTGGCAAGTTAGGCCATAGGAAGAATTCGTCGATGATCCAGCTATCAGTTTGATTCCCCCTATACAGCCTCGATAGACACCTTGATGATATCATTGAGAACTTAAGTACTTAAGTAAAATCCACCACACAGCGACAATGCCCACCTTTTTCGTGAGACCACTTTATCATCGATTGTTTAGAACAAGGGAAAATTGAGGAAAGATCATTCCCCACATTGTTTATGTTTTCCAAGCAATCAACTTATCGAAAAACACCCAAGCGACATGAAAACCATGATTGGAAAATAGTTTCCAGTCTGACATTTTGCAACGTATATTCTATTGTGAGTCGCAATTAATAAATACCCATACAAACTGCGTCTGAGATAATTACCACGTCGTACCATTTGTGCAGCATTTATATTTACTTTCTCCCGTTTTCGAACCGATAGTCTTCGTATTCGGCTTTTTCCACTTTCAAACTACAACATTATACATACAAATAGTCTGCATCAAGCCACATTCTTGCCGCTCGGATGGAGGGTGCAGCTTTTTTTATTTGTAATCATCCCACTGACCGCAAGACAACTATTGCAGGAGTCAATCCGATACAAAATATAAGATAGATCTAAGCGCCATTAACCTCTACAGTTATGTTTATTACAAGCTGAACAATCGATTCTATGGCATGACAGAGCACGAAATATACCCTAAATGACAGACATGCATTTGGTCGAGTTTAGAACCGAAATGACGACCATAATCCCTGTCGGGACTAAAATTCAGTTGAACATGGGTTACCCTGGTCAGCATCATTTCTATATATGCGTGTTGCATAATAAGGTCTGGAGGTGAACATCTATTATGATTGAACGAGCTTATATTATTGGTTTGTTTGTGTTTCTGACACTGAAAGCAGTGGAGCAGCAATACAGGTTTGTTTGGTGACTTCGAGATCAGTGTTGCACTCGTTCAAGATGGGTAAGATGTATCAGTGTTTGTTTCGATTTCAAATGAGTTGATTTTTAGAGATGCCAATTTTTTAACATGCTGATAGAAAGAAAAACCATAATACAATTCAAAAATAATTCAACTTACTTCCATTCATACAACACGCTGTTATTTATTTCAGTTTTCTACAATAAAAAAATGCCAAACATAAAATAGGATCGTTGATTTTTTTCATTTATTATAATTCCGGATGCAGGTTAACAAAAAAAATTCTAAACAAACGTACAGCATAATCTCGCCATCAAAACTGGATTAAAATCTCATGACTGGACATATCTTCCACGTCCATCTATACATACCAAAGACATAGAGATGTGCTGCTCTAAAGATATGTTGACATGCTACCATTCTTCTCATAACTACTTGCACATAAGTCCTCAAATACAGCCGCTCGATTTTCAATGCCCGAATTCTTCCTATGGAGACGTCCCTCCTTCAGTCGTTCTTTCTCTGCCTGGGTGAGATTTTTTGGCCATGCCTCCACCTCAGCAGCTGTCTTAGGCAAGTCCCTGCCCCGGGTCTCTGGTAAGAGGGTGAGCCCAGCAGCGATCATTGTGATAACACCATAGACAACGCCAGGGATCCAAAACTGAATCCGGATCTGCGCGCACAGCACATTGTGCAAACTATTACTTGCAGTGATAATTATTTGCTGCAATTTTAAAACATTAGATCACGGCCACCATGGCTCAAGAGCAGTTAATTTCAGTTGTCTTACCTGATTCTGGGTGTTATCATGTTCTAACAGAATATCATCAGAATTGCAGTTGTTAGGACTAGAATACATTCAGCTATTGCTAACACTCACGTAGAGACTATGATGGACCGTAATATTTTCAGTTATCAATAAGACTATATCAATTTGCTATAAAATGCGCTGACAGCTTGGAAATTGCATAAGATACTGGGTAGTTGCTTTTGTATTATATATTGGCTGTATGTTCTCACCAATGATAAAGAGATAAAGGGCGCCGCAATACTTCCCAAATATCCAATTCCTGTCAGAAGTCCTACCACAGTGCTCCTATAACATAATTTGTTTTTAAAACACCCGTTAACATAACTGCACGGGGGTTATTCCATTATTTGTGCTGCATATCCAAAGTACCAGCTGAATTTGCAATATTTAACGGTGCTTGATAATGAGGGAAACCAGTCCTACTTACCTTACGTTGGTGGGAATCAATTCTGGGCTATAGAACATGAATATTGCGTATGATGAAGTTTGCCCAGTCCTTGCAAGCCTGGCAAATATCATAGACAATAACGCTCTGTCGATGCCGGGAACTAAAACATTTGAAGCATAGCATTCAGTTGATTCTTTCTAACCCAATGAGTCTCAATTATCAACGCCGACATGTGGATTCGACAAACACATTAACAACTAGGTCATCCATCTTGATGCAGGAACTAGCAAAATAGGTGAGTCATACTAGAACACTCACTTGGAATATATGGTGCCACACCCGCCAGCATCAGCATAACCCCCATGAATGCAAAGCAGCCAACTTCTGCTGGCCGTCGACCGAATCTTGATCCATAACATTAAGCAATTAATGAAATTGATAAACAGGCTTGATTATGTAAGTCATTGAAATTGGTTACGTACTTTCTCAAAAGAACCATTGCACTTAAGATGCCGGGAATGGCAGACAGTCCATCGAAGAACACATTCATGTATATGCTTCCTGTTAGGGACCCTTGCATGTAAATTATGCCAAAGAACGCTATGTAAATAACGAATCTGCAACCAGAAACGAACGATGAAATATATGATATCTTAATGCTGTTTGAACTAGGGTTAATTGCGCCCACTTACGATAGGTAATATACTTACGATAGGTAACAGACGATGATTATGTAAGACAGTGTGCGTGGTCTGCGCACGAAATCCATTAACGGGCTTTCAATTTCTCCCTGTCGTTCACCGTCTCCTTCCATTCTTGCATGATTTATATTTGGTCTTGTCATCATCACTTGCCCTGTTGATGAGTCATTGATTGTTTCCATAGTAGCACAAGCCATCCCAAGATTTATTTCAGACATCTCCTCTGCTTGGGAACTATTTGTCGTCGCGTCTACGTTGGCTCTTTCAGTATTGTTTGAGTTGTAGTGAACCATTAGTGTTGGTTCTTGTGTACAGCTGTGCAAGACGACTTGATTACAAGTCCGCGCCTCCTTTATTGACGATGAGACAGACACAATGTCTGCTGTAGGACGAGCTACTGGGGAGGCTACCGGGCTCCTATTGACGAGCGCTACTCTCAAGAAAGCTTTGTCAAGTTCCTCATGTCGACCGTTCAGGTAAAGCCAATGGAACGACTCAGGACACCACCTTTGAGAGCAGGATTATTATTCAACAGATAAACATAATAACCACATAACCCACTGATATATAAATCTTTACAATTGACTATAGGGCTACAAAGGATGTCGTCATAATCTCGTCGCGTCCGCAAAAATATGAGAAAACATTGGTTTCCATAGCATTGATATACAATATTATGACTATTCACCCTGACATTTTCTCCCTAAAATTGTTTCTTACTGATAAATGACCTATATGTTATAACCCCAGTTATACTATAAGTAACCATAAATGTATTGTATTCATCAGATTCGTTGCCACCGATATATGACATCCCAGACATAATCAGAGTGCTCTAGCGAAAATGAGCCAATTCAGATCGTTTTCTGCGATGTGGGATCACACTTTGCAACCCTATTCAGGTAATCACCGACGGTTTCCATGATAACACTACATTTTGAGCTCACCAAATGTAGGGAAGGGCTATGACTGGTATGATTGAGATGGCAAGCTGTAAGTATCTCCACTGTGGTATAAGATATGCCAAGAGCGCAAGGAGCATCACTCCCACGCATCCGAGCGCATTGGTCATGGGAATAACCCAATTCAAAACTCGTTTGGGAATGATCTCTATGGACAAGACCACACCCAACGTATACACTCCCTGGTACACACATAACGTCGGTTTATTGCTTGATATGTCACTGCAAGGTACTCAGAGGAATCCAATGCATACTGGTGATATCCAAACGAGTTCTATTTATAAATCGGACATTAAGCATCATTTATGTTTTCTACTCGGAATGTGAAAAAAAATGCGACGGAAATTATCCACTCACACTGACGCCAACTCCTCGGATGAAGCTGAGCACGCAGAATGTTATAATATCTGGCGAAAACGCACAAGCTATTCCAGAGACAATAAGAATGATAAGAAAAGTGAAGAAACTCGGACGTCTTCCATTGCGGTCACCGAGGGGCGCAGAAACAAAAGTTCCCAGGAAACTGCCGAGGTTTAGACAAACGATGGATATCTCAACCAAGCTGCTTTTAGTGCACACAAGATCCCACTGAAATTATAAAGATATATGTACTGGTCTGCGTACTGATCCATATTAGGCGAAAAAACAGAGATTTAATGTATTAAATGGATAATGAAGCTTAAATAAAGCTTTGTCGACCTCCATTACTATTGTGCCAGTTGTCAAAAGGAACGTCTCAGGATCGTACGTCCAGCCATGTTGACATGTGACTCTTTCGCTGCTTCCTATCTCCGTGAAATGGTGGCATTTGTCGTACATAAGTTCGCCATCAGTCCCTTTGATCGTCGGGATCCACTCATCCTTAGTTGTGTTGGCGGGCACCGTGCAATAATGGTCGTTGTAGAAGCCTACATTACCATCAGCAGTATATTGCCAGTGCAGTTTCATTCATAGTAAAACATTTAGGCTAGACGTGCAACAATTTTGTCGAGGGACTTGGGACCAATTAGTGTTAACAGCGGGGGACCAACAGATGCATTTAGTGGCAACGCAATCACATCATGTTGTAATCGACATCGCATGTTGAATAGCCAGGGGTTTGGTGTACATATCATCTGAAGGTAAGTAAGACCATCGCAGAGAAAATTTAGTTACGATTGTAATTTAGTGACTGTGTGGGGTAAGCGAAGACTGTACGAACTTCTTAAATGTCGTCAATAATATAGTGACGAAACATTCTCCAGCAGTGTGCTTTTTTAACAGCTTCACTGCAAAAACACTCTACTTTAGAAATGTGCTTCTTGTGAGGACATTAAACTGGACCACTCAAGACCCAACGCGAACGCACCTTTAGAAGACGAGAGCGATTGTTAGAGTTCAGAGATCCCGAACCCGTTTTATGTCGTCCCTATCCAAACACCATTACCATAGGGTCAGCGCAGGATACAAACTACTTAGCATGTTGAATCACATCAGAGATTGTCTGAGTGTAATCAGTTATTTCTCTTTCAGAATTCCTTTCCTCAACTGTAACCCTGTAATTCTTATGAGTCCAGTAATATACTGTTTATGCACGTTCAACTTACCAGTAAAAATTATTACTGTAATTTGCCACATGTAAGCGAGATGCAGGGTGATGTTGATTATGAAGACATGGAGAATCTGAAAGCGTCCGCATCCCCCTATTGATTCCAGTGTGTCATCCACAACGCCACATCCTGCCATCCTAATTAAAAGTGCAGAAATCAATTTGATGACTCGGAACAAAAGACGCACTTAAAATCAGCTGCTTCTACAGATATTGACAGCAGATATGAGAGTATATTTACTATGGTTGTACGACCCATTGAGATGTACTTACTCTGCCGTACCCAGCATATAATACCATGGAATGACAGTTTCGTCATTGCTGATTTTCCCTGTTGTATGATTAAAAAAGTATACATTTATATTTGATCAAATCGTAAACACCAGAAGAACGTGTGAGTGAGTTGGACGAAGCCAATTGCTAGAACTTGCCACGGATAGGATTGAAACATTTATCAATTGAATCATTACATCAAACTTAAAATTATATAAACCATGAGAAAAACAATACTTTACCTGGCTTATTTAGATCCGACTTGAAAGATTAAACCTAAGATGTCTTTCTTCTCATAGACTTCTGAGGCTGTTGGTTTTGTTGTTAACTGCATGCTCCAAAGTAAGTTATATCTGATAGCGTGAGCTCTTTTATGCATGTTTACGAGTGATTTTTTTTTTGTTCTTAAGAAAGTCGTCAACAATTTATGGGGGAACAAATTACCACTTGTGCCGCATGTGGTTCACTTTTAACTCTAGCTTATAAAAAAAATCCACTTCAATCAAGATATGAGCTGCTGGAATTTCGCACTGAATCAAAAAGGAACACCGGTAGATAGAGTTTATTGACCGAAGACTCCCGACAGGTGCTTTTGCGACCAATCAGTAAACACAGAATGCAAATTACCAGCCGTATTGAAAGATGTCAGAGGTTGTCATGTGGGACAGGACCGCGAAGGAATGGATGGCAAATATATGAGCGGTGTGTATTCAGTGTGTGACGCCTAGCTGATTGGGATATACTAATGTTATCTTAATAATTCATATTTGTTTAAATGCATACATCACTTTCCACCCCGTTGGGATATGTAGACGAATATAAAGATACACGTTAGATATAAAATATTTGTGCTAAGCTTATATAGGGCTCGCGTGTTGGTACAATTGCATAAAGTTGTTCTATTGAATGTTGTTATTAGTATATTGGTTACTCAGCCACTACACTCAGCTTTACATCTTATCAATATAGCAGTAGTCATGCTGAGCATATGATCAACTGCTTTAATAACCTCATATGCGCGGCAAGTGTGATGAATTGGAAGCCAAGAACGACACTGGCAAGGATGGATTTATGTGTTAACAAGGTAATGCTCCCTCGTTCCTTTATTCGCACGACCTATTGCGCACTCTCTCCCTCTCAATCGCCCTCGCTTTTACCTACATTTAACTCTGCTCATAAAACCCTTTTACATAATATCATGCATACATTCTTTCATATATATATATATATATATATATAAATATATATATATATATATATATATATATATATATATATATATATATATATATATATATATATATATATATATATATATATACATACATATACATATACATACATACATACATACATACATACATACATACATACATACATACACATACATACATACATACATACATACATACATACATACATACATACATACATACATACATACATACATACATACATACATACATACATACATACATACATACATACATACATACATACATACATACATACATACATACATACATACATACATACATACATACATACATACATACATACACATACATACATACATACACATACATACATACATACATACATACATACATACATACATACATACATACATACATACATACATACATACATACATACATACATACATACATACATACATACATACATACAGCATTCCGTCACCACTTCCGCGCCCCTTGCGATTCACTCTTGCCCATATGAAGTGTTTTCTGAGTAATAGTAACCCCTCAAGCCATTTACGATATCCTCGCTTATGCCTCTCTGGTTCTTGATATTGGATGAATCATGCGCTGTTTGTGATAGATTTGGTTCTATGGGAAGCAAATTAATAACATGTGACTACGCCACATTAACTACAAACGTCTAGTTGGCATCAGAAAAACGATAAATAAGACACCTGTTCAGCCACAATCACATGTGTCGATAAAAAGATTAAAAATACAAATACAAATTACAAATGCAAAAGTATATGCTTTCCAGCCTCACAAAGTAGCACGATGGAGATGTAATAGAAGCGGGAAGTGCGGTTTTCATGTTCTGTAAGGTTTATCCCACCCCATTGTAATCATTGGTATGTGTTGCTAGAAAAACATTAGTTATCAAGAGTAATTGAGTGTCCGGTGATCCATAAATAAACACGATACTCGTTCAACACCAACAGGTATGTAAAAGAGTTACCTGTGGTCCTTGTGCGCTCATTAAAGGTTTCAGAAACGTACTGATCCTTAATCTACGATACATATACGACAGAGTTCTATTCCGACACGATATTACATATTTACATTTGAACCTTGCTTATCGATTCCGTAGAGCCGATATTTCAATCACCACACTGAGTTTGATCTTAGCATTTGTAGTTTTTTTAAACACAAGTATGCTTTAATGGGTTCGCTGTGCTGATTATTATGGCTAAAAACAAAGGTCAGTTATTTTCTACCGGAATGGCGGAATGGTGACGATGTCCATTAACGATCAACAAATAGTATAGACAGTGGCGATACTGGACCACCGCCTCTCATTTATACCATTCAATTACAGCTTATACAGGATTTCGATTTGGGTGAGCTCAGAGTGTTTAAGTCGCTTGCGGCTATCCACTGTTTGGAGTCAAATGAAGTAGAGAGTGACACCGTTTCGACGTGTAGTCTATATATCTACCAACCACGCGTAGCATGTTCATTCCATGACAGAACTGTCTTTGAGAGCAGAGACCCCATGTACTAAGAGTTTCTTAACCACAACCTTCTTCACTCCCTTAGCCCTTTTAATCGCGCCATTGTCAGACAGCAGGATCAAGTACATCTTTGGGCGTAGCCCAACATACTCCTTGATGGGCACACTGGCACACTCATCTTTCATCTTCTCTAGCACCTTCTTGCTTACGTTATTGACTAAGGGATGGAAAGGATCATAGTGGCTGGTATCAAAATGGTCACTTTCAGTCTGCATATCTGCATACACGTCCGCTGTGCTCGTCTCCGGACGCAGCGAGTTCGTGTCTGTGTATTGCAAGCCAAGGTCGCTACCATATCCGGACTTCATTATCTTGTAAGAAGTCGTACATAAGGTGCTTGGAGAGGTCGCACATGCAGTTGCTGGTAGCTGGTTAGACAGACAGCCATAGTTTGTGCTTAAAATCATCCGACAAACCCACAACGCTGACAGAAGGATTCCACCCTTCATCAACTACCCCTTCACCAGACTTGTGCACTTTCAATGTAGGGAGTTGCCTACCCCTGTGGAGCGGCAATGTTGCACCAACAGCCCAGAATCCCTTGCTATGGGAGTTAGATGCGGTTGTCGAGGACCGAAAAAAAGATGCTTAGATGCCTATCAGCAATTGGTTCTGTAGATTTATGGCTTTAAGGGGGAGTGCAATATGAGGGAGTTACCTTCCTGTTGTGTTGAAGATCATAGACCTCTTTCTTAATAAGTATTGACAGTATACAGGCTTAATACAAAGTACGTTTTGGTAATATACTAAGCCTAAATGTTTTAATTTGTAATTCTAATTAGGAACTATCTCATTGTTATGATTGGTATTTTTGTGTGGATTATATTGATAAGTCCTAGTATTGATATAGGCTAGACTCACAAAACATGTGTTAGTATTTGTTCTGAACATATGTGCTTCGAATGAGCATACATATATTATTAAATTTTTAGTCTCATAAACACAGAAGAAAAGAATTATGCACACATTATTTTATCAATTAGTTATGTCACGTTCATAGTTCTAGCCCTGGTGAAAAAAGAGTTGACATTAAAATAAGTTCATGTATTACTTTCTTGCCAATTCCATGAGTTCTTCTATGACAGTTTGGATTTGCAGACAAAAGAATTTGACAAATAAATTCAACAAAAACAAATTGTCAAATAATATTTTTAATCAAAACGAGACACCTGCAACTCAACTGTTCCTTGGGAAGATGGCCTTGGCACAGTAGCTATGTTCAGACTTATGTTGCGGGGTCATCCGCAGAGCGTTGTGGGTGTTGCTGCGATTGCTGACGCATTGCTTGGGCCTTCCAATTTCTTTCATTATATCGGGTATATGGGCGTTAGTCTTGGCCTCTAACCGATGACCACGTCTTTGATTGCTTGTTGAAGCGAGTGCTGTAATTATTACACAACATAATTGCATTACATGGCCAAATAGCTAGAACACATACATACATACATACATACATACATACATACATACAACATATACATACATACATACATACATACATACATACATACATACATACATACATACATACATACATACATACATACATACATACATACATACATACATACATACATACATACATACATACATACATACATACATACATACATACATACATACATACATGCATACATACATACATACATACATACATACATACATACATACATACATACATACATACATACATACATACATACATACATACATACATACATACATACATACATACATATATAAATAAATACATATATTAAATGAACTGATATTGAAGAGTGAAAGAGTGAAATTGTCCGGCGTACATAGAACATACCTTCATTGGTTTTGAGCACAGCATACTTGATGCTTTTGTGTGCAATACGCGTTGTTTATAATGCATTGCATACTTAGTTATAAAGCTGTATCAGAGTAAAGGATAACATTTGAAATATATACGTCGTTGTGAATTCATCCAACTATTACTTTCGCTTTCATCTTGATATACAAAAACAAGTAATCTCATGTCTCTCCCGTGCAATCAAAGTGGTCATAAGTGTTATTAGATGCTAGCCGCCCATGGTACTCGACCTGCTATTAGACAGGGTGGAAAATGCGGGGTTAGAATTCGTATGTGGGCTTTGTATAACGTTGTGAGGAGGGATTTTTTACAGTGAGGTCAGCATTTTACTTTAAGTTCAGGATATCTTTTTATAAAAAGCTTCTTGGTATGTGCTCAGAAAATCTGAGAAGCCTATCAGAGGGCAATGAGTCGCAGGGGGTAGGGGAGCCATGAGTCGCAGGGATAGGGGGAGGGGCAGCCATGAGTCGCAGGGGAGAGGGAGGCCCACGAGTCGCAGGGGGTAGGTGGAGTTTACTTTGCGACTTGATTTTTGTCATTTTTACCCTCTTTTGAACTAACAAAAGAGTAGAATAATGACGTCCCACAACACACGCGCCCGTCAGGCCAATGCGGAAATCCACGGCCAAGCCCCACCGCCCTACCCACGCACGAAGGTCGCCCTCGCAGCACTCAAAAAGAAAAACGCATTCGATAGGAAGTACAAAGAGATATATGCAAGAATGAGGCTCAAGGTGGACGGCGAACCATTCAAACCACATCCCCCAGTGCCGACCCCACAACCGCGACTCTGGTCTGAGTGGTGAAAGTGCTGGCTCCACGTCTAAGGTCAGCCTCCAGAAATCAATTCCACTTCCAAGAACAACCACCGGATGTGTCCCAACCCTCCACCAAAGGTCAACCACCACGCGGCCCAGACTAGTCCCCACCCTCGCCTCAAATTCCTTAGAACCAAGCGAGCCAACTGCTCGCCCCCTTGCGTCAGACCTCCTGATCTTCCAGAAAGGCGTGCGACCGAAGACCGAAAATGTGCAGGGTTCTTACCGAGGCCTCTCGTGGGACGCTCTACTCAAGAGCACAGGGGTAAAGCTCGAAATTCCTCACTGACTACGACAAACACCTCTTCATAGAGAAGGGTCTATGTGGAGGGATAGGTATGGTCTCACGGCGACTAGTCCAGAACAAGTTGTGCTCAGATTACCAGAAAAACCTCCTTGACAAATATGGCCACTGGGTCGAGAAGCTGGTCCCGAAGCTGAGGAATAAGGAGTAGTACGTACTCTACTACAGTAACCTCAAACTGCATCTGGCCCTGGGGATGAGACTGACCAAGATCTACCGAGCACTATCCTTCACCTGGATGGAACCCTACATCCGGAAGAACACAAATCTCCCAAAGGCGGCATCCAGCGACTTTGAGAAGGACTTATACAAACTAATGAACAACTCCCTCTTCGGCAAGACCATGGAGAACCTCCGCAAGCAGGTTGACGTGAAGCTGGCCCGAGCTGAAGACGGCAACAAAATAATAAAGCTCCTCGCCAGCCCCGTCTTTCACCGCCAGAAAATATTCGACAACCTAACTGGCCGCCATCCACATCCACAAGGTCCGCCTGGTCCTCCTCCGCCAGTCTACGTGGGGATGTGCATACTCGATCTGTCCAAGCACCTCATTTACAACTTCTACTACAACACCATTAAGCCCCAGTACGGCCGCAACCTCAACCTACTCTACACCGACACAAACTTCCTCCTCCTGGAGATCCGCACACCAGACATCTACGCAGATATGAAAAAAGACAGTGACCTATTCAACACCATCAACTACGACCCAGCCAACCCACTCCACAGCAACGAGAACAAGAAGGTTCTAGGAAAGATGAAGGACGAATGCGGCGGTGTACCCATCAGGGAGTATGTAGGCCTGCGCCCAAAGATGTACTCTATCCTGATGTCGACCCGGGAGGAAATCAAGAAAGCAAAGGGCGTAAAAAAGGTGTTGGTCAAGAAACACCTGCGCCACGCTCAATACTTTGAGTCGCTGTTCGACCAGAAGCGGTTCCGCCATGGGATGAACATGCTCCAGAGTGACAGACACAAGACATATGGGCAGCAAGTTAATATGGTGTCTCTATCCCCTTTTGATACAAAGCTATGGATAGCTCAGGGTTGTGTACACACCCTGGCATATCGGTATAGTCACACCTAGGCCTACACCCCAGCGTAGACCGCCGACAGACAGGGTGAATCATATTTAACCGTGGATGTATCCACACCTTCCACCTCCAACTTGCCACTGATTCCTGATGGTGAACTTCACTGATAGACACCTCTCCCACACCCGACCCCACACCACTGCTGGACACTTCTCCTTCGACTTCTGTCCCATTCATGATCAGGAGGTCATCCACCTTCTCACATATGCCGGTTATAGTGAGACTGGGGGTGGCCTTCCTGAGCCGAGAGGGTACAGAGTATAAAAGAGTGGTCTTCCTGGCTTGAGGGGGTTTAGGTGCGGCACCACCATCTCCTCCCGGGGCAGCTGGCGGATGAGGGGGCTTTGTCTTCCCAGCTCGGGAAAGTTTATCTGGCACGCATTTCTCAGTCGAGTACAACTAGTCCTCCATGGGCTATTACTGAAATGCCTGCTGGGTTAACAGAACATCAGGTGGGATCCCCAGAAGAAACCAAAATCATCTTAGTTACGAGGTTGGTAAAGGCAGTGTCTAAGCATGGGCTGCAGGCCACTGTGGGGTTAAGATCGTCTAAAGGAGGTGACCTTTGGGTTAAATGGGGCCGAGACTGGAGGCTTCTGATCCCAACAAACTCCGTTCTTCTAGGAGTATCGTAGATTCCGGTGGTACACAGCTTGCTCAGGCTCTTAGAGTCTACTCTCAACTATCAACAAAGAGGACAAATACCCTACAAGGCGTTGACCAAGCTGCTGCTAAAGCGGAAGCTGCACTTCTAGAGAAGTTAGAAATGAGCGGCCCTGAAGCCAAGACAGAGCAGGGTGGTGTGGAAGAAACATGCTTCATAGAGGGCGTTCATAACGCCATACACGATCTAGTTACACAAACAGACAACGAAGTACCACTCAGAGAGCTTATTGGGCTTGACAAGGCTATGCAGATCCAGATGGATTAGCTGATCAATAACCTAGCTAAGATAACTGAGATAGAAAGGGATATAAAGCATCGGAAAGCTAAAATGGCAAGCCAAGAGGAGTGAGGGATGAGCAGACATCGCGCATGTCAATTCCAACCAAATGAGCTTGCAGAGCTGCAGGACCTGCGGCGTGTCCGTGTTGAGGCTGCCTCTTCAAACGTTGAACGTCTGCGAACCAAATTAACGGCACCAGGGAAACTATCAACAGACATCTTAGCAAGGTCACAACGCTCGATGAGCGTGTACGCACCCTGTCCCGGGAGCAGGGATTAACAATCGCCTCTATCCACATTGCGATTGGATTGGCAATCTCGACCCTGGTAGTTGCTTTGACGGACAGAGGTAGCACTAGTGCAACCGCGGCACCAACACCGACGCCAGCTCTAGAGCAGAGTGTAAAGGAATGGTTCAAAAAAAAAACCAGCTGTACTCTTTGCAAACGTCTTGAAGGGCCTAGCCGGTAAGGCAGCAGCTGCCCTTCCAGGAATCATTGGCTCCATTGTATCATGGCTGCTTAAGTCGGCTGCAAAGGTGACTGGTTGGATGGCATGACATGGATGGGCTGCAGCTTAATTAATTGTGGAGTTAGTTTATCTCCCACCAAAATAGCTCGATACACCTCACCCGTTTTATGTGTAGCTTTTCTATTGAAACGAAAGGCTTGTTTATTCATAGTGTTATGTATCACACTCTGTGTTAGTTCAAAGCGGCGAGGCTGTGTCCCTGCAAAATCCAATTGACAATAGTGCATGCGTAGGTCTTAGGTCAATCACATTTACTGTGAGTTGGTAAAACACTGAATCATATGTGTCCATTAGAACGGGGCAAATTTCTACAGGAAAAGAAGAAGATGTCGTTTTGCACCCTGGCCTTTGGAACTTCAAACTTCTGCACGATGTCTTTACAGATTAAAGGCTAACTTTGGAGAATAATTTTCATGATGGGATATTCGCCATTTTTCTGATGATTAGGCTATACAATGTGGCGACGGTGTGTTAAAAATGTGGGGTCTTGATTAGCCAACTTCGGATGCCCCATGGCCCGTCAACTTTAGCGTCTTTAACCCACTTTATGTCCCCATCGATCAAGTCAGTACCACGCACAACATGCATGATTGTGCGCCCACTACGCCTGTTGAAGTTGTGGGCCATGAGGGCTCTTTTGGTGATATTATAACAACAAACATCGCTAATCCTGTGTCCAAACGTGTTACTGTCGGAGCTGTAAATGAGTTAAAGGTTCAGATAAGGTATTATAAGGGACGTCTATTAAACAATCACGATTTTCCAATTGGTGTTGTTCTTCAATTTACAAGATGTCAATAAAAGCAAGTATTTATGGACCAAGGAAAAAACGGCACACTTTGATTGGAGAACTTGAAATGAGAGACAATAAAATCGATCAGTTTGGAGACCCAATATTGCCTAACGATGCTGTTAGTAAAACGTATGTTGATGCACAACACAAACGGCAACGCAGGGACCTGAGACAGCACGTAGACTTGCAAACGAAACACCTCATTACCATTTGGGCAGAAGCAAGTGGCGCCCTTCGCATACGATATAAGTGGTCGTTTGGTGATGGGGGTCGAGACTCACTAGACTTAAGCTGTGGATATATCACTTTATATAATGGTGAGATCATTCGTATGGGGTTGTCGTCTGGTGTGGGCGCTGATACTGGTGATATAGCAATGTTTCCTGTTATAAATGGGACAACTCAAACGGCAGAAATAAGTAAGCCTGCTACCCAATGAGCTGTTGTAATATCTTTAGATCAGCCTTTACAGCTGGAACAAGGCAAAGTTATTAACTTTTATACAGATGTGAATTCAGGGCACTCCTATCGGTTGAATGAGATCACCACCAAGAAACAATACCTTGAGAACGAAATTGAAAAATATGGTGCAATGTACAAGTAATAAAGGCGTGCAGTAAACTCAGTGGACGCAGCAGACACTGCTTTAGTTGCTGTTGGTATGTGTCTTTGCGCAGTGTTGGGTGCTACTGGGGTTGCATGTGGGATACTCGTTATTGCTGGAAAATTCCTCAGTCAGCGGCTCAGTCAGCATGACCAGATCCGCATTCTCACTCAGAGTAAATTGAATACCATTGTATCGGCGGCGCTTGAAGATGGGTATATTTCATATGATGAGTTTAAGCTTGTTTCAGCTGAGCTCACAAAATATAGCCAAATGAAGGGCGAAATTAAGGCAAAATGTTTGAACGTGGCGGAATCGTCAATGATCATACCGGAGTTAAACTAAATACGGACCACTGGGAGACCACAAGAAAAGACTACTCGACATCATAGGGCAAAACTACTACATCAGCTATAGCAAGAAGCTCTCTGAAAAAAACTAGTAACGAGGGTGTTAGCTTTAGCGCATCCTGCCTCTGGGGTAAGACTACGGAAACAATATCTATATTCAGGGCGTCGCAACGGCCTACTCTCCGGATGGCTTTTGTGTGCCTCCAATCCGATGGGCACAGGGGTTGACCGGGGACGATTGGATGCTTACTGTTGGGGGCATCCTGAGGAGGTTGTGCTGCTTGAGATAAAGTGCCCCTACACTCGGAGTCATGGGAGGATGATTCCGTCCAGGTATAAGCCTCAGGTTCTGTTGGGGTGGCACCACCGTCCGATAGCGACCATCGGGGTGTTTGTTGTCTGCGTATTCAGGTTGTGCACTTTCGAGAACTGGGGAGGGCTGAGGCGTATAACCAGCCGTATAACAAGGATCGGAAGAAGTATAAGGATATAGTAGCTTGGGTGTGGGCGTCTATTGAGGGCCTGGAAGACGGTGACTATGGCGGGAACGGGAGGTTTATCAGATGCTTGGACGTTGAACAAAAAACATTTCGGTCCTTGGCTGGGAAGCCGAGTAGGACCCCGGAGAGGCCAGCTGGGGCGTTCTACTGTTGGAAGCTCTTTACAGTGAGATTGATAACCGCTCGTCCTGCACCCGACTTTATCAAGAAGAACGACGCAAAGGATGCCAAGTTTATGCAGAACCGGGACCGCGTGAAAAATGGAGCTTATACGGGTGGTCCCGGTCCCGGAATGCTTACACTTAAGGACCTCTATGGATTAAACCCTGGGGGTATGTAGTATAGGTAATGCCGGTTCCCACTGCCCCTACTTCTGCTACTAGTGGGCCTCCCCTTACCCTACCCCCTACGATTCGTGGACCTCCGTCTCCCCTGCCACTCATAGCTGCCCCTCACCATACTCCTGCGACTCATGGCTCTCGTACCCCGTGCGACTCATGGCCCCCTATGACTCGTGGCCCCCCGATAGGCTCCTCGCTGTTAGTCCGCGAGAGGGAGACTCTAGCTCTTGTCAGCTCTTGAGACGTTACACCCCGAAGAGAATAGTCGAAATGGGTAAATGATGCTCTGAAGTAGGGGAATACCCGATCGTCGGTGGGTGGGTCCCCATTTGGAGGGATGTCCTGGAGCCTCTATAATCTATACTACTCTGTGTTCTCTTTTCCTTTACAGCAAGGCTATTATTCATCTACGTACGTGAACAAAAAAAAACTACTTTTTTGACACGCGCCCTTTTCAGATACCAAAGTGACACCAAGTCGGTGGTTAGTAGAAACACTTTTTTTCTGCCAAGGGGTTGAAGCCGGGGGTTGAAGTCGAGTGTTTGATTACCATGTGCACGAAGCTGATATGACAAGTGCTGCGGAAGGGGCCACTTTCGATAACCCAGGTCGGATGCCCAGTATAAACCAGGTTGTATCCAGATCGGCTAGCGTGGTGAGTCGTCCTTGAAAAAGTTCGGCCATTCGGGCAGTCCCTATGAAACGGTGCAATATTTGCAACTACGCAACGGATCATTTTATGCCGATATTTGCAGCGAGCTGCCCCTATAATCATTGCTGTGCTCTGTGTGGACACCGGCCGAAGAACGTAGCACAGCCCAGAGAACCTTTTTATCTGGTATACACTCACCGTACCGCTTTGGATAGTATCACATAACTGCTTATATGTGCTGTGTTTTCAGCTTTGTCAGCCTGTGGAGACGAAAAACAGCCCATTTCGATCTGAACCCCTTAAGGCATTCATTGTTGTTTTTATTCAAGCTAACATATTTCGCCAAGTTCATCAATTAGTAGACTGACGTTTAACGTTGGTTTGTTTATTAATAATTCCTTTTTAACTTTTTTTGGGCTTGGAATCAAGTCGCTTTTTCCCCCCAAATCTCTGAATATTGTTGCATTGATAAATGTCTTGGATGTCGATGACGTCATATCCGCTATGGAATTCATTATTGTTCCAGCAGATGATTAAACGGTGGTGATTGTCAACAGAGCGATTCGCACGGAGTCCGCCTATGATTCTGCTAGATCTCATAGACGATTCTGTCATCATAGCGACTGTAAAACTGATTTTCAATGTGGTGATTGTATCGTTAGGTGGATTTGGCTCGTTGCCAAGTTCACCAATTGGTAAATTGAATTCTTAATTTAAAGTTTTTGATGTTTTTTTTTGCAACCGAAGATTTCATCAGTGCACAAAATCTCAAGATTAATCCTTGATCTTGAAAGCATAACGAGGTCAAGGTCACCGAATTTCCTATAAAAAATCATCAATATCTCCCTAAAATATGATTCGTTTGATAAGGCAATAACTGATTTGAGTAGCTGCATTGAAAATATATATATATATATATATATATATATATATATATATATATATATATATATATATATATATATATATATATATATATATATATATATATATATATATATATATATATTTATACAAGTCCGACCATTTTGGTACAATTCACCAACCATCTTGGCCCATACTTACATTTTGGCCGATGATCATGGGGCCAAAATAGTTAGCGTCATCCCATAGGCTTACACAGCTGCGCTTCCCCACAAAATCGTAACTTTATTTGCTTCTACTCCTCCCAAGGTTGGAATCTTATTATTCGGGATAACTATCCACTTTTTCTTGGCGTTAAATGCATTTGCCTGAATTTACATTTTGGCCAAAACGACCATTTTGGCCATGTTGAATAATCGGTCATTATATGGCTTTGTTCGATGTATATTTGCTCCAAACTTATATTCATGATTTGTGTGACTTTTAACTTCAATGAACAATTCTTTGTTTTAAATTATCGCTTGAAATGAAAAACATACAAATTTTGAATGAATATATAAATCAGCAGATTAAAGGGCGGCACACGCTCAAATATCTTTACGGACGGATATAAAAAAAATGGCGATTTTACTGGGAAATCCGTGGTTGTAAGTCTTTGTCAACTCATTTTGGGTGTTTTTTTCTCAGTACATATCCGTCTGATAATGTTTAATTTAGATAAATAAGAACAAATGTAGTACTTAAGCTGGGAATTCTAGAAGCAGATCAGGTCTGCGTAGACGTCTTACCGTTTCTCGAAACAAGGCAACTCAATTATTTTTAGATCGATTCAGACAACTACCAAACACCAAACATACACAAGTGATGGAGTTATAGAATGCAATGATGTTTTACGGACAATTTCATCCCTTTTCGGCTGGTGATTTCATCCGTGGTAATTATTTATAGTTCGATCAATTTGGGAAGTGGTAAAAAGTCAGAAACACAGCAACACGTTTGTTTACAAGTTCATGACCACATGCATTGCGCGGGGGGGGGGGGGGCACTTAAGTGTAAAGATATAGTATACATGTGCCGCACGAAGGGGGTGGTTTTTTCAACATCTCGACTTTTACGACGGGTTAGACATTCGCATAATACCTTGTACGATGGAGTATACCTTTTCTCATTTTCAACGAGTACAACGGGTACAGGTTTTCGAGGTCCCGCGGCACACCCCTATCCGAGTTAGGGTAAGTGCCCCCCACTTGGGATGCTAAGGCAATGCGGGAAATCGCGAGAATTAATTGTTTCCAAAATGGCAGACATCGTATCGCGATTTGTTAGGAAACGAACTATCGATGACATTTATTGAAGAATAGCGTCGAGTGGTGGTAAGTTGTTTGGCGCGCAAAGTCTATTTTTTGTAAAGGCTCTTGATATATGTTATTTTCTAGGTACACAGAGTAGTCCTTCAACCCAAACGGGAACTTGCCGACTGTGTTTGACGAACTCTTCGTAACGGTATAAATTCATGTTACCGTTACACCGGAGCTACCCCTAGCCTAGTGTCATAGTACACCATATAAGTTATAACTACTCTGGTGGTAGTGCGTTAGTGGGGTGGGGTTACTCTTTCAATGTTTTTTCAAAGGTTGAAGATTGATAATTTGCTTTCAACATTCTTGAATAATATACTTACTTGCATCAGTAATGTGACCTTTTACCTACCTTCTAAAGTACTTTTATTGGACATGGAAATAACATGATCTGCTAATATTATGTATCATTGTAATACACTAAAACATGAATTCTTTATTACATTCCTATAAGTTTGATTATGTGTTATATGATAGTCACAACTTTTGTTATCAATAAGTCAGGAGAATGATCCTACCTGTATCTCAATAATAGCTATCCAAAACAAACTCTGCTAGTTTTAGCTGCCAGCCAAGTTCAACAGTGGCTTGCCAAATAATTAGAACCTAGGTGGGTTTTTGAAGTCCAGAGCCTCTTTTGTCAGGGTATCTGCCACATCAATATTGGTAGTAAAATTGTTGTCAAATGTTCAATGTTCAATAGTACAATCCCATCATTTGAATATGTCATGTATAAGCTATAAATGCCATGGTCATCTGTCAGTTAGTCTTAAAAGCTGTGCATCTGATCTAGTGTTGATAGGGGTATTAAGCATATCTGAAATCCCAAATCACACATGACACAGTACAGTTTTGCCCTGTCAATCTGTCTGCTTGTAAACATTTGGTGTCACATTTTCTTAATAATGCATGCCACTCATATATTGATTGTTACATTATTGAAAAAATATTTCTTAGCTATGTTAACCAAATAGGGAATACCTGTCTCAAATTAAACATAAACCACTCTCATATTGATGATCACTTACAAAGTAAATATCAGCGCTGCATGACCTTTTGTTCCTGAGTGATTTACTCAATGGGGAATAATTCTTGATGGCACGTTTTCTTATAATGCAAGCTTGCAATTTCACATTGACCAAATCTTGCAAACTTTAACTCATAGCTTTATGGCTCTTGACCTCTGACTTGCTAAATAAAAGCAAATTAAAATTGCTTGTTCCAGGAAAATGTAGCTAAGTTATTATTAGCTCATGGGTGTTAGGGTGAATCATTTCTTAATAACTTAAATAATTAGGCTTAAATGCTAAAACTTTTTGCATACTTGGGGATTGACTATTGTTGCTAGACAAGTGGGTTTGGGAGTTATTATTCAGCCCTGGTGTGTCATTGAATACAAAGATATACTATTAAAGCTATGATTAAGAGTTCAATAGCCATAGGTTTTCTGTCTTTATTGTTAGGCAGTGAGATTGACTAGGTGTTTGTGATGACATTTTGCTCAGCAGCACTCACAATCTGGTAGTGATTAACTGCTTTACCTCCTGTTCTGGGTTTAATATTATGGACCCTGTATCTCAATTGAATCATATTGGAGATTAATATCCTCTGTGTTGGTTAATCTGCCCAATTTAGGAAATTTATTTTTTCAAGATGGGCAACAGTATCAGCTGTTCAAACATCTCAATTATGCTCATCTATCTCTGCAAGACACCTCCTCATATCAAATGGAGCGGTGTCTTGCTGTAGGGCCACTCGGCTCTTGCTAAGTGAAGAGAAATATTCTTTAGTCTTTTCATTTCATGACATTTGGTGATTTGATATAAATGAATAGTTAAAGATAAGAATAGTGAGGAGGTCATGTGACTTCATCTACATTACTGACAGTAATGTAGATGAAGCCACATGACCTCCTCACTATTCTACATAATGAGTTGCATGTGCAATATTAAGGTCCATGTGCTTAACCACCATGAAAACAAATTTTATGTTAATGGTATTTTCACAACTTCATCAATATTGTGGTTTCATCAGTTTTGTGGCTTTACAATATTGCGGCTTCACCAATATTGTGGCTTCACAAATACTGTGGCTTCAATAATATTGTGGCTTCATCAATATTGTAGTTTCACCAATGTTATGACTTAACCAGCGTTGTGGCTTTACCCATATTGAGGCTTCACAAATACTGTGGCATCACCAATGTTGTGGCTTCACTAGTGTTGTGTTTTTCACAATATTGTTGGCTTCACCAATGTTGTGGCTTCACCAATTTTGGCTTCACCAGTGTTGTGGCTTCACCAGTGTTGTGGCTTTACCAATATTGAGGCTTCACAAATACTGTGGCATCACCTTGGCTTCAATATTTTGGCTTCACCATGTTGTGCTTCACCAATACAGTGGCTTCATCAATATTTTGGCTTCACCATGTTGTGGCTTCACCAGTGGCTTTACCAATATTTTCACAAATACTGTGGCATCACCAATGGCTTTGCTGGCTTCACCAAATATTGTGGCTTCACAAATGTTGTGGCTTCACCAGTGTTGTGGCTTTCACCAGTGTTGTGTTTTCACCAACTTCACCATGTTGTGTTTTGCTTTGTTGCTTCAATACTGTGGCTTCATTAATATTTCGGCTTCAACATTGTTGCGGCTTCATCAGTGTTGTGGATTTAATGATATTGTGGCTTCATCAATATTGTGACTTCACCAATATTGTGGCTTTACCAATATTGTTGCTTTACAAATACTGTGGCATCACCAATGCTATGGCTTCATAACATTTTAGCTTCAACATTGTTGTGGCCTCACCATTGTTATGGATTCAATGATATTGAGGCTTCACCAATATTGTGACATCAATATTGTGGCTTCACCAATACTTTGGCTTCTCCAATGTTGTGGCTTCATTAATACTGTGACTTCACCAATATTGTGACTTCATCAATATTGTGGCTTTACATATCTGTGGCTTTTCCAATACTGTGGCATCATCAATATCGTGACTTAACCAATATTGTGGCTTCACCAATACTGTGGCTTCATCAATTTCTTGGCTTCAACAGTGTTGTGGCTTCACCAGTGTTGTGACTTCAACATTGTTGCGGCTTCACCAGTGTTGTGGATTCAATGATATTGTGGCTTCATCATTATTGTGACATCAATATTGTGGCTTCACCAATACTGTGGCTTCACCAATGTTGTGGCTTCACCAATACTTTGGCTTCACCAATATTGTGGCTTCACTAATACTTTGGCTTCACCAATATTGTGGCTTCATCAATATTGTGGCTTTACCAATTCTGTGGCTTCTCCAATACTGTAGCTTCATCAATATTTTGGCTTCACCAATGTTGTGGCTTCACCAGTGTTGTGGCCTTACCAATATTGAGGCTTCACAAATACTGTGGCTTCACCAGTGTTGTGGCTTCACCAATACTGTGGTTTCACCAGTGTTGTGTCTCCATAAATATTTTTGGCTTCACCAATGTTGTGGCTTCACAAGTGTTGTGGCTTTACCAATATTGTGGCTTCACAAATCACAAATAATGGCATCACCAAAGTTGTGGCTCTACCAGTGTTTTGTTTAAACCAATGTTGTGACTTCAACAATATTTTAGCTTCAACATTGTTGTGGCCTCACCAGTGTTGTGGATTCAATGATATTGTGGCTTCATCAATATTGTGTCTTCACCAATGTTGTGGCTTCACTAATACTGTGGCTTCATCAATATTGTGGCCTTTACCTATACTGTGGCTTCTCCAATACTGTGGCTTCATCAATATGTGGCTTCACAAGTGTTGAGGAGTTACCAATGTTGTGGCTGCATCAATATTTTGACTTCATCAATATTGTGGCTTCACCCATTCTTTGGCTTCATCAATATTTTGACTTCATCAGTATTGTGGCTTCATCAATACTGTTCCTTTTCCAATAATGTGGCTTCACCAATGTTGTGGCTTCACCAGTGCTGTGGTTTCACCAATATTGTGGCTTCATCAATATTGTGACATCAATATTGTGGCTTCACCAATGTTGTGGCTTCACTAATACTGTGGCTTCATCAATATTGTGGCCTTACCTATACTGTGGCTTCTCCAATACTGTGGCTTCACCAATGTTGTGGCTTCACCAGTGTTGTGGTTTCACCAATATTGTGGCTTCATCAATAT
Source organism: Urechis unicinctus (assembly GCA_034190875.2). Lineage (NCBI taxonomy): Eukaryota > Metazoa > Annelida > Polychaeta > Xenopneusta > Urechidae > Urechis > Urechis unicinctus. The sequence goes on along the minus strand of CM067358.1, from coordinate 1,735,696 downwards.
TGTGACTTCACCAATTTTGTGGCTTCACCAGTGTTGTGGCTTCATCAATATTTTGGCTTCACCAATGTTATCCCTTCATCAATGTTATCCCTTCATCCAAATTTTGGCTTCACCAATGTTGTCGCATCACCAGTGTTGTGGCTTTACCAATATTTTGGCTTTACCAGTGGCTTCACCAATGTTGTGGCTTTAGCTGTGTTGTGACTTCACCAATATTGTGGCTTCAGCAATATTAAAACTTCATCAATATTGTGGCTTCACCAATATTGTGGCTTCAACAATACTGTGGCTTCATCAATATTGTGGCTTCACCAATACTGTGGCTTCACCAATATTGTGGCTTCACCAATTTCGTGACTTCGTCAATGTTGTGGCTTCATCAATGTTGTGGCTTCATCAATGTTGTGGCTTCATCAATGTTTTGGCTTCTCTTGTTTATTATATTCCGTTGAGATATATCAATCACTGGGGCTTAAAAAGACATATTATGTCTAAATGTATTTTTGTTAAAACCATCAAAATGACCGAAACAATGAGTATTATCTGTATTTGTTGTGTGTGGGGTATGGCTTCAACAATCTGTTAATGTAGAAGTTTTTTATCAGAAGTTCTGTTTACCCAGTATGACTGTTAAGCTCCACCTGGTCCTGATTGATGGTCTTGCAGTTATGATGTATGCACCTGTGTATAGTGTCTCATTGTTGTACACTTAATCTGCTCTGTATTTATCTGCAATTCATATCACCTCCTCATCGCCAGCCCAGCATGACACAGACCTGGGGTTCTTTTTATTACCAGCCAGTGGTTACACTGACTTGGGGTTCTTGTCACCAGCCCAGTATGTCACCGACCTGGGGTTCTCCTAACATGGCATCATTTTTGTTTGGAGGGGTAGTATTTCTTGAGGCCAGTTAACATGTAAAATGGCCACCCGTCACCAGGACAGGTCAGGACGGGTGGCCATTTTAGTTAAGTTCCAGCCCTGTTACTGATGACTGAACTAAGCTCCCTGGGCTGTAGACTTATTCTGAACATCTGGCTTTGTCACATAATCAACTCCAGATGAACATCAGATATGTATGTCCTCATCTTCACTGTGTACTGATTGTCAGATGTGCACAATTGTAAATGTGGCCTCAGGTTAAGGGTGAAGAGAGCTGGCTGAGACACCATTTTATCAGTTGTTAAGTGACAGAAGGAAGTGCACCATAGCCAACCCAGGGGAGCAGTCAAGCATTGAATTCTAGTATATTTATCAATGCTAAGCTCCATAGATACCTTCCTGGTGGTCACTAGTCAATACCTGTTATCTCGATACCCAGAAAGAGAATGTTAAAGTTGCCATCAGTGGTCAATGAATGAAGGTAACATTAATTATTGATGGGTGGGCGGTTTGTTATTGGTTATATAATTGCAGTTTAAGTGCATATTAATAAGATCAGGCTACAATGTGATTTACCAATATTCTATTAGTTTATATTCAAATGTAGATTCAGTTTCTGCCACATGAGAGAGATTAGTTTTTACTTCCTTTACTTAATAACAAGAGATTGATTCATGTGACATGTTGTATTGATATTCAACCATATCAGGTTGGTAAGAATTAATGTTGTGTAATGTTTTACATTGACTTCCTTTAGTTCTTATGATATAAGACTGATAGGCAGTTTGACAAGTTCACTTTGTGTGTGTAACAGAATGTGCAACTATAGCTGGGGCACAGCAGGAGAATCATCTTTAGCTGAATCATATGGACAAGCTGTTGTATGGATTCACTAATTGTGTCCTAATGGAAACCCACCAAGACTGGCCCTATTAAAAGTTTATTACTAATAGTGCAACATAAGACGCTGTTGTCAAAGTTCCTGCTGATCATGTTCAAATTTATCTGTAGATATGCTTTGCTTGATAATGATATCCTGATAATTGATTTCCTTATATTGTTAACCCTTATGAGGTCAATACATTCAGTCCATTAAGTCAATTTATTCAGCTGAATCAACTCTGAATGCCTTTATTGT
>CM067358.1:1596175-1728675 GCA_034190875.2 Urechis unicinctus | reverse complement strand
CGGTCCATCATGTCTTTGGGGGCCTCAGAAGTGGAGAACAATAGTCTGTCTCTGTTAAGATATAAGGTACAATTCAATAACTCACAATGTATCCACTAAAAAATGAGACAAATGTATAAAGAAATAGAACCAGCGTTTAATGTTCTTTCGCTAAAAACGAAATTGCCACATGAATTCACAATTATGCCTAAAAAGGTATTAGAAGTGTACTTATGTGTACAATTATAGCTGTCTTGTAATTAATCGGATATACAAGGGCCCTGTTTATCAAAAACGAATCTTCATCATCATCAACGGGTATGGAAAGAACAGATGAAGCTGTCATTCTGCTTGAAGAAAAATCTGAGTACGGAGATAAGTCCCTAACAGTATATTTGAGTTCACAGATGATGGTGTTGCCGTGCTACTAGAAGGAAAGGCCCCGCGGAGGTCTTGTTGACTGCCAGTGGCATGTACTTATTCCTACTCTGGTCAGCCGACCGACCGGCAAAACCAGTGCAGCTTCTGTAAACAGATGCTTCATTTTAATTTAATATTCATTACTCATATGTCATTTTGAACAAATAACATTAAATTGTTTCGAAGTACGTATTTTCAAACTTCGAGGCTTTTGCCACTCTTGTTGCCAGCTCATCTCCCGCTTCACTATTTGCTGTATGCGCAGTACGAGAGCTCAAATGTGTAAGGAAATCGTTTGTAGGGCAGAGCCCATAAACTGCTTCATTTAGTAACACATGAGTGGGATGACAATGGTTATTTAATTAGTTGGAGTGCACCACTTATTTGGAGGGAGGGCAAGGAGTTACGACAGTTTCATTCTATAAACTGCTCCTGTTAATAAGAACAATACGTGCATATGAGAGATAAGAAAAACTGAACATGCAATATTGTCAATATTGTTATATATAAGAATCAGGGATTATAAACTGATATGAATCAATGAGCGAATATTCAATTGTTTATTACTGGAAGGAGTCTGGTAGCAGGGCGGGCGTTTTCTTCCTCTTTATTCGAATTTCACGGACATCATCACTTAGTGCATATGACAATATTTTGTTAAATTTACCATCATAGGCACCCTGTTCATTGTATAACTACGTTAAGTTACTCTCCGCGCATATTCCCTCGGCAACAAAGATTGAAGGGCTAATATGGAATCGGAAATGGATCTTGTGGCTGTGAATCTTGTCTTGGAATGGTACACTATTCACCTCAAAATCGTCCATTTCTTCACCAGAATGATCACGATAGATAGTGGGATTGGAAGATTCTGCAATTCCGACTCAAGTCCAATAATGCAAGGTCCTACCTCGTTTCTCTCCGTGATTAATCCTAATATAGGCCAGAAACAATGGGATATACTTTTAAAAAGAGGCAGTACTTCAAAGTTTCTTTGAACGGACAGTTCACAACACAAATGTTTTTGTCCCCCCCACGCTCTGTCATCAATGGAATGAGATTTAAATTATCTGCTTCAGCCAGTACACCAACTTTATTTAAATTGCCTTCATTAATTGTGTGGGAGTTTGGGTGATCATTTTCAACATTTCCAAGGAAACCATGAATTGTGTAGTTCTGTTCCGTGTCTGACGAGTCGCCCTGACTTATCATAGCATGGGCTCGTGCTGCCACTCGCCGCCGTATAGTTTTGTCTGAGATTATTTCATCCTCACCACGGAAGGCATACATTCCCACAGTCACAAATTGAAATGTATACGTAATATATATTACGTACAACCTGGGATGACAAGGAGAGTCAGCCTACAAGACAAATAAGTACAACTCAGCATTAGAGATGCTTTATTTGCTACCTTGTGAGTATTCTACCGTTGTTTGAAGACCTTTGTTGATAAATTGTTTGAAGACCTTTCTTGATCAAATCAAATCATCAACAATTTTAGAGTGTACCCATTATACGTCGCAGATATACTTCATGCGACGAGCGCTTGTGCGGAAAAGGCGTATAATCTCTATCACTTTCTCTGGTAAAAGCACCCATATTGCAAGGATAATGTGATAACAGAGAGTGACTATTCAAAAAATCTCGCCTGCAAAAAGTTAGTTTAGAGTGATCATGAATCACGTAACATATGTGAATCCTGATTTGGGCAAGGTCAGACCAGCAATAAGCTAAGTACACAAAAAAGGCCTTTTACTATGCATTAGGCAGACCAATAAAGACCACATACATGCTTTAAGGTCAATGTAGCTTGTATTACTTCGCTCTGGTTTGCGTATTGTTTAACATATTATGAATAATTTGTGGCAATTCACTCAGTCGTAATGCAGTCTTCACTGTTGCTGGGCGGCAGCAATGTATATATGCCTTGTAGAATCGCTTATAAGTAGACTGAAGGAAAATTGGTCATACATTAAGAATGCTTAACAGACAAATGTTTCGCAGAAATATTCGTTCCTGACAAAAGCACCCTAATTATTATGAAACGCAAAAAGTGTACTTCTGTGTTGGGCAGCAGAATATGTATACAATATGGATATCTCGCGATAGACATTACATATCATGGTGGTACCTCCCTTGTTTACCCACCCCATCGATAAATGCGCGTGAAAAAAAATATCTACCGGTGTCCGATCTTGCAAAATATATTAACTTAGGTGGTCACAGATTACCCTTTTGATGAATCTTGTTGGCATTTATACATACAATTAACATGCTTAACTTTTGATCACGTTGTAGACCATATCTCAGTCTAGATAAAAGTAAAACCTTCACTTGAAGCAACATCATCCACAGTTAATAGGATTATGTTTTATGCAATTACAAACAAAAAGAAGAATGTTGCAGATTTGCGTAGGTTTAGCTGATTATCAGCGCAAAGGGTGAAATTTGGCATGGCTTTATTTAATCAAGCATGAGAATTAAGGGCTTATTACCACTCGGAAAAATGATATATAGCCATAGCTACACCGAAAATATTATTCTGATGCATCATAATAATATTGTCGGTGTAGCTATTGCTATACAAAATCACAGTTAATGCCCCACAAAATCTTCATATATTGGAGAATAACTCAAAATACGTTTACTAAATTGATTCTTGACATTGTTCATGGTTCCCAGACCATCTAGTAGCCAAGTGTAGCAATGCTGAACCTGGGACGACCAATGCGAGCGCTACTGTGACGTTCAGGCTCGCTACCTGAACGATACCACTAACTCAATGATTACACATTTGTACCGGATATCGCTTTTACTTCAAATGTAAAGCTATAATTATTTATAACATTAAGTTGGATGCTCCAGTCTCTTTTTTCAGCCTTGAATAATGCAAGACTGGTATTGATGCCGACTCGACAGACGCAATAAATCAAATGTATTGCTGGTTTATTAAGTTTCATCGTGAATCAGAATACATTTTAAGAGTACGCTCCTTACCAGTTGCTGTGATTTGGAAGCTACTATGTTGTTTTGCAATTTGCAAAAATATATGACCAGTAACCACATAATGCAGTTGTCGTAAGCAAATATTCTGGACAGGTAATGGTACATTATTTCGGGGTATCGAGGCCTACTGCTAACGATATTAAGTATTTATGACATAACATATCAGTCTTGTTATGGGTAAGCTTTCTGGCTCAAGTCTCTAGAGAGAATGATAATCCAACACAGCTTGTTATCCGAAAACTAGCACCATTGACGTAACTCAAGCTGCGGGGTTCTAATGAGATGTTGAGGTTTGCATGACTTGCGTAGGCGGCAACAGCTGCCATATTGCTGCATGGTAGAAGAACATACCCAGCGCTGCGTAATGCCCCAATTATTTTCACTGATGATCTATCTTATGCAAGATATATCATCGCTCTTAGGATATTGTCTGGGTATGACAGGTAACCATGAAAGTTGATCTACCTTGATATGTACGCACTCTGTGTACATTGAAAGCAAATACACTAGTTTCACAAGACACTGATATGGTATGTTTTGATTCGACCTTGAAACATGAAGCACAATCAATAAAAGGTTTAAGGAGAAAAACTGAAAGCGGCGGTGTCGCATATTCATACATTTCGGATATATTTCCAGACGTAGACAAAAACCGATATGGAGAGAAAAGGGTACGGTATGGTTGGTGACGCCATTGCAACATGAAGCACCATAATCAATTAATGTTTAAGAACAAGCTTATAAAGCATAGTTTCACTCCGTTTGTAGTTATAATACAACGCACAATCTTTTTGTCACATTATGTTCATCTTTGACTAAAAACCTTCATACTTATTAAAAATATTTCTTATTTTAATGTTAGTGCAACAGACAGCCACAGCAACACCTCACAGGCGATGAGATTAAAAACAACACACCATTGCTGCAGCCGGCAAACACAAGGCTATGAAGAAATATCGTCAGAATGATTCTCTCCGGTGAAAATGTTCCTTAAATTCATTACCTATGGGTACGAAAACGATATTTGAGTAAGTGTGTAACAGTATTGCATGTTTATACCGAGACTTTCAGGGTGTGTAATCTAACTTTGGAATAATGACAAATACAAGCTTGAACATTTGTATGCAATAGTATCGTCACATGATTGGGCAGGATGTTACGCCATTTACTACACGATCGTGACGACATCTTGCTTTATCTTATATTTATCTGCATTGAATGCTTAGTTCTTATTTTTCAACATTGTGCTAATTATCTTTTTAACCTGATAGCGACAGCCAAAACAACTCTTCTTTACACTCGTTACGTCCATCGGCCAAGAGCACAACGCGTCTACAATAATCCAAAAGTGTCTACAAATTTGCAATAGGTTTGCCATCCAATTATATGGGCGACAATCGTAAAATCATATTTGTAATTGAGTCAAGGGCAGTAACCCAAATGTTATGGCTTGCATTAAGTGAATTTAATGTCGCGATAAACTTAGCAGTAAGGAGGTTAAGACGCATGTACTATCGTATATATATATATATATATATATATATATATATATATATATATATATATATATATATATATATATATAGAGATATATATATATATATATATATATATATATATATATATATATATATATATATATATATATATATATATATATATATATATATATATATATATATATATATATATATATATATATATATATATATATATATATATATATATATATATATATATATATATATATATATATATATATATAAGCGTACAGAAATAACCTGGTCTTCACAAAGGTTCCTGTCTTATAAAGTTCCTAAGCTTGTTATCGGTGATCGGACTGCGACTTGTGGTGGTCCATGTCATGTTGATCATTTTCCGAAGCTCTAGTTACCTCAGCGCGAATCTCGTGACTTTTGCCCGTGGAGCTCGCGTGACAGATCGGAGGTCTTTTCCCATTTCTCTCGTCTACAATTAGAAGACTATGTTAAAACCACGGACTGTTCTCAATGCGCTTGACGTTGCTGCAGAATAATCTGCAAAAGCAACTAAATGAACCTGATAGTACCATTCCTCTTAGTGAGCGTCAACATTTCTCATCAAAAAGGCGAGCATATCTGACCTGAGGATTTTGCTGCCTAAGAAGTATAGTTTCCAAATATCACAGCAAAACTGAATGGACATTTTGGGCGTGATATGCGCACTCGCCTGCAGTATTAGCAATATGGCAACTGTTATCGCCTACAACCTCGCATGTCTCGTATATTCCTAACCCACATCTGCCACCCGCAGCTGTAGTGACGTCAATTGTGTTTTTTTTTGGCTAACAATCTGCGTTTGGTTATCATCCCCACATCACACAGGCGCCACGCAGCTAACCCAAATCATGACTGATATGTAATGTCCTGTATAATAATTAGCCTAGCCGGTAGAACAACGCATATTGACACATTACCTGTCTGTATTTCCATGTTAATGCGAATAATGTTAGATTGGGTCATTTTTATGCCAATTGGAACACAACGCAGTAGCTTTCAGATTATAGCAATTAGCAAGGACCACAATTTATCCATGCATGCGCCTTGTCTGCAAAGAATATTAAAACAGACATGCATTATGTAGGAATACATACAGAGACCGGATTCTCCAAATTGAAGTTTCAAATCATTATATTATCATTATGATTCAAGCCACAGATATACCCGTTACAAAAACTCTGGTATGCTCCAAGTAACGATCCTGGCACGACAGATAACGTGAGCAATTGCTATCAGAGTAGCTACATTTGTGTAAATGGCTTCTATATAGTCAGTGAAGTATTGGTATAAATCAAGACCCAATCTTTACAATACTTCAATGCATGGGATATTTTAGGCGGATTAACCTTGAGGTCGTAAGTCAGTTGCGAGACAGGCAATAGTATTTTTTCCCATTCGCATGTAATCATTTTGTCCGTGTTGCAATTAACACCCAATTTTAAAGTTTATTAAAATAATTCCATACAAATATTCACATTTTTCAGTAATAATCATATCAGTAGGCACATATCCTGACAAATCTTCCTTTCTGGGGGATTACATAGAACAGAATCCTATCAACTGTGACGTTGATTGACGTTAATTGTTTGCCTGCATCCGAACTGAGAGGTGGTAAAAATTCAAATCGATAAAATTTGAGTTACAAAAGGAAATGTGAAACATTTAACTCAAGAATCATCATAAAGATTATCTGTGATAGTTAGTTCACTTAATTCTATTTTTGGATGGATGCAGCCTCCTAATCACATACGCTTATACTTGGTCGAATGCAGGTCGTTCTCTGTTGCACCTCGTTCATCAGGATGATGGGCAAATCTCTTTGAGGTAGCAGCATGACACCATATGTCAAATAGCAAGATATCCATATTGCTACCGAGTACACATTTCGCGTTCACATAGTAATTTTGAATCTTGTAACACATAGTCAATGTTGTTTGCCCGACACAGCCAAGAAATCTGCATTTATTATCATTTTCGCTCCAGTCTACTGATAATTCAAACATACATCCATAAGAGCAGCCCAACAACACATGTACGCCCAGGCAAACTAGAATTATCTAAAGCTGACCATCATAGACTTAAAGACCGCAGAGGGAATTGCCACAAATTATTCAAAATACGATACAGCAATAAGCAAACGACAGAGACGTTGTACCAGCTACTTTATTGACCATCGATCTAATAGCGTCATTGGGGGCTCTTCTTAGGTCTGCAGCATACATGGTAGTGCATGAACGATTCAATTGCACACACCGGCCGAATATACACTAGCAGCACTTTACTTTCAATCTGGCCACAAGAATACGTAAATAAACCCCAGTTTGCGGATGATTGTGGGTATTTCCAGAGTTTGATCAACATTATATATTTTGAAACCGAAATAGTCATCGAAATGATCTTCTCACACACATATATATATATATATATATATTTATAAACATTCCATACGACATTTCAAAACTCCAATTTACACACGCTTTTTATTGCAGAAAAACGTTTTGGAGCAATTAATTTGGTTAGTGGGTATGAATAAGTAGATTATGCCGACTCGAAGATACACACACATATATATTAATGTATCTTTATATATATATATATATATATATATATATATATATATATATATATATATATATATATATATATATATATATATATATATATATATATATATATATATATATATATATATATATATATATATATATATGTATACATATATATATATATATATATATATATATATATATATATCTTAATATATATATATATATATATATATATATATATATATATACACATCTTTTCACAAAAATAATTTTATATATATATGTGTGTGTGATCAAGTAGAGAATTTGTCCTCAGTATTTGCGAATGCAGATTAATTACCCCGCAGCCTATTCTTGTCCACTGTATACTATAACTTGATAATCAATCACAAAGGCGCTGTGCTTACTACCTATTTAGTTTTCCATTTTTACGTGCTTTGACAGATGCTGGTATCAATAAAATACACGAGTGAAATACATGAGTTACAAATTGCTTGTATTTGTGCAATATCTACTTTTTTGATAAAATTATTGCTGATACATAGGTCATCTTGGCTGCAATAATCTCTTATAGCTCATGCAATTTGAAATAACTGGTCATATCAATAGGTGTGCCTTTTGAACGACACTTCATTGACATCCAAGTGCTAAGTAGATGGTGCCCTGCGAGAAAGGTGAATCAAACGCATTTGTAGCTTCCAAGTATTTAAAGATATTCAACATATATAAGCGACGCTGTTGTTGCAGCTAGGGCACATATCGCGTCGTCCGTAATAGCACATCATGTAAGACAAAAAGCGCTAAAACAGCTCAACCCGTTGTGCGTACTAACACCTACGAGTGTGTGACACTTGGACTGGTAAAATGTTAAAAAGCGTTTCATTTGCCGGATAACGGTGGGCCTTACGCGTTTTTTGTTATACAGTAACATGTTATACAAGTTCGCTTGATCGTGATATGCAAGAAAATGTGCAGAACAAAATATTCAGGTACTTTCGATTTCTCATTATTTGCTCCAGGCGCACTTTATTCAGCAATATAGATTTGGTCTCTGGCAATTAATTGGTAGCCAATTATAATTCTAAAGTCTGTTGTTACCTTCTACGTTTTGAGTGTCATGCATTGATACTTAAACCACATGCTTGGCAAGCATGCCGATAACCACACAAGTATCTATTGTATAGTCCATGCATTATGTACGGCAACGTCCAAACCCGTCCAATGTATTAGAAACCCGATGGTGATGTATGTTTTCAGCTAATAACAGGCTGTTAATAAGAAAATATCATCATGTCTATGGTCGTTCCAATGTAGGCATTTTATCTAGGGTAATGGTACTGTTTACTATGAATTAGCGAAAGACTTACAATGTGATAGCAATACGAATCCTTCCAAATTCTATGACGAGTAACTACGTGTACAACGAGGCTGTTCCTTATAGATTAGCATTGCTTAAAATATATTATGATACAAGCATTTTCTCATATGCATTCAGTTCCAATACACAAATGTAACGAACCCTTGTAATGCACACGTTATGAAAGTGGCTAATGTTTTGGGAAAAAACCGTAAACGTTTTGTGCCTGTATGATTAGTCAAATCATGTAGGTAAACAGATTTCAACAAAGGCTTCCTCTAAACAGAGGTGGATCATAATGATTTACTGAAATCAATGTTTTATTTTTTGCTTGGTCTATAACAACACTAAAACGACTGCACCCAAATAGTGATGAATATTGCTTGGACGCTTTTGTTCATAGAAAATGAAAACGCCAGTTTGATGAATCGTTCAGGTCAAAGCACTGATTTGGCGTATGCAGTTTCTGAACTTGAGACATTTTAACGACGTAAACCAAATATTAGGCCGATGTTTTCCAATACTACCGAAGAACCCCGATTGCAGTTAGCAGAGGGTCTTCTCGTCAACTGAGCTAAAATGATGGAATCAACAGCAAATGATTCTTAGGGAATAATCTATATCATGTGAGTGATAATTACGGATTCAAGCAACATCTTTTACTTCATAATGTTGATGGCAAATATTGCTCGGATGGTTTATAGAACCACCTACATGTAACAAATGTTTCTGATACATTCCATATGATATTAAGTATGATACAAATATTTTCATAGATCTAGTGAATTGCTGACACTACCGATATAATAACCACGCAAAATGGGGTTTACATGGATAATTGTAGAGAGTTTCAAGCGAACATAATCTTCTACAACACAATTAATATATGGATATCAATTACTCCACATTCTCTCGATAAACGAAGTTTAACTCTACATAATTGACGCTGAAAATTATGTTGTTACTCATAATAAGTTCATATGCTAAAGGTTGCGCAGATAATAGAAATAAATTTTAATTACAATGATATATATTAATTACGGTCAAAATTTCTCTGTATCCGGGGAATGCATACCCGAATATGTCGGCGCTGAGAGCGTTGAACTCTTGGTAGCCGCGAGGAGCGGGAGATGTCCGTAATTTTCCTTGGATAAGTTATCTCTTTTATTTGGACCACGTTATTCCATCATCAGAAGAACGGAAGAACGTGACCCTCGCCTCTCCCCGAACCCAAACACACACACTTGATGTGCAAGATAAGGCCGTGACGGAGTAAATGTTCACCCCCAGTGCACGAGCGTTATTGGTAACAAAATGATACAGTTGTAATAAGCTTTTAAATACGTCAATAACAGGATATCAATGCCAAATAGCTGTTTACTGTGCCGTTCAACAGAATATATTGGACAATTACAAAGCCATATATGTAACTGTTTTACAAGCAAACAATTTGTTTGCCCAGGTTGTCGTCATTACTCGACTCAGGAAACAAAGTTCACCTTGCAGTCGCAAACGCATCTTATAAACAATGATTTGATCTATACTTATTGTCAGAGATAACCTTTACAGACTAAAATATCATACATAGGATTTAAGCTGCTGATTTAAGATTATATATAAGAGAGGCAAACACGGCAACAAAGTAACAGCCATTTACTCCAATAATTGATCTTACATACGTCCTTGACAAATTTAAGGGTTTTTAGAGACCTGCATGGCACATAAAATGGAAGGATGAGTGCAAATGCCCTAAGTGGCATTCCACCAACTGTAAGCAAAATCTCTGAAAAAACGACGTACTTCCTTTACTACGGAAATTGAAAGCATACCATGGTGAGTCAAAGACATTTAGCTCAGTTCGCAGATGGGAAAGTATTTGACGCGGGTTCGTACACTGGTTGTTTTGTACACACTCTTTACAGTAGTATTGTACATGGCAGATCGGTTGTTTTGTACACGACAGATCGGTTGCACCTGGTGCTATACTTAAGTTACTACCCATGTACAAAATTGTCTGCATCTTGCCAAAGCTTTTCTACGAGTTTAGCTGGAATAATAGGATTTACCATAAAATACTTTTGTAAAAGCACGAAAAAAATATTGAGTACGATATTGTCGATAATACATGTATTTACGGTCACTCGGCACGGGTGTCTTCCCATAGTGGAAACGCATGATCAGCATCGTACGGAGGGTCTTAGACTCAATGCTTTAGACGTTCAACAAGCCCCTCATACCTGAGGTCCTCGTTTGTACGGTCGTCAATGTACGACCTTTAATTCCGGTTTCCACGACCCACTGATACCAACTCCTGTCGCCTACACATTTTTTCTCAAAATTCTTGTTGGGCTAATGTCGTGTTTGGCAATTGCAATAAGGCATTAGTTTGTCTAACAATAATTTGCTTCGTTAGGTTGACAGCCTTATTTAATGGCCAATCATCCTATGACAACTGGTGCTGATGCAATAACCAGCAACATTACGGTGGACTGACTACATGGAAATAGGATACCGTAAAGCATTGGTTAATTACCCACAAAATGCCATATTACAGGTTTCTGCAATCACAACGTCAACTCATTACATTAATAGAAACAATTAACGTTGTTGATACCATGAGTGTTCTAAAAAGCGAAAGGTAATTTGTGTCTGGTTCAATGATATACCGTCTGCTGAAACTCGACCACTTTACTTGTTTTGGCTCAAAGTACATTAATGTGCATCGACTTGTCTGCATCAAGTCAATAACACGACCAGGTATAGAATTGGTGCCCCTTGTGACTCATTTATGCGTTTCCAGCAACCTTGAAAACAACCAAACTCCGGTGTTCAATTTCATTATTTGTGCTGCTTTATTCCAGAGTATTCTGCAGCTCCTTGCTTATAAATAGATATCGAATCGTGTATTTACGTGTACCCCAAGAGCTAGTTATCCCGCGATACCATGCTATTCGTGGAGTCACTATCTTGTAAGCCCTTGCATACATTTGATCACCATATAATTTCATTGCACAATGCTTTAAAAAATTCTACCTGCTAACAACAAACAATTTAGCAACTTTTTGCTGATGTTAACAGTATCATTCATGGCATAATGCATGGCTTTCTGTTATGTACCACTAGAGACAAATCACACAACAAACTAAATCTGCAGTACACCTTAAAGCACTTTTCGATCTAGTTGCCTTGAATCTGAGCGACCGAAGTGTCACTGCCAGTCTCCAGTAATTGGCAATCACTCACGTCTAGCCTTTGGTGTTGGAAGGTTTATAAATGGACTACCCAGGCATCAGACGACTAAAGAAGTTTATGGGAATGCACTTATTTAGTGTTTTATCCATTTATTCACTCTTAATAAGCCGCATAGCAGTGGCACATGAAAATGTGCTGTTCAATAGTTGCTCTGGTACGAATGTAACATAGCTCAGTGGGCGTTTCTAATTCCACCAAGCCGACATATTATTCTGACTGAGCTGTGAACTTGCTTTCATATGATCGAAACGGAATGCAATGAAATAGAATGGATTGATAAGCTTCAGTGAACTCAAGAATTACCGCTCTTGCTTACCCCCATCATTAGCAGCGATTTCGGGCAAATGTAATATTTGCTCGCCAATGTTTTACTTGATCGGAGTGACATTACAGACGGGGACGATTATAGCGTCGCATAATGTAAAAGTGTGGTCATCTTTCATTATTTAAGATAAGCTAAATATTTAACACTCCGAGACATGATATTTGGACACATACCGGTAGTGATGCAATTAATTGAATTGATACTGGTTTTTTAAGTTACAATGTTGCATGTGGGGTGTCCGGATTGAGCTAGTCGGTAAGTTGGTGCTTCGAGCGTGTGACAGGTCATAGTCTCAATTTCCATTCTTCTCGGGGCAGGGGAAAACTTTAACGCTGGTTGATTCATAACTGCAATGTTATATGTGGTAAATGGCTAGCTTCGACATAAAATTAACAAAATGTGTCCTGAAATTCTAAGTTTAGCAGATTTCACCTTAGCCAGATGCACAACCTGTTTCATAGGTATCATGTACCCTAAGATATCACTAAATTGTGCAACGGTAAGAGAAGACAACAGCCAGAATAGGGCACGCTAACAACGCAATAAGTTGATGTCATCATCCAACTTTGAAATGACAAAGGTATCCGATAAGTGTCCTCACTAGACCAAGGAGCACGCATACTGTCCATTATAATTCGACCCACATATAGCTTCGATCCCTGTCATTGGTCTGCTCTGAAAGTGTCAAGATGCATATACCAACCAACGAACCACTATCTAACCGATCGGTAAATTAACAATTTTGTAACACTTTCATCAAAGACATATACAGCTTGCGATGCAGTGAAAAAACGCAGTAGGTAACCAAAAGTTTTTATGAACAGAGGTTACTTAAACCCTATGCGACAGGATTTCTAAAATCGCAATATCCATTATTGATCACTCGTACCAACACTTGGGTTGAGCTTATGGAAACCAACCGAATATTTTGCGCTGACAGTTAGCACCGCTCTGTCATTCGTTTTTGTCTTTTCAGCTTGTTTTAGACAGGGTGTTTACACGAATTGTGTAGCTCGCATAAAAGCAGCTGCCCTATATAATGTGAAACACTCGCTTGTGAGCGCTGATATCAAAACTTGCTTAATTATGTCCTGATACAAACACCAGTCTCTGGTGCAGCCTCATGAGGTAGCGCAGTATACAGCGGTGCGATCGGAACGCTTGGTTCGTGTTACATTCTGAGTCTATAAGTCTACGAGTTATGTTCAATTCGGAGAGGCACTACTCAACATGTCGCTCCTCTGTTTTGCGAGGTTGTATAAAACTTAAAAACATTGCCTTGTGCCAGCTACATTGCAACAGCCTGCTGGTCAGTTGGCTTACTGACCCATACTGCTTGGATTGTTCCATCTATAACAATTGTGTGTGAGTCGACATATTCTCTCATGTACCTGCGCTGCAGTCTGTGTTTGTGGCTCGCCGTTTTTTGGCTAAGTTCATAATTTATAGTTTGTATTGACATCATGTACATTAAAAATCAACGCTAACAGGAAAGTCGTTGCTTGCAGTTGTCTTCTGCTTTAAGCCAGTCTTAACAGGTAGTATCATGTCGGAAAATGCACAGCCAATCGTACAAAAGTACGACTTAGATGGTTAGGGGTGGTAACGTCATCTTCTGTCAATCGAATGCATCAATATTGTAACTTCTTATATAGATCCTTAATCATGTTCTGCGACAATACGGCGGATGTAGCCGACATCTACGCAGATGGTTGAGTTGAAAAGCAGAGCTAGTCTACCACCCTGCGTTGCCGCCCTGAGTTATAGTGACGTCAATGGTGATTATCTGCAGATAACAAGCTGTAGAGGATTATTATATTATCGCAGTATTGTGACCAAATGGAGGGGCGTTGCCAGGCTTAAAGAAATGTTACGCACAGACGGGTGAGAAATCTATATTTCCAGACGTTAAAGTCTTACACACCCCCCACTTAGCTTGTGACGTAGATGCCATTTTTAGCCGTATTTATTTATAGCGCATTGTCTATTACCCAGACAGTATGGGCCGCGATATAAATTGACGTAAGGCGAAGCCCAGTGCATACCAACAACATAGTGTCCAACATAAAAAGACACTGTGACACTTAAGCTACTTATCTGATGATCGATTCTATTCCATGTGGCTTCAATACTTTTCGATGTACGATACAACAGTACCTTTTATTACCTGATGTTGCATAAGATGCATGCATTTCCTACGTGATATGCTGCAGCGATGAGAGCCCCTCATTAAACCGTTATCAGCCTCATTTGACATGAAAATCCCACTTCAAACAGCACAGGAAATAAACAGCAAGTTGGTGATGTGTCAGGTGACCATATGGTCGACCACAGTAAATAATATGTAATTTCCATAATCATATTGAAGCATAATGAGTAGCTTGATATATACGATAACGTAAGTATCCGTATTACTAACAGGTGCTACTTCTGCTGATCCATCCAGCAGCCAAAAAACAATATTCAGATTTAAGACACGATATATAACAGAAGTGTAAAGCGTCGATTGTTAAGCGTAAAGCATTGATTGTGGGGTACTAGTATTCATTAACCTTGCTATGAGCCAATCAGATTTGTTTTGGTAATATTATGCAGCCATTAAGCCTATGTTTCATCTGAGGGGGCACTAACACGAATTTACCTAAATAATCCATTTTTCACTCATTATTGCATCACTAATTATATGAATATCTCTGTGGAGCTCCGTTGCTTGATACAAGGGTATATCCAGGGTATATTTCGCTTGCTCATAGAGGGTATTGTTGCAGTGTCACATATAAAACATGAAAATGAATCATGGTAAGGAATTTGTATTTACGTAGGTCGGCTCTTAATTTCGCAATATCACCTTGTTTCGTTAGGATTTATATTGTGGTAGCACAGCCTGTATTAAGGTTAACTGTGTTAGGTATAATGTCTACGATTAGCCACAAGATGCAGCGTGCTAGCAAAATTACCAAGAATGGTATTTAATTAAATTTATTGCCTCAAAGTCACCATTTTGGTAGTATGTGATGTAAAAACTATCAACAGCGAATGGTTCCGGATAACAAAATAGCATTCTCATGATACTTACTGCATGCCCCTTCCCCGACTATTGGCAAGATAGAGGATATACGGCGCCACACATTTCTTGTTGATAATACCGTGCCGTGTCGCTTACCATCTCTTATGATCCATGCGCAAGGAAATAAATTCCATTTGTGCATTATCTTTTTAATAAAAATTCTTATAATATGATGCAATCTTGCAACACGTCCTTCCGCATATTTCGTTCATATGGTACCATTTGGTTAAAACAAGCCGCTAAACCGATGTTGGGTTTAGTTATGGTCCAAAGGGAATCTATATTAAAACAAGTTGTAGTATTTGCACGCCGTCAGCTGTGTTGCAAGGACAAACACTTGGCATGGATAATCGATATTATACACCTATGTCTTTAGCTGGTAAAGATAACGCCACTAACTCCATTCGACAGGGCTTAGTTGTCGACCATTACTAGACAGTTTCGACAAGAGATTCAAGCAAACTGTTGGTCGGCATTCGCCAGCAGATTTCAAACATACCTCAAAACACCAAGGCTAGACCAACAAGCTTAAGGTGAAGTTCATACTCAAATTGACATACATGTTGAGACATTCGGCTGTGGCTAATGTTCAAAACATTTATATGGATATGGCTGACGCAATAACGATTAACATGCCAGCACTGTAGGTTTTTTTTATTGCGATTGTACAACTAATATCGCACAATCATACAAAATACAGAGATCAATCTACGAGCTTTCCGATTTACAATATATGTTTCAACTATATTCAAGCAACAGCCAACTTCTGTTTAATTTAGTCAATCATTTATATAGAAGATGGCAAACCTGGGCAAAAAAGAAAAGGGTTTTTCACTCGTTTTCATATCACGGAGACAATATGTGATGCACTGAGTGTGAGTCTGTGTTTCATATCAAGGAGACAATATGTGAAAACGTCAATGCACTGAAGTGCCAGTCTAAATGTTTACTCAGGGATATATTTATTTCTAATCATACACAGAGAGATGAGGGCCAAATTGACCACAAACCTAGCAATAATCATAACGTACCCTCTCAGTCATCAGTTTGATGTAGTAACCCCAAACAGCTGATATTGATTATACACCTCAGCGTCCTACATCCATTATCCCCTCTACTCGTGCATACCCCATACCATATAGCAACATGCCCGCATAGATAACGCCTAAAGGCCAACACAACGCCCCAATGACTTATAATCAGTTATATCATAGCCTCCTACCTTAACATATTTTGCTCTGGACAATTGAGGCATATGTCCATCTTAAAGATCCACAGTAATGTAATTTTACATTTTGGGATTAGTTTAATAAGACAAAAGTCAAATTCTGTTATAACATTCAAGTTCACCTAAACCTTCATCAATAACCGCAAGTGCTGGCCCTGGAAAAAACACACCAATGATCACAAAACAACCGAGAATAGAGGTAACACAAGAACAAATAACTAGTAGAGGTCACATAAAGTACCCGGACATTATGACGTATACCGCCGGGCGACAGACAACATTGCCGGGCAGCAGCACCTCCTCTTCCTCATATGAGAGATCTCCATGACGGACGGGAGCCATTAAAAAATTATACTAATGAATAGTGTCGGCAGCGATAACGTTTTTGCACGCATCATGTGTGGTTCCCGCGGAAATAGTTGGCTCCCAATATCAGGTTTCCAGTAGCACACGCTTTTCATGTCATTGAAAGTGGGGTTTTGGTTAATAATTGGTAAGGTGTTTTCTAAACCCGAAGCACAGTGAATGACTTCACTGATTTTTCTCATAGCATTAATAACGCTTGGTGAGTTTGACGCGTTTAATATGTTGTAAGGCACCCTAAGCAAGCACTTAACCGAAATGTATCCAATTACATAAGTATTCTGCGAAAGGGTTTAATAGGTTAGTTTAAAGGTCGATGATATCCTGCTTGAAACTTCCAATTTCTGTTGATTTAGCAATAATATGAGCATTGTATGCTGCGGGCGCCTCTTCCTTATTTCTGGTGTCCCTATCATGTCGAGCACGTATCTGACATTTGAATTGACATTCTAGGAGTTATATTCCGTGAAGTCTTAGGTGTTTATATACCCAATTATTCGTGTTACGGTTATTTGCAAAAGACAACATTTCAATCCAACATCTTTCAAACAACATGCACTATTTCATTGTCATAACAGTGCATGGTTTCAGTTATCTGTTATATAACGCAGTATTTATTTCATCGGCAACGGTAATAATGTAGCGCCAAAAAGCTGTCTAAATAAGTACTATGTACCAATAGCTATATTGCCCCCAGGTTATGAGGCTACGGCTTTTACAGGTTATTTTGTGTCCATCTTATTAGGATTTATGCACGTACAGATTACACTTAACTATGGTTTGATAGGTATCCAAGACACCTAATATACTTCGGCGACTTATGCATGTATGAAATGATCGACCAGAAGAGTATACTCAATAACGTAGCGTTCTAGAAGAACTAAAGGCAACTCACAGCACGATATGTGTGTTAGTCATTTAGAACCAATTCCGGCCTGATATACATGGTATGTATGATGTAAAGAAATGGGATGCTGGTGTCGCCTGTTTGCGGACGTTAATTTAGAAAAAGCAGAACTACAAAAAATGCACTAGCGATATGGTTCCAAAATGCTCTCAATATATTTCTCTAGAGTGATTTACATAGATCGTGCTTTTATTCTTCCACCTATTTCTATTGCCATATTTACTTTACAGTTAACGAAGCATGGAGTATACCCGTCTAGCTACCCTGCAAGTAGGTTACATACATCGACAACGTCACAACAAACCTACATCATTGATCTCAAATACTTAAGCGAATTATATTACCAATGCCATCTTACCTTTAAATTATTATAATTGCCTGTTGAATATCATGACGGCATCAGGCAGAGCAAATATGTTGTTTCATTTCATCTGTGATGTTTATATTCCGCATTCTAATATACTGTTTAGTATTTGACAACTCTTTGCACAGTAAATCATTCGTTTCAATTGAATAAAAAACCGATCCAGCCATCAACAATACTATGGAATTGGAATCAATAATGTAGCTTTGATGTGTTTCTGTGCAGGAAGTGTCCTCTTCTAATTCTGCCTTCGTGATGCCAACAACCTTGAGTGCTATATCAAACTCAATTAATACAACCGATTTGATCCCGACGGGGTCGTCCGAAACCCTTGTAAGCTCGTCAATAGCAGAAGCGTGACAACCATGCAAGATACCATAGATCAAAGTAACATGTTGATTTTACTCTTTGGGAGACGCGAAGACAGACTATGTTGTTTTTAAAAAGGGCTAAGACGATCAGGCGATCAATTGTCTAGCATAATAAACACACTCGTTGAACTTGAACCAATTACAGTTACATTAACAATGTGACATATGTCAGCTGGCATTACTTCGGCATGGGGTTTGCGATAATTCACAATGACACAGGTTTCGCTCAAAGAGAGACAACGAACACCATTTAACTGCATTTACAACGCCGATAACTGGTCATAATTAAATGACGTCTGATGGGTATAATTGTCACAGTATCGCATTGCTTGTGTCAATAGCCCGTGGGAGTAAGGTCTCTACATACTTCGACACTATTTAATACATGTAAAGCCAGAAGCATAATTTCAAACAGCCCGGTTCAGCCCCGGCGTGACAAAGTACTTAGCTTACCATTAGCCTCCGGCGCTGAAGCACTTGTCTTTTTCTCATGAAACAAGCGAGACCACATTACTAAAGGGGTGTCTTCTTATTCAAATAAGGCAATATTTGGGTAAAAGATCCTATCTCTATGGCTTCTGACTATTTCAATTAAACAATTGTCATGAACTTAACTTGGTTAAATCTGGTTATGTGACGGCTTTGTTACTATATCTACCGATTTTTCTAACCGTGAGTCTGTTCCAATTGGCAGTGCATTCACAGGTCTCTTAGCACATTCAATGCTTTTATGGCGGTAGTCATACGATCGTAACTGTAGCATCTTATATAAGACCATTGTTTTTCCAATACTTCCAACGATTCCATATTAAAATACGTTATCATCGCGTTTGTTGCTATATGATATTATTTATTTGTGACAGATAGTCCGTTTCTGCTGTTGCGTCTGACTTCATAGTTCTTTGGGGACCTCATAAACAGCATAGTGTGGCCCTTAATCTCGACATATGACCGTATGTTGCGCAATATCTAGAGATAAGTTGTACTCGTCAAAACAAATAATATGTCATTGCAATGTGAGAAAGCAATATAATAACAACATATTATGTTAGACCTTCAGTAAAATATTTACTCAAGGTCAAAAGTCCAACCCTCTTACATACAAGGCACTGCACCACCAATGTACTGTTATTAGACAGGTCATTAGGCGTGAGGCAAATCAATGCTATTTCAATGTATTTCGGCTGAATACCAGCCAGCTCGTCACGAATTACTTAGTTTTGACAGTGAATTGCTTCCATAAATAAAGTCCTCTTGGCAGCATTTTCAGTTTTCGTGTAATAAGGATTATAATAAAAGTAATTACAACGATACTGATTAAGAAGTATCCGATCTAGCTTTGCATGGCACTCGCTGATATTTGCCTTGAGTGGTTGCAACCCGAACAACAGTTTCTGGTAATTCGAATATGATAGCAATGTGCCGGTTATATATCTTCAATTTAGAGTCATTACATAAATAAAAAAAGAAATTCAATCAGGTTCTTAATGATGTAAGGATTCGATCAGAACTAATTGAATTCTGATTTATCTTTCAGTGTCAAACGCCTGGAATTTTTTTAATCCTGTCGACCTTAATCAAGCTAAACATACGTTGGTGTGTACTGTTTTGCTGATAATCGTATGATATCAAAGTAATCACCATGTGCCAAAATTGGGTTTTTTTTATATCCGTTAGTAAGATATATATATATATATATATATATATATATATATATATATATATATATATATATATATATATATATATATATATATATATATATATATATATATATATATATATATATATATATACAAACTATATTTATATATATATTTATATATAGATGTATGTATGTACGTAATGTACCAAATGTCGAGCCGTAAATGTCGAGCCGTAAATAGTGAATTATGCCCAAAGTTGGTTTAATGTAGAGCAATATATATTGCATTCTCCCAATGATTGCTGCTTGAGAGACTAAGCCAGAACGACTGTCAGCATAGCCTTTGGACACGGCACTAGATTCCGTGCACCAATTATTGTATGTTCTCTGCTATATTAGTATTAGTATTATACAGAAATAACCTGCATACTGCATGCAGAGCACCCTACTCTGCGTTTGTGACTAGGGAAGACTTTTTTGGAATAGAATAATTGTCAGTGCGGCGCTTTTGCAGACAATAGTTAAAAAGTGGACAATCGCCTGAAGGGAAGCGTTCGATAAATTCGCAAACCAACATAACACAAGCCATAATGAATGAGACATTCCCTTTATCATGATGTATTGGGTTTTTAGCGCGTCTAGTGCCATCAGCGTGATAAAGTAGGCTTTGCAAAGGTCAGCAAGATCGGAATCCAATTTCTAAACTGTAAACATATATAGCAACTGGGCTTAGTTAAATGCCAATGGGTGCCGTACATTGCATGAATTGCTGTTGCCATCAGCTCAGCTCCTCATTCTTAGGTAATGCATCTGCCACGGATATAAACATAAGCTTGGCATATTATACCTGATTAAGTTGTGACATAATGTAGTTCTTAAAATATGGACAACTGTATGGATTACGCGATTTTCATTACGAGAGACTACATCAAGAATGCTTACTTCGACAACCTAACAACAATTATCGCCAAACTGGGCTGTTTGAAAAAACAGTCCACATTGATATCACTTTTGAAAATTCTAGAAAAACACAGTATCATTTGCCTAGCAGATAAGCTATTGGTGGTTTGGTTGTTCATTTCGATTGACATCGGGGTTAACCCCGGCAAATACAATTCATATAGAGCTTGAAGCAGGATGAAGGTGCATATTGTCGAAATTAAGAGTTATTCATTATTGCCGAGCTACCATAAGCAGTTTTCGAAGGAACCTTAAACATAATTACCTCATTTATATGTAAACATAGTATTCTATCGATATTGCAACGTGTAAATATTTGACTAACATTTTATTTACCTGTTTCTTACCAGCAGTCATGGAGCGAAGCTTGACACAAAAGGAACGCGTTGCTTTTTCAATCATATATTACAGTTTATTACAAGATCCATTAAATGTATACCACTGGTATGGATATTTGATTAAATCGTAATAAAATCATTCCTGGTAGTGAATATGTAACATTTGTTTCCAAATCATTCACGTCACGAGCAACCATGCGTTGCGCGGATCATTTGGATATGATAGCTTTCTATATCGTTTGGTCGAGCCTTATTCCTTACGTAATATAACCCTTACAGCCAAATGCCTTCACTCTTTTATGGAAGGATAGTCTGAAACGAATTTATATGTTATATCCCAGCCATTAGCCACAATCAGGGCAATATGGGTCGCTTTGTCAATTTAGCGGGATGCTGTCTGATGCCAAGCAAGTTGGTGAGGCAACGAAGGTAGGTTTATTTTAAGGTTATCTCGATGTCACAGCCCATTTCGAGGTCTTTGCAAGAAACTATCCAGCAGCGTTTTCTGCAGCAATATTTTGGCAATGTCCTCACCCGCAATCATATTATTATTATTGTCTAAGTCAATGTAAGACATTTATCGCGGCTTTAGTGTTTGCATGATGCGAAGATCGTGTGGTCGTAGGCAATTTCAAAAATATGTTGCACAGCAAATCGGCCACAGATAATATGGTTTTTTATCTAATGGGCTGTGAGCATGTTATTACATGCTTTATTGTCGCTGAGAGCCCACATCCTTATGTGGTAGAATTGCATACGCCTGCATTGAGAATAATCATTTGATCTATTGCGGCGACTGGTGGATCTGCGCCGACAATCCATTGACGTCAATGGCGTAATTAGTAGCGATGTGAAATTATTTTTAATTTGTCATAAAATATCGAGTTTTATTCTCTGCACAGTGAACAAGCCTTTAGCTTTCGAGCGCGAAAGTGTAGTCAGCCTGCATATGCACCGACGTTTCATGGTCGATAGAAAAAAAATCTCATCGCTGAAGGTGTTGCCTATAATTGATTGTCCTTTATGTATAAATACCCGGGGGATATCTAAACACGTTCTATCATGAAGGAACTATTTGGCTGCAGCTACCGTAAATCAAGTTAACATATCTCAGGGTACGATTGTTTGGATATCTATCGTGATAACCGTGCGCACCCAAACAATCCCGGATCCGTTTGAGTTTTGTTTTGAGATTGGGCATACTGACTGAGCGATTAACACGCGCCATTAAATAAACACTAAACGGATGCGATCAACGTGTTTCAACTAATTCTGTGGCATAACACACACATCAAGTCAGCTTTATCAGACCTTCGGAAGGCTGACGCGTCTATTCAAGCAACATTTGTCCGTCTTAGAAAGAACGGTATGGGCTCTACTATGATTGTGCCAGATAGGGCAATAACTGAGTAAGTGTTTCCCATAGTCCAATGAATATATCAATGATGATTTGCTGTTTTACTGCGTCATTCAACAGTATTAAGTGCGCGTTTACAAAGCTATTTATGCCCATATGACCGCTCTACGGGCAGACGATTCGTTTGCACAGGCTATCGTTAGGCGTCGTTGCTCGACCAATCGACCAACAAATGTATCTGTATTAGTTTAAGTCGAATGACACCGGAACCGCCAAAAATCCTATGTTCATTGATCTGATGCATAATTTGCGCGACCGATTGACGATGGAATGTAGGAAAGCCAAATACGTCAACAAATTAACACATTCCTCCGTAAATGATTCATCGCGGTTGATAACCATCATAAATCAAATTGATTTTGAACACAAACGCCCTAACAGATTGTAAATTAACTTTCAATCATTCATCGTTTTAAGAAAGATCAGAAGTGCTATAAGTTATATTCGTTATTTACAATTTCCCTATAACTTTTAACTTATTGTGATGACATATTAACGGGATATTAATATTATTTCTGATGAATTTGCAATAAATATGATCAAATATTCTGTTTGATCATATAAACATGGTACCAAAAAAACAACATACCATTAAAACAAAATCATCTATACAAATTCATATGTGCATGCATGCGGTATTATTCGTTAAACCCCTCTGGTTAGCACGGGATCTTCTCCCGGGATCAGATATATTATATTCTGCACCTCACAGGATGTGTAATGTGCCTCTCATGCGGTCCAAGTGTGCTGACTACGAGGCAGGTAGCGCAGATGTTACTCTTTGCTGGTCCCGCGAGAGCCTGATTAAATTATCCGCTGTATTATGGCCCTATCTCCCGCAATGAGCGCCAGGAGAATTGGGATATATGCCCTAGGTTGTTGCATAGTACCCGCCTGATGCTGCTTACGCAGCTTGCGCTACTTTACAGTCTCAATTTAAACGACTTATTTATGCATTAGCTAGTCCCTACATTCACTTTTAATAAGCAATATGCCATCAGTACGTGTGTAAGTACATTCCCTAAACGAGGTAAAACTCCAAAGATCCTTTTTTGTAATATAAAGGAGGCATCGAGCGAGGTAGTAACATGTATCATATTTAGGCTTAGGATACACGCAATTATTTACATATATTAAATCAATATATATTACAATTATTATAATAAGTGCTATCCCAATATTTACACAAACCACATTACATCCCGGTAGATCACGCCTGACATCAGTATCATGTTCTATGCTTTGTGTAGGCAATAACAAACTATTAATCAGCATTTGTAAAACAGCTGCTGATCAATCATAACTATCAGAATATATACCAATCATTTTGCTGTTGATATATATTGATTTTCAAAACGGTTGATGATTATAATCTTTAAATAAATATATGTCGTTAAATTCTACAAATAAGTAAATCGATCCCAAACTTATGAACCCGTGTTGACAGGTTAAAGGTGAAGGTTGCTCAAGCTGCTGATATCACGCTTGGTTGCCTGCACGCGACACATTCTGCTGCATAATCCTTTTAATTCCCTTGTATCATGGGCCGCAATAACATAGGTACATAAAATAAAAACGAGTCGTCGGGCTTTCGTTAAGTATACTATAATTGACCGCTATACAAGTTGTGCTTGATGTTGCGATTGTTTAACCACCGCAATACTACGCGAGATTCACCGACAGTGCAGACTCACATCAGAGAAGATTGGCACATCACAACACAATACTTGACCGATAATCAATGCCAACTGACTTGAGCAATAAAAGAGCTGAAGGAAAACAGCGAACAAGCCGACGTAAGCAGCTGAGATGCTCTGTAAGCGATAGTATTTATTTATCGTCATGTCTACCTTCTTGGCCAGTAGAACGATAAACTCTTTTAAACCATTAAACAAAACGGCAATAATGGTAACTTAAAGTTGATTACTGCTTCCGGTATGAAATACTGCATGTATGTCCCGCAGCGTCTCGCCAACCTTGAATGTTAGGGTCAACAGTGAGTCGACAGGAGAGCATTTGTGTAGAATTTAATTAGTGCATCATGATTTACCGTTACGCTTCATTATATATCGGATGGTAGCGTAAGATTTACAAACTGTTATACCATATGCCTTTTGATATCCCAAATAGTAAATATGGATTAAGCTAACGCTTTTGTATTTTCCCTAATATATCATCGAATTAAGAAGCAGGTAGACATGACGATGGATAAATACAGAGTTGTTAAAGAAGGGGAAATAGTGTATTGCATGCATTTGTCAAGGAATCCTCGCATAAAAAGCAATCTTTTGCTAAAACCCCCGCAGCACTTGCTTTCTTCGTTCATCGTTTCTTGTTACCTGTGTACCCATGACATGTTCAAGGTGCACCAGATAACAACAATAACATTACTGTTCTTTGTGAGTGAAACAGTTTAAGTAGCTGTTCCGTCGCTCTAGATATGCTAAGCTTAAAGACTGAACATTGACCTCCCTAATATTTTTGCACTCATAAATTGAATCAGCAAAAAGCTATCATCGTGGATGTTTTTAACTGGTCCAATGTAGCATGATTAAATACTTCTCAAACTTATCTGTGTTTGTGTTACGTTACTGCCAAATTATCATAAACAGGTGTCATCGTCACATAGGCACTATATATGCCATGACATAAAGAAGGCTGACAATGCAGCCATTCCCCCAATTTTTTTCTCATTAATGATATTGGGCTTACCTCGAACACATAAATCACAGCTGTCTGCGTTCTAGTAACATCATTAACAACTAGCTCCTTCCGATGTTGTTAATGCACCTCGTTCGCAATACTATTTGATTTAATTGTTCCTTTTGGTGGTAGAAGTACATAAATGTATCAAATATTATTCAATCCTAAATCTGCTTTCGAATCTAAAACATACCACAATCATGCATCAATCACTCGGCTATGAATAAGTTACATGTCTCGTGATGATCCCAGTGAACTCAGTGTTTGCTGGAAATGGAGCAAAAGACTCACCGTTGCTTCGAGTTTACATTTTTCTGCCCATCAAGGCAATACAAAAATTAAGACACACAAGATAGCTCTGGTGTTACCTAGGCCTCTTACTTGTCAATTTTCACAATCTAGTGCCAACGATTATGCACCTCTTAGAGGATAGCATGTAATCGACAATTTATCAGCATGATTTTTATTGAGTCTAAGATGAACACATGGAGTTTAAGAATAATTGTAGGGCATTGTTCATTGCCCGAATTATTCAGAGAGGGAAACTGAATAGTCAAAGTGCTATTGCCTATTCCACAAGGATATTAAGGAAAGAATAACGGTGCTCCAAACGTCATTTGACCACCTGTAAGAGCTAAAAAAACATATTTTGGCAAACACACGGGCGAAGGTTCCCACGTTGTTAAAGCCTAGTTAATAATTAAGTGAATTCCTGTAGCCATCATGCATAGCTCCCTCTCGACCCTCTATAGCCATGCCAACGCTCCACCCACTATCATAAACATATAACATTATGTCCACAAAAAGCAATTGTCACATGCAGCGCGTTACATAATTGATGGGACTGCTATTGGATACATTGTGTGAGGCTTTATACATCGAATATTATCTTTCATGGTATTTTTGCCAAAATAACACCCATTGACGTCAATGGTGCTGCATTATTATACATTTGCGTGGTGCTATAGAAGTCAAGCATATCATGGTTCACTTTGCGTTTGAGATAAACTTTGCGTTTTTAGGAATATAAACACACTTAACCCATTAAGGAATATAAATAACATGTAATATAATTAATGCCTAGGGCATGGTATTCTTTGATCTTGCACGAATATTAATCCTACAGTACTTATTGCATTAACCAATATAAACCCAAAAGCCCGTAATCAGAATGTGAGGGGCATGGTGGTGAACGTATTGTCATTATTGGTATGGTAGATCGCAAATCTAGGGACGCTACTACCGGGAGACATGCGATGTGATCTTTCACAAACGTAATTTTACAGACATATTGGACAAGTGTTACCTGGTGGTGTCATGCATATTATACACGAAATTATTTGTTATATCTATACCTGGTCCCTCAAGTTAATTATTACAATATTGTGTGAGCACACATGACAATTTGTCCCGCATTACGATGGGGCATACATTGCTGCATGCTCCAAAATAAATCGGGCCACGCATGGACGCAGGCCCCATATAAAATCGGAAACTTCGTGACAACAGACCTCTCATTTATTCGGGAAGCAATTGCCGGCCTGCTCCTCAGCTGGCTGAAGTATCGGGCATGGGGCCCATCATTCGGTCGGTCTAAGGCGACTATATATCCATATAGGGGTTCTCGAGCAAATTGTAAATCAACCGTAAACAAGATCGAAAAGACCTCGAAAGTGCCATCACTCTGCTTCCTATGCCTAAAGTAGCCAACAACACTGAGATAGACCGGCAGAAAATGACGGGGTATGTCGCTGTGATAAAACTAAAACATGAACAAAGAATGACAAGAACGTCTGTCCGGAATGACATTAACCGTAATGCTCATTGGTATATGGATGTTCACTTTTGAGACATTACATGTTAAATTTCAAGCCAACTTTACCATCACTTCGGACTAGCAGAGTAAACAACTCTTCTAATCACACGTTCTAGAAGCTACAGGACTATATGCCGGAAGAGTCGCGTAAAACGTCAAGCATAGTCGCACAATTGTTCGGCGACTTGAACAACAAGGGTGTTGAAGTATATAATCGAAAACCTCCCCTGGATTGAAATCGATAGGGCGTTGAAGAACACCCAAGGCAAGTATCCTTTCGGTTTCCAATTGAATCTTGTTGTACACTGTCCTTTATCTCGGCTTGAATCGGGATTAGTCGACAGCGTTAACAAAACAGATGGCTATTTTACCGCATCTATTGGGATTGATGCTGAGTTAAAATGATAAGCAGTGGTATAATTAGCATTGTTTTTTGTCTATATATATATATCATCAAAAACAAATACAGCTGGAATTGAAATAAGTTCATATATCATGAACGCGCAAAGAGTTAGTTAATAATGTCCGCACCAATGCAATGAGTTCTTGTTCCGACCAATTAACGGGAGCCATGGAAGAAACAGCCTATGTTGTGTGTCACAAAGAAACACAGCAAATAAAGCAAACGCGTTGGTGTGTCCTTGGCGTTTCAATTATCTAGGGCCATTGGCATTAGAAAAAAGTAACTTAGGAAAAGGCTCTGGCAGCAGACACATCACAAATACCAGCTCCTGTATGGGGATATATATCTATTAAACAAGCGAGTTTTATTTATTTCTATGCAAAGTGTATAATTCTTACTATTGCATAAAAATTGTACATTTCGTCTTAGTCCACGACAGTATATTTCGTGCAACAACACATCACCCACATTTCAGACACCGCATGCTTGCGATTACATTGTCAAAACGCCATACAATTTATTTAATGAGAGTTATTATCTAGCAATATAGACGTATTCTTTGTAATCATCATGCGTTTTTTCAGCTCTGAACAAAAGCGGATTCGTAATTCACGGCTACTGCACTTTGCAGCCTATTATACATTAATCTCTCCCAAAAAACTCATTACAATGTATGTTTTGCCATCTGTCCACAAATAGCAAACAAATCGCTATAGGGCATAGGTTGCCAGGTAAGTATTTTTGCCGGAAAACACGATTGCTGTTATATATGTTTTATATGACATATCAGTAGTGATCCAGATAATTGAACGTATATTTATTAACAAGTTACAGTGTTGTACGTGGGGTGTTTGTATTAAGCTAGTGGGTAAGTGGGTGCTTCAAGCCTGTGACTGGTCGTAGTCCTCATTTCCACTCGTCTAGGCGCAGCGGGGAATTTTTACGTGGATTGATGTATAATGGTTGTCTCCCATGAAATATGAGCAAAATGTGAACTGCAACACTTCTGACTGAATTTTCCATCACGATGTCATTATTAAGTTTGCCAAATGCACAGCAATCAGTATGTCATTATCTAATATCAAAATAGACATATGGATCCGATAACCGTCTCCACTAGGACAAGAAGCATAAAGCACGCATATGGTTAATCATAATCAAACACTGGAGAAGGCGAGTGCGGTGCCAAATCTACATCAATACTTAATTCAGCACAATGAGTTGGTACATTGCCTAATGAAGTGCAATCAAATTCCTTCATGATGTGCTGTGTCATCAGGAAATGAACAGTCAACCACCATCAGCGTCATTAGACAAAAACAAATCCTTAAATTCATAGAATATCTGGAATCGCATTTATGATATAATGGAAGATAAATGACGGTAGTCTCACATTTCTACGTTGATATGAACGATGATTAGGGGATTCGGTCGGTGCGAATATTCGATTATCTGAAAAATACAACGACTGCACCAAGCATATTTCTTGCATGTACTATATTGATACATACAATGCACGCACTCATTACAGGATTTACAGAAAGCATATGTTATTGTGAATCGGATTTTGCTTGACTTTGCTACAATGCGTGACTAATATAACTTGTCGAAATATATCCTCAACAGAGAGGTGCTTGAATACCTTTACCT
Source organism: Urechis unicinctus (assembly GCA_034190875.2). NCBI lineage: Eukaryota > Metazoa > Annelida > Polychaeta > Xenopneusta > Urechidae > Urechis > Urechis unicinctus. The sequence goes on along the minus strand of CM067358.1, from coordinate 1,699,016 downwards.
TGAAAAGAAGAAAATCGGATGGTGTTGCATTAAGGTCTAATTATTGAGCGGATCGCTACAGGAAGTAAGTCTCATCTACATTTAGAGAGCTAACACGCCATCACTTCGTTAAAACACTCGAGTATTATGGATACCAACCTGTTTATGATAACGTTAAATGTGTTAAATTCGTGCATTATATTCATTGAACTTAATTTGAACTAAGGAGAGAAACAGACAATTAATTGCTCGCATTCACGTATTGTGTAAAATAAGACATTGGCAGAGTAAGCGTCTGCATATTGTACATCAGCATGATTGGTTAATCACATGCGTATATACCAACCATTATTCCTCATTGCCATTATTCCTCATCATTGCCGTTGTGTCTACTCGAGAGATAAAACAATCTCTGACACGAAATATGCGCCAAAATACGATCTTGTGAATTAGTAACATGTCGTTGATGCACAGAAAACTGCAAATAACAAGAAGGAATGGTGATAGAAAAAGCCCATGCTGGGAGGCTTGAGCAATATATTGCCTTTTATGCGAGGATTCGACGTCGTTGAAAAGGTTTGCAATACACTATTGCCCCTGTGTATGTATCCATCGTCATCTTTACCTTCATCTTGGGAAGTGGGTCGGCAAAGCCACATTAAGACGAAATAAAACGACTAAGTAAATGACGGGTGAGGTATGTGCTGCATCGTTTCTCTAAAATGTAAAAGGTAAACAATACAGAACAGGACAGTTATGTAGTGAATTCGTGAATAGGTGTGTATATATATATATATATATATATAGAGAGAGATATATAGATATATAGATATATATATAAATATATATATATATATATATATATATATATATATATATATATATATATATATATATATTCTATATATATATATATATATACACCTAGCGTTTTTGTCACGAATTCACTACATAACTGTATAAAAAAAATATATATATATATAATAGATATATATATATATATATATATATATAAAATATCTTATATATATATATATATATATCTTGTATATATATATATATATATATACTATATATATATATATATATATATATCTATATATATATATATGCTTTTCGGATCAAAACATCTGCCTGACATTTCAAATAAATAAAAGGAATTATATTTCGTAAAGCCTTGCCTGCATGTATTTACCAAACCAAGCAAAATACAGTGCGCGAATTATCATCTTTGCATTGCCGGTAAAATTTCTTTTGCTACTTCCGCGTCTTGTTAAATTGCTCTAATGCATAGGAAATGACAGACGATGCGGATATGTGTTTAAAAACGATGCACTAATGGCTTATTCCATCAAAATATTGTTATACAAAAATATAGTTGATACAAAAATTTGTATGTACATCCTAAGGTCCCAATGTAGTTAATGACCTTTCTCTGTAAACAGGATGGGATACATATCCACAGTTAGTTAAAAGGGTGATTTTTTACTATTAAATAAATGTCATATAACATATTCGGCATTCTATGCCAACCATCATTGTTAGCCATCCCAACATGAAGTCACATCGCGCAATCACAACATGTATCGTGTCAATCACTCAGCACATTAATCAACGTTTCACTATGGAAGGTTGTATAATATTTTGCTGAAGCTCTTTGTAAGTTAATTGCTAAATGCGATAACCAGTATCTGCGCTCATTACCAATATGCTACGGCCGTTTGTATATAGTTCGACTAAACAATCATAAGTGCAGGTGGGGGTTTTGCACCCGTAAAATCTGAGCCTCTCGGTGAAAATGAATAGTCGAACTAGGCTAAATTACGTTGAAGTGGGAAGATTCATTGGTGTAAATGGATGAATCAAAAGTCTTGTTGTGGGTCTCCATTTGGAGAGTGTGCTGGATCCGCTATTGCCTATACTACTGTGTAGAGCGAGGAAAGTGGCCTTGGGTCGGCATTAACATTGTTTGGCAAGTCAGGGGCATGTGAAGGTCTCGCGCAAAGATTTTATATCTACGCTGAGATGCGTGACGACTATGAAATTACACGACAATACAATACATTTGAGGTATATGTACATGATAGTATTGGCCTTTTAATTTTAATATTGAATTTACTTCGCTAACGGAACGCCTGATAAATACATATATACATCAATATTGGCATGCGATAAGACATTATTCACTGAGTAAGCTCTTTTTCAGGTTTAAGGTTGCATTTAGGGCAGGCTAGATTCTTAGATTAACGCTTTGAGGTCGTTTGGGATATCTAGTTTTACATCAACAAATGTACCTACAGTCAGCTGAATGTTATCAGTTACGAAAATCTGTACCCATGTATGTGCGCAACTCACTTCCTGGTTGCGCGATCGATCAAATCTCAGGAATTTGTTTTTTGTTCGATCCAATAGACGAAGGTTTTTGACACAGAACGCGTCCGCCTCTGATCCAGGCGAGGTCATTACCAGAGTGACGTAATGAGGTGGGTGATCAGGAATGCAGTAGAATTCGGCAAATTGCACAGATCAACGACACCACTGCTTACAATGAACTGTTTTGTTCCAAAATGAGGTGGAGTACATTTGTTCCGAAGAACAGACCAGACAACGTTCCGTTGATAGGAGACCGTGGATCCCCATGCTGTTCTTTCATTGTCGTCGACATCATACCGCCGTGTTTTTATCTTGAATTTCTCTGGAGTATTATCTCGGTAAATATTCATATGGCTTAAAGTACGACTCGGTAAATGCGTTTGCTATTTCATAAAGTCTTTCAAGATCCTCCTTCGAATCCACTGCTAATGATAAACATTACATGATTAACAAATGTTGAATAAGTGATCTGTTTGTCAATGGTAGAATGATGAAAGGTGTCAAACATTGATATACGTTTAATCTGATCAGGTCAATCGGCAGAAAATAACTAACCTTTGCTTTCCGCCCTCGCAAACAGCACAGTACGCCCAATAAAACGTACTCGTATTGCTAAAAAATAAAAATACTATGCTCGAACTGGCTGACTGTTCGATATTCAATAGAATATATGCTAGTTGACGCGCTGGTATATTGATCTCTGCATTGGTTTACGGAATAGATAAGCATGTTACTCGAATCGATAAGGAGCGTCCAAAGATAAATCTATACGATCGTGTGGGAATATAGACTCTATCGTACATTGATCTCAATATGTATTAACGATATCGATCAACAAGTTTTTGAAAAAATATACACGAGTGTTAAAGGCTTACCAGGTACTCGGTGAAGCTTCGAGATTGATGATTAATACTTTCTATCTAGTTTACCAGATTATTACAATGGGGTAAGCAGAGACTATAAACCACCCGAAAACCGTATTTACCTATCCTGGTACAGCTCTGTTGGACTATTATTGCTTATGTATTTGTACACTCATGCATGTATGAATAATGGTTTGTATCGACGTATGCGATTGTAGATGAAACGATGCGTAATTTATCGTTTCACTGAAATCCACTCGACGCTTGTAGTTAATGGGGCGTAGTCAAAGTAAATAATTTACAACTTCTTTTAACGTGAAAAAGTTCTATGTTTTTGCTTGTTTGTTTCACGCAAAACGATGAATATCAACCTTTTAATATCTCTCAATAAGCGTACATGTTTCCCTTAATATCATAAACCTTCCGGACAGGTGCAAACGGAATATCTTTTATGGCTTTGAATCGCATCTAAATGGTGATTATAAAGGTGCAACTTTGCTCAACGATCACTTGACATGGGAAAGAGTGACTCGTCTTGAACACATTGGCTGTGGTGGTATGCTTGTCGGTGGCCTGTTTGTTTTTGTCTGGTTTGTCAGGTGGTTATTAAAGTGTTCGTTCACATGGGGTCTGTTCACAAAAGTGCACTTAAGCAAGTAAAGCATATGCACGCTTGAGTCGTTTGACCGATTGCAGAGTATTTCACACTTATCGAAATTCCTTGCGACCAAACATACAGAGAGACCAAACAGTTTGGGATGAGGTCGTACATGAGCGTCGACCATGGGTTTTGCCAGTACTGACTGACCAAGCAATATTGCCGTAAAATAAATTAAAGCTTGTTCGCCAGTGATTACGTTTGATATCTAAGAAATATAATTCCTCCGATTATTTATTAGAAATAGAGATTTTAGCATTCATGCTTCACAAATAACAAACTAATATTTCAATCCGCCAATATCCAGTTAACCCCGGGAAACGTTGCAATATGAGGTACACATTGCCTATGCTATTAGAATTAAAAGCTTAGACATTGCTCCGATGGGTAGAAATATAATAAAAAACAAAATTAATTGAAGCCATGGTATATTTAAAGGCTAAGAGGGCTCTTTTGCACATCTGTTCGACATCTGTAGGACCGCCTACCTGCAAATAAGCTGCAAGTCTTCATGTCTACCAGAAGGGCATGGTCATGTCAATCAACCAGGATCGCTCGGTTGATTACACTACAACTTCTCGCCAATATCACAGCCATACCTGGATGTTCGGTGCTGTTACATTGTACATATGGATACTCATGTATATCCGTTTGTAGCGACGGTAGTAGTTAACACACATATTACCGTCCCGATTTACGTCCAACAACGGCATTTATACAGGTATCGTAATGACAACGTATGCGCCAAAAGCGACAATAAATGTCATTAAAATCTATACCATTCAATTTTAAGTATAATCGGACCGTCGTAGGCACCAAATAAATAATGCGGAATTGGAACAGTGAACATGAATTGTTATTGAGCACACAAGCATACAAACTTACTTGCATACATACATAGACACATACATGCATATCTACATGCATAAATACATACAATCATACTTAAATAGAAATATACATTCATTAATATATACATAAATGTATATAAACATACATTCATACATACATATATGCATAAATATACAAACTCACACATACACATATACATAAATATGAGTGTATGTGTTTTATCACAATGATCGCTGCTGGGCTCACCCTCTTACTGCCAGAGACCCGTGGCAGGGACTTGCTTAAGACAGCTGCTCAGATGGGGGCATGGCCAAAATATCTCACCCAGGCAGAGAAAGTACCACGGAAGAAGCAACGACTCGACAGAACGAAGACAACAATCGAGGATACCAGCGAAAGAAGTTAAATGTAGAATAGAAGCAGGTGAACACTTCCTACCATATTCTGTGTGACAGTTTTATTGAGAAGACTGCACAATCATGAGACAGCGTCACCGATTGCACTTAGTATTAGATGGGGAATCAGTGATCTGGATGTCCATGCTGTATACACCTGTGAGTAACTGTATGATGACAGGGAATGTGAAGGGGTTAGGTCCGAAGAACAACAGCCTACTACCTCATTAAGCACATTTTCAACAGAAAAGCGCAATATTCTCATATAGTCATACAATCGACCAAATTGAGTGACAGGAGCGTAGGTACTTACAGATGCAACTGGTTCCTTATGGGGCAAGTTTCCCGTAAAATCGAGTATAGTTTTCAGGAAAGGTTCAGGATAACAACTACTTCGTAGACCATGGTGACGTCTTGTACATGTACAGGGTGGCTAGGTTGGTTTCGAATATTTTTATGTTGTGCAAAGGCCGTCGGGAAATCAAATTTATTTTGTTGTCTTGTCTACTTAAACGCATCAGATTCTCATTAACATTCTCACTTATTTGTTTGTTTAAAAGCCAACGTCGTTCATGTGCCTATGAACACTCTTCTTTTCGTTTCTGGTGGCTACTTGGTGGTAGTCGGTGTGAAGTAAAATGCCTGGCTATACCTCACTCATCGTTGGTTTAACAATCAGTAGCTTCTGACAATCTTATCCTTCTGTATTTATCTGGTGCAGAAGGGATCCCCTGTAGGTGGCCCAGGCCTCCCTGTGATGATATTTACATTTTTTCTTAATGAGTTGTCTGCCGAATTCATGCCCCACTTTGGAGGGGTTAATCTAATGAACAATGGGTAATTTAGATTCTGCGTTGAATCTCAATCTCCTCAAAATAGATATCACAATATTTTCTTCGGTGCTGTATGCTTGAATAATATCACAGACTTGACTTACTTATCGAATATTTCCGGGATTTAAATTTGTTTGGTGGTTGTTACACCCAAAGGGAATACAATGCACAATATTGCTGAGCAAAACTAAATTGAACTGCGACGAAACTTGTTTTTTTTCTCGGCATGTGCAGAGTGAACAGAACAGCATCTAGTAAACAGCGTCGCTGAACATTCTGCGTTTGAGCCAGTTACGTCACCAAAGTGTGCATACCTACATGGCTTCGCCCGGCTGCGCATGTATGCGTTTATTCAAACCGATTTATCAAACACCATAATATTATTCGCTCGAGTATCACTTAATCCACGCATTGCTGTTGTCCAGGTCATAGTTCATTCAACCCAGTCCACCGTGTGTAATATTGGTAGGGGTAAGCTGCTCGCTTATCGAGCTGCTGATAGAATGTATCAGCAGCCAAACTGTTATATTAATCTCACAAACAATCGTATCATCATGTTATCATCATAACGTGTTTTATATAATGGACCTCGTAGGTCAATTATCCTGTTTCGTATTTTGCACTCTTCTAAAGTCTAGTTCTATGAGACTATGTCAATTATAGAGCCTCGCCTTCGACGAGGCAAACTAAGGGCGACTTTCCCTTATGTATCACATTCTTGGCTAATAACATTAAGTAAGAATACAGCACATCCGCAGGCAGACACCAGAAATGGATTCTGAGCATGCTTACGACTTTATGAACAGATTCGAAATCATAAAACCTGCATCAGTTTATTCCCCTGTCTGTTCATCCCTTTGCCAATCATCATCAACTGGCAGCGATTCATCACCTCCTTAAGCATCACATACCACGATGGATCCCATCTGAGTATTCACAACACGCTGCCAATCATCATAAATCACAAATCACATCCCAAGGAGGCCGTATATTGGCATTCATGGAGTATACGTAAAACAGCTCACAATGGCTCTCAAAGGTATCGCGCTATTTTGACACAGGATTTGAAGCTTCAAAATTGATGAATAAGGCATTGTAGCTTGGGCAGTAACCATCGCTACTGAATTACTTAACAAGTGGAATCTTTAAAGGCCAACTACAACGATTTTCATCATTTCTTTATTTGTGTTTCAAATTGAAGATTAATAACTCATAAACCAACGGAGACCCATAATTCATTGCACCGGCATGCATAAGTACTACAAATCCACCGATAAGGTTCCATTCGGAAGAAAATACGAAGCCATCTTTTCGATGCCATTTTGTCTCAGTTGGCCGCTAGGTGCACGTTGCGTGACGTCATTCATGCTACGCTGCCTCAAAGAGAATTTGACAGCGAGCGAGCGACCGAAGCGAAAACTGATTGTTTGGATTTTATAATTACACCGTTTTTACATGAAGCCATTTCGTCTTCTGATGAAGTTTACGAGGCCCCATAGCATAACATTGGGACAAATCATGTCCATGAATATTTATTTGAGCCAATACGGACGGGAGTTGAAAAATCCAAGTCACACTACAAAATGACACCGGGAGCTCTAAGTCTAACTCAAGGGTCCGCTTCGGATGAAGAATCCACAAAAGATTTCGATGAATGGTAAGTTTTAGAATACCCTTCCCAAGCTTTATGGAACTATGTTAACTGGTAAAAAATAATCGTTAGTATCATTTACCCAATAAATTTACACATTCTGTAAGTTGAGGATGGTATGTTGACAGATCTAACTACTACAACAAATAGTACTTGGCTAGTGAATGTAGCTTTGTCATTGTACCCTGAGCACATTAAATATTGTGGACAGATGTTTGCACGCAGTTTATAAAGTGTTTTTCTCTTATATTTATTCATTGTACCACAAATATAAATTTACAATTACTCTTTAATTATTTCTCTAACTTAGGTGTAGCTGTCATCACTGCATCCCAATGGACACAGCCAGAGTGTGCCATAGAAGTTTTGAGAGAGTGATGGCTCTAACAGAGGAATGGAAATGCATCAACAAGCATCCCAGATTCCTGGCTAACTGCATGAATAAAATGTGCTGGAAGTGTCCAAATTTGAATCTATTCAAATGGACAGACCTGTTCGAGATGAGGTCTCTACAATGAGTAAGTTAGCCATTATTTCTACCAAAAAGTATGGTTTGAGGTTGAACAATGATATTTATTACAAAGGGAACATTCATTCCGCTGTGTAAAATATTCGGTGTTCATATTGATGAACTACAATATATTTCACATAGACAAAAATAAATAATGCCAGTTACATGAAATCCAGAGGCAGAGCTTACAATAAAATTACGAAGTGAGGGAATGGTTGACAAATGACAATTGTGTTTTTAACTATACAACTTATTTCCAAAACCATAGACAACTAATTGACATATTGCTTCAGATTATTCAGGTATCTAGCCTACCGCCAGTTTAAACTCTGGATATGGCACAGACTGGGCAAAAGAAACAGGAAAGTGCTGGCAGCCTGTGTGGTAACAGCTGTTAGAAAATCCTTCCCTGACTCGGACGGCAAATATACAGGTTATCTACAATGGACCAGAAGATTTCTTGGTCAGATTGAATCGACACATGTGAGCACCTACGAGAAGATCCTTTTCAGGTTTCTTGTACTGGCAGGCAATAGGTGATGGGACAGTCCTGTCCTCTGCAAGGACCTTAGCAAGTCTGTAGCTTGCGTTTTTTTGCCTGAGATCAAGCACCTGATGTACATAGTCTGAAGCAAATCAATAATATTCATATTTTATGATAGTCATATAATAAGTTATTTATATTATATGCCAATTATTAATTGGGTACAATGTTTGTGCAAATGAAACTTATTCAGGTTTCGGTAATAAATGTCAAAACAACATGTGTTTCATTCTAGATTAATGCATGTACACACCAAAAGAAATTGGTACTTTGACAGGCTTGGGATTTTTCCATACCTGAACATGTTCAGTGTTCTAATAGCACTACTGCCACTAACAAAAATCCCTGAAGCTATAGCTTTCTGTAAAAGGTTGGCAATCCCACATCTTATGGTGTCCATTCACGCCGATTTGTTCAAAACAAGCAAAACTCCCTCCCCAACCCTGTATCTTTGATTCCGACTAGGGCCATTCTCCAGATCAACTCCACTGTGAACAATAAGAATGAATTCCCAACATAAGCATTCTGTGAGCTACATTTTTCTTCCATCAAATAAAACCCTATGATTGCACTACAAACAAAACAATGTTTACCTAACACTTCGTCAAACTCCATGTCATCATCAGTATCCATCTCAGCATCATCACTTCGTCAGTGAAGTCATAGTCAGGGTCAGTTTCCATCTCATCATCGCTGTCCACCAGTCCAACAGAGACTTTGGTGCGATGGGCTAACTTGGGTACCTCTTGAATATTTCTTTATCCCAGGAAAGATAGTACTCTGTGTCTGTAGAGACTTGTCAGCCATCTATGGTATCAATACAATAAGTTGGCTACAATTTCATTCATCATAGCCTTACAGGATGTAAATGTTTACAAATTGACTCTGAAAAGACACATGGATGCATACGACAGAAGTTAACTCTGCTAATGCATTTCATCATATATAATAATGCAGTTGCCTTGTGACACTCACCAAAACATTTGCCTGCACCCCTAATGACAAGTGAGAGCAAGCTTCATGGTCGGCAGACGGCAAGGCAATCGCCCCTGTGTGTAGCAAACAGCGCGGACGCTGTCAGGCGTTTCTTCGCCTAGCCCTAGGTCGGCAGTACTTGTGTGTGACACTTCAGTCTGTGATTCATCACTGTCACTTGATTTATCTATCTACTCAGCTGCCAATACCATTTCGAAGCCTAGGTTTCTTACGAAATCCTAGACTTTTTAACAGCTCTGGTCAGTCTCATAAGCACTATTCTCGAAATGATCAGAACATAGAACTGTCGTAAGGGCAGTGTTTACGCTTGACTTTCGACAACCATATGGGGCGCATATGTCTTTTGGAAACAATAAAAAAAATCGCGCCTGAATTCTCATTGTTCCGACAACCAAACGCACAACAATAAGGCATAATCCACACCAAGAAACGCACCAGAAACATGAAGAAAGACGAGTTAGTCACACGCTGTCAACCAATCTGGAAGGCTTCAGATGGCGGTATCTTGTCAGACCAACGTGGGAAAACATTTAAAAATCATTTTTCTAAAAGTTGGTGTAAACCTTATTTTGTCTGATACCTACAAAATGATAAAAAAAATCGTTTGTCTTGGAACCGCAGGTAAATGATGACTACAAGGGAGCTAGGATTACTCGGCAAATTCTTCACATGGGCACAAGTTAATCGTATTGATCATTTAAGTGGTATTGGTATGCTTATTGATGGGCTGTTTTGTTGCTTGTTTGTCTGACTTGTCAAGTGGTAGTTCGAGTGCTCACCTGTAGATGTGTTCGCAATGGTGTTAGTACGCTCTGCTTGTTCGTCTGGCTTATCAAGTGGTAGTTTGAGTGTTCACCTGTATTGTCCGGTGTAAGTACGCTCAGCAGCGTGTTCGTCTGGCTTGTCAAGTGGTAGTTTGAATATCCACATGTAGACGTGTTCGCAATGGTGTAAGTACGCTCAGCTTGTTCGTCCGGCTTGTCAATTGGTAGTTTGAGTGTTCACCTGTAGACGTATTTGCAATGGTCTAAGTACGCTCAGCTTGTTCGTCTGGCTTATCAAGTGGTAGTTTGAGTATCCACCTGTAGACGTGTGCTCAATGTTCGAACTACGCTAGAGCTAGTAAAAGCAATTGCGATGAAGTAGTGGTGCTAAAATGTCCTTTTTAACATAATTATAGTCATTGTTATCATACCAGATGCAATGTTTTCCATTTGTCAACTGTTTACGTAGACAATGTGAACTACCACGCCAATGGCCAATATATCCGCCCCCTTGATGGTCTTAATGTCACAAGTAGAATATTGAACGAAGACCTAGACAGCATTTGAAAAATTATGATTACCTCCATTGCAAACACCTCTAGATCCCTGTTCGTCTTCGGCGTAGAACACACCACCCTCTTCATTCAAAATTGACTGTTCTGACATAAGGGACATTTGTTATGCTACGTATAGTCTACATGAGGTCATAAATTAACGTTTTAGACGCTTATGTTGTAAATCTTTCTAATACCCGAGGTTTTCGTGCTTCGTCATGGTATATAATTTACCCGAGGTTTTCGTGTTGTGCTTATTACCAGGTTGTGCTTATGAAATATATATGGAAATTGCTTGAGAGCTAGACAAATTAAAAAAAAAGAATTATTTTAAAGGGATTTCGGCATTGTCATATTGACTGATATCATAATGGTCAATGCTGCAACCCATGGTCTTAAAATGCTCAATGGGGAATTACCATGACGCAATCATTTTCCTTTTATCTGATGCCAAACTTCGAGGCTTAAAATGTAGTTCTGTATTCATGGCCTGTATTCCATTTCGCGCCATATAAAATATCAAAAAGTGTGTTTATCCGTGTTTTCACAGTGGTGATGATCGATTGCGTCAACTGACAGTTCCGTTTACCTTCCATTATAAACTCAGCTTGTGCACATCTAACTTAGGATTTAATTGTTAAGCTGGGTAAAGTGACACCTACATTTTGGCTTTTCGTGGGACCAGGGTTCAAAACAATAAGTGCGTCTACATGTGTTCGCTAGACGATGTGTAATTTCCACTTCAAGTCAAGGCTTGGGGCAGTTGCTTGCCTGTTGGTCATTTGGTCATTCAATGAGCAGCTTTCTGCTGTCTGCATTTCATATACTAGCAATTTAACTCGGCATTTCATCCCGATGCATGGTGACAAGCTACTGCAACTCGAGAATATGGGTGTGCAATGTTGATTCGATCGACCCAGTTGACTCAGAGCTACAGCGCGTACATCATGGAAGGCAGATGCTCCTTTCTTTTACTGGGTATCGTAAAGTGTAATTTTCTTTATGAAGATTTTGCCATAAATATCAGTCGCTCAGTCAGTTCCTGTCTTATTATACAACAGCAAGGATCTTACTTGAAAATGCAAGTTGTTAGGCAAGCTTATCATCCAAGGTTGTATCAAATGAGTTATCGATGGTGCATTTCTATAACCTTTTCTCCTAAATTTAATTAAGACGAGTTGAAGTGTTATTTGCTGAAAAATATGCAATATCAAGTGCGCATGCTCACTCAAGCGTAGGTAGCAACAATGACAATATATGACAATTGCGGCGGGGATAAGGAAAGTTTGAGAGTTGTTCACGTTAAGGCTCCATGTCAATGAAGCATACACTGAATATCTCCAATTAAAGCTGGCTATAATGCCTCTTTAGTGTTTCATGGATTTCAATTGTTCACTACAAAGAAAAATAAGTTGCTTGATCATACAATTACAGTGTAAGATGTATGCTCTCTTGATCACCTTACCATCAACCGGAGACTTTGGATTTATATATGGCCGATTCGGTCAAGATGATGCGGCTTAACCAGTAACATATACAGTCCTTTTGCTGAAAGACTTTATAATAATCTTGTTTGCTTTCAATTCATTTTATGATCCTCACAAGCAAGCCGAGTTAGTGAAAATAACCCAAATACCCTTTGAAGAGGATGTTTGTGAGCCCATTTTCTTTGGGTGTCGTCTTGCAAATATCAATTATGTGCTCAATATAAATTGGAATTTACCCATCCATATGCTCCATTGCCATGGCAGTTAAACATGGGTTGATCATTGTTGCTTTTATTGGTGTTTTCAGGACATTGAAAACTTTTCAGGTATGCAACACGCCACTTGAACCACACCACATATAAGATGACCATCAAGGATGTTTGGAAACCGTTGACAGTATGTATCATGGGGGCAGTGGCTGGCCTATTGGTCATTTGGTCATTCAATAAACTGCATATACCGGCAATCTAACTCAGCATTTCATCCCTATACATGATGACATTTTGTTAGCAGTTTCTAGAACCAAGGACACATGTTAAATATATTTCAAATAGTAAGCTTATACTCGAGAATGTGGGTTTGCAATGGATACGATTATCAGAGAAACTGCCCATCCAGGTAGTCTAGAGCTCACTCTCCCCATAATCGTCGACTCGTGGGATTACAGCGCTAAGCGATGCGGCAGCAGCATCACCGGGGTCGTTTATCTAAAGCCTGTGAGAGAGGTTCGTGCAGGAAATGTCAAGACAATTGCAGAATATGAAGTAAAACTGTTACTGACTGCAACCTACATCAAACGCTCTTGCTTGATAGCGTCCAATATGAGAAGAGGCTAGATGAAAATAACTACACCGGATGGTTTCACCGCAGTCTACTAATTATTTATTTCTTGTCGTGTTGATCACACTCAAGCGCAACAATAGTGAACGGGCAAAGACATAAGACATGTTGTGTCTGTTGATATTGATTCCCGCCTCATTCCAGGCAGAGAGATGTGATATATGCATAATCCCTGTAGAGACAATGGTTAAGTAATTCGTATGTAGAAGGTGTTGATAAGTAATGTCGGTTGTACTCACATGTTCTGTCATGTTTTTTACCTTATCATGGTATCGAACTTTGCAATCTAGATGACGAGGCATATGCTGTTTTTAGCGACAATTCTATTAAAAAGGACGAAACATACATGACAAATCGATCTATATACGTAGCACAAAATGCCACAGAAAACTAATCCGACGATAACTTAAAACCTGCTAGCGAACATACGCGTCGAATGCTCACATATTATTACTCACAATGCATTTACATGCATGCTTGTATTGGCTTTTAAGCGCGTAATATCAACATTGGATTCTGTCATACCATCTGGTCGTAACGCCTGACCTCCCGTTGTATGAATACAATAAAGTAGAGCGTTCTTCTAGATCCTCCATCTTGTAATTACTTTGAGTTATTTGCCCAAATTATTCTCTATCTCTATATACGGTCTACCTGAAAGCCGTATCAGATACTTCCGTCTTCTTGAACGCTCATTATATTTCGCATTCTCTCAATATGTCAAACTGATAAGAGTATTCACACAAACTAGGCAAATAATGTATTATTTCTCAATGGATGCATTAATTGAAACTTGTAGCGCGAGTGTGTATATTTCCAAAGCCGAACTCACTCATTTGTGTGATGGCGCGCATTACACTAAAACCCTTCCCAAATTGAACGAAGCACTTGTTACGGACGGATGCAAACCATGAATGCCAATATACAGCCTCCTTGTGATGTGATTTGTGATTTATGATGATTGGCAGCGTGTTGTAAATACCCAGATGGGATCCATCGTGGTATGTGATGCGTAAGGAGGAGATGAATTGCTGCCAGTTGATGATGATTGGCAAAGGGATGAACATACAGGGGAATAAACTGATGCAGGTTTTATGACTTCGAATCTGTTCATAAAGTCCTATGCATGCTCAGAATCCATTTCTATTATCTGCCTGCGGATGTGATGTATTCTTACTTAATGTTTTTAGCACAGATTATGATGCATAAGGTAATGGCGCCCTCAGTTGATGAATTCTTTAACAGTCACGCTTGGATTGGTAGGGTGCACTCAATCAAAAATAATGCATTTACACATCAATATATATATATATATATATATATATATATATATATATATATATATATATATATAGAGATATATATATATATATATATATATATATATATATATATATATATATATATATATATATATATATATATATATATATATATATATATATATATATATATATATTTACATATATTTATATATTTATGTCGATGCCGGGAACTTCAATAATTGAACCATAACAATCAATTGATTTCGTACTTTCACAATGGAATAATTTCTCCTAAGATGCTTGGAATGCCAGAAAGAATCACATTCAGGTTTATGCCTCCTGTTAGTGACCCTTGCATGTAAACAATGCCAACGTACGCTGTGTAACCGACGAGTCTGCAAGCAGAAATGAACAATGAAATGTGTGATATTTTAATGCTTTTTGAATGCTGATTTTGGTGACAAGTGTTAATTATGTATACCTGCGTTAGATAACAGAAGAAAATTACGAAAGAAACATGCGTGGTCGTCGCACGAATTCTGTAAATGGGCTATCAATTTCTCTGGCTCCGTCACAGCCAACTTTCACTAATGCAAAATTTTTATTTTGATTAATTCCATAGTAGCACAAGCTTTTACAAGGCTTATTTCAGATATCTCCTCTACTTACGACCTGTTTGTTTAAACATCTATGCTGACTCTCTCTGCCAATGCAATTGGCTTAGTAGTGTTGCTATTGTTTGAGTTATAGTCAACCGTAAGCGGTGGTTCCGGTTGACCACTGTCCCAGACCACTTGATTACAAGACCGCGCTTCCTTTATTGACGATGGGGCAGACGCTGTGTCTGCTGTAAGACGGGCTACTGGGGAGGCTACTGGAATGCTATTGATAAGAGCCACTCTCACGCAAGCTTGGTCAAGTTCCTCATATAGACATTTTGGGTAAAGCCAATGGAACGACTTAGGTCACCAACTTGAAGAGCAAGATTATTATTCGGCAGACAAACATAGTTACCGCATAGGCGCAGAAGACTAGCGAGGTTTAAACAAGGTGAATATCACTAAAGCTGCTTTTAGCGCGGAAAAGACCCCATGGAAATTATAAAGTTACATGAACTGGACCGAATTAGGCGAAAATATTTATATGTAAATCGACTCAATTGTGCAAATGCTTTACTTGTTTAAGCGCACTCTGACTTTTGTGAACAGGACCCCAGGTGGACGAACACATTTAAATAACCAGACAAACAAAAAACAAAACAGGTCACCGACAAGCATACCACCACAGCTCCTGTGTTCCAGACGAGTCACTCTTTCCCATGTCAAGTGATTGTTCAGTAAAGTTGCACCTTTATAGTCACCATTTAGATGCGATTCAAAGCCACATAAAGATATTCCGTTTGCACCTGTCCGGAAGGTTTATGATATTAGGGGAAACATGTACTCATATTGAGATATATTAAAAGGTTGATATTCATCGCTTTGCGTGAAACAAACAAGCAAAAACATAGAACTATTTCACGTTTAATGAGGTTGTAAATTCTTTACCTTTGACTACGCCCCATTAACTTCAACCGTCAAGTGGATTTCAGTGAAATTATAAATGACGCATCTTTTCATCTACAATCGCATACGCCGACACAAACCATCTATTTATAAATGCAAGCGTGTACAAATACATCAGCAGAAATAGCCCAACAGAGCTGTACCAGGAAAGATAAATACGGTTTTTGGGTGGTTTATAGTCTCTTCTTATCCCTTTGTAATAATTGGGTATTCTAGATAGAAGGTATTAGTCATCTCACCAAGCTTCACGGAGCATCTGATAATCTTTAAACACCCTGATATTTCTTCAACAACTAAACGAATGTTAAAATTTAGATTTTGTTCTTGTACACTCATTATCGATACGACAAAATCGCTGATCGATATCGTAAATAAACATTGAGATCAATGTATGACAGAGTCTATATACCCACATGATTGTATAGATTTACCTTTGGATGCTCCTTATCGATTGGGCTAACATGCTGATCAATTCCGTAAACGAACGCAGAGATCAAATATCCAGCGAGTCAATTAGCATATATTATATTGCATATCAACACTCAGACAGTTCGAGCTAGTAGTATTAGTATTTTTCAGCACTGCGAGTACGTTTTAATGGGCTAACTGTGCTGTTTGAGATGGCGGAAAGAAAAGGTTTGTTATTTTCTACGATTGACCTGATCAGATTAAACGTATATAATATTTGACACCTTTCATCATTCTACCATTGACAAATAGATCACTTATTCAACATTTGTTAATCATATAAATCTTTATCATTAGCAGTGGATTCGAAGAAGGATCTTTCAAAAGACTTTATGCAAAAACTAGTCTAAGAAGCATGTGATAAAACTAGATGCGTTCGGCTGTGTGTGATCAACCCAATATGGCTATAAGTGTACGTTTTGGGCCAATGACCAAGCATGCCTGTCTAAGAAGCATGTGATAAACCTGCGGTGATACTATCATAATGCGTTCGGCTGTGATGTGAACCCAACTCCTAACGCATGGCTTATTAAGTTTCCAGTGAGACCTGGGCAATATCGTGCAGATCACCAGTAGTCATTACATTCTATCACTGAGGAGTGCACTCTAGAAGTTGAAGAAGCTTTAATTTGCTGACGCTGCATATTGTCCTTTCTGATACTATAAGATAACACTTGCTGAGATGAAAAAGCCTGTATGTGTCGTACAATCCTTATAACCATCGAACAGAGAAAGCAAGCCTGGCTGACCTTCTCCTGTCGACATGATTTTTTTCTTTAGTGATTAACATGTCACAAGTGTTTACAAACAGGCTATATATATCGGTCCATTAAGGTAGTTGTGAATGCTTTGCCTCGATCATATTAGGTTGATTTACAGTGCCTAAATGCATTGATAGTTATTGACTAGCAACAAAGCGAACTCGGGCAAACATCGGGCAACATTCCCACACGATTGTATAGATTTACCTTTGGACGCTCCTTATCCATTCTAGTAACATGCTTATAGATTCCGTAAACGAACACAGAGATCAATATACCAGCGAGTCAATTAGCATATATTCTATTGCATATCGAACAGTCAGACATTTCGAGCATAGTATTTGTAGTTTTTGTGCATTTCAAGTACTTTTGAATGGGCTTACTGTGATGTTTGAGATGGCTGAGAGCAAAGGGTAGTGGTTTCTCACGGTTTGACCTCATGAGATCAAACGTATATAAATATTTGACACCTTTCATTATACCACCATTGACAACCAGATTGGTTTTTCATCGTATGTTAATCGTATAATGTCTTTTGATAGCATTGCATTCAAAGGAAGATCTTGAAAGACTTTATGAACTAGCAAACGCATTTACCGAGTCGTCCTATAAACCATGTGAATACTTCTATCGAGGTAATACTCCAGAGTATTTCCGAGACATTCAAGATAACAACGGCGGCATGATGACGACGACAACGAAAACCCAAAACGGGGATCCACGGTCTCCTATCAACGAAACTTTGCCTGGTCTGTTCTTAATGGACATATGTACATAAGATATCTGGTGAGCCGCGCACTCCATCTCATTTTGGCACAAAACGGTTCATTGTAAAGAGTGGTGTCTCTGATATGTGCAATTTGTTCTTCGCCAATTTATACTGCATTCCTGATCACTACCCCTAAGAATAAGGAATAACAAATTCCTAAGATTGGATCGATCGCGCGAAGTGAATTGCAGCCTTACTAGTTTTACACCGACTACATTTTACTGGTAGTAGGTAGCTATGTGAATGTGAAAACAAAACATCAGGGACAACTTCGTGGCTGTAAATCTAAGAACCTAGTCTGCCATACATGCAACCTTTGACCTCAAATGTAGTATTTTTACGAGCTCGATTATTGCTAAACCTTGCTAGGCCAATCTTGATGTCAATATATTTTGCAGCCGTTCCTCGACGTAGGTAAACTAAATATTATACTGATTGAATTTATCACAGTGCTACATTAGTTTACCTTCTACACATCATACGTCAAAACTATCATGTACATAGAACATAAATTGACAAAATACCATAGAACAATTGAAATAGTGTTTTTCAAAGTGTTAAGGGAATCATGTTGGTTCAGTTGCGTGATGACATCGAATGACAGACTGGTGCACGATTTCATTAAAGAGGTATGCGGGTCTTAAATGTCGGATCATAGCTCTAACATAACGACTGCCTTTTTCTATATTCATGATAGCTGGATGGTGATTTCGTAATTGTTACCACATATTACTTCATATCATGACATGATGCATTTACCATTATGATGACTTTAAAGCGTAATTGCGAGTGGAGACATGCGACAATGATGATGTTGGCTAAGGCAGACCATACTGAATTCTATGCTACCACGAAAAGCTACTGTTGAATCAGCACATCAACGCAAGGAAATCATATCAAAGCCTCCTTCGGGAGAATTCTAGCAGAAGTCAGTCTATGCCAATGCCTTGTCTACACTATATTCGCAATGAAGAAAAAATCAAATACATCGTCAAAATTCGATGCACTGATTGTTGGTAACCTAATATTTCATCGACAGCTTAGAGTCACATTCAAGCGACAGTTCTCGCTATAACTAATGAAATATGCCTTCGTAGTACGTTAGTTCAGAAAGAAACAAAAACCCTAACCCTGCACATAACCCTCATATCGTCCGCCAGTGACGTCACCAGTGCCGCCAAACATCTCTGTAAACGGAGCCCTAGATAGGCTTTTGTTTTCTTTAACAGTGCAGATACAAACAATTTTTCATTCAATGGGCTCAATACCGCATATCACCTAAATAGACAGGAAAAGATATATTAGGTGTATATTAACTGTCTCATTAGGCATTTATTAATGCAGCAAGCCACCGATCCAACACAAGACCTCAGCAGATGTTCTTGTTGCATGAGATACGCTAAAACTAGGAAACAATCTTGCTTGTTTCCACGCGAAAAGAGTCGTTTAAAGGCTGCACCTGGCAAAAGATATAATATCGTCTAACCAAAATCACTTATTGATAATACATTGGGCAAACCTCAATATGACTTACACGGTAAATAAACAGTAATCTAAGTCATGAAATGGTTTGGGATTTTACAGCTTCGTAATAACAATGAAATAGGCCAAGACATTGAATACAATATCTTCCAGAACTTGCCCAAACGCTTAATTACGGTGGATTGGTAAAATGCAGCGACCATTACTAAGAGAAGCTGACAGTCTGTCGCAAAATAACGTGGCAGCTCATATCAAGCATGCATGTTGGCAACAGCACCACCAAGCAGGATAGTCTGTGTTTTAAATTATTTACAGTATGTCTAATACTATACACAGATCATGGTGCCGGCGCCAAAATCAACTCCTCCTCAAAGCTCATAAAACATAGCACTGTGGCTGGTTATATACGTATTATGCTTGCTACGACTCAATCATATTTTGTGATTCAACGTATTTACCCGTATTTATAATCATAAACTCAAACAAACTAAAGGTGCAGGAAGTATATAATCGTTATCTAATGTTACAATATTTGCTACTCATTGTCAATAATTTATCTAAAGCGAGAAGCATCATATCATCAACGAGTGTGGCCATCACATGGATCATTATGATTACCCATCCATTTGGTGCTGTGACAGACCAAATATCAGATGAAATGCTTATGCTCATTTAGATCGAGCGCAAATGTGCAGTAAGCATCTTTCAAAACTCGATACGCAGTTATTCACATTCTGTCTTCTATGCATTTCTAAGTAGTGTGTGATAAATGTGCAGCAATGCCATCATAATGCGTACGTCTGTGATGTCAACCCATCTCCTAACGCATGGGTTATTATGTTTACAGTGAGATATGGGCATATCGTGCGGATGACATGTATATATCTGCTTGTCATTCATCTCTATCACTGAGGAGTGCACTCTAGAGATGAAGATGGCATAGTTTTGCTGACGCTTAATATTGTCTGTTCTAATACTATAAGATAACGCTTACTGAGATAATAAAAACCATGATGTTTTGTACCTATCTTCATAGCAATCGCACAGAGACTGCAAGCATGGCTGACCTTCCCCTGTCGTGATGATTTTTTTCTTTAGTGATTAGCTCTGCTATTATGTCACCAATACATATATATATATATATATATATATATATATATATATATATATATGTATATATATATATATATATATAAATCGGTCCATTAAGGTAGTTGTGAATACTTTGCCTCGCTCAAATGAGGCTGATATGTGGTAAAATGCAGCAACCATTACTAAAAGAAGCTGACAGTCTTTTGCAAAATAATATGGCAGCTCATATGAAGCATGCATGTTGACAACAACACCACGAAGCAGGAAAGTCAGTGTAATTAATTAGTTCCCATCGCACCATGCGTTCAGAGAACAGATCATGATACCCGCTCATTAATCAACTTGACGTCAAAGCACATAAAACAAAGCGTTGTGGCTGGTTATATCCGCATCACGCTCGCTACGACTCTAGTTTTATAATCAATCATTTTTTTATGACTCATTGAATTTAGCAATAAAAGTGCATTCTTGCGAACCATCAGATACTGCATCAATTACCAATGTTTCTACCCGTTAACTCGAACAATCTGAAGCTGCAGGAAGTATATAATCGCTACCTGATAGTCACTAATTTGTGTAATGCCACAATAGTTTGCAATACGCTCCTTATTGTCATTAATTGATATAAAGCGAGAAGCACCATAGCATTAACCAGCGCCGATTGTTAGATTGATGCCATCACATGGATCATTATGATCCGAGCGACCTGGCGATGTGACAGACCAAATATCAGATGTAATGCTTATGCTCATGTAGATCACAGGAACTGGGCGGAAATGTACAGAAGGCTTGCTTAAAAATCCGATTCGCAGTTATGAACTTACTCCATGATTTGTACGACTGTATTGTAAATCATACCCTAATTTATGGGTGATCACGTACCGATCACCAGTAGAAATCGTCATTTATTTTTATCACTGAAGAGTATTCTCTAGAGATGAAGATGCTATAGTTGACTCTTGCTGAGATGAAAAGGCCCAGATGTGTCGTATTCTTCTCGTTACCATTGTACAGAGATAGCAAGCATGGCTGACTTTACCCTTTCACCTCAATGTCACCATTGCTTATAAATAAGATTCCATTAAGGTAGTTTCCCCGCTCATATAAGCAGAGTTATAGTGCCAATAAGATCAGTAATAATAATTCTATTCAGCTGTTTTATCCAACACCACTTCTCCAATTAGAAGCGATTTTAGCGGAGCAAATACTATTTAAATCAATAGAATTCAGTTCAAGCATTTCCAATAATGTGTAACAGTACGCTGCATTTCTTCCACACCTTTAATGTCAGACCTGAGAAATATCTCAAGCCATACGTGTTCAACTTGGAAAGCACTTCGAATACACGATTTGAGGTTGGAATAGGTCCATGTATATTCCATCTTCATGTTTTCTGTATATCAAAACCAAAACCAAAAAAGAACAAATTCACTTTTCGTTTAATCAAACGGCAAACTAATGACGGTGCTTTATCGGTACAAGCAGCAACGTTTCGTGTCTTCGACTAATGCACTTTAGACAAAATGGGACATGTGGTTTGTAAAATATTTATAGCGTCATGATGGCATGAACTATTGTAGACTACTCACGAGACGTGGTGTTGTCAACCATAGTCACACGACGACCTTTAGTTAGACTTAACTCCAGCATCACTTACGTTAAAAAACCTCGTGGAAGGTTGACCTGCCCTGACCATCCGTGCGTGCTGCGTAATGGAGTAGAAGGATATTGTATAGCCACAAACGAGACTGGATGAAACACTGCTATCATCATTGTGATTGTACATCAAACACTTATGTCTGACAGCGCTATGAGACGAGAGGCTAGTTGAAAAATATTGTGTTGACACAATTGGACAGTTATGTATTTCATATCGTGGGATGTGAAAATAGATAAAGACATTGGAGGGAGAACTAGTGATAAGCAATTTCAACCGCATTCACTCCCAATAATTGTATTTAATCATTGTATCGCATATTGCGTTCTCGGAGGCGAGACATTATGTTGCTTGATAGCGTAAAATGTGTCGAATCGGACCAAGAGACTTTCCAAATTGTATATATGCTACCAAACACGAGCGTCGCATACATAGTAGTATTTACAGTGCATTTGCATGTATGATTCTATTGGCTTTCATCCGTGCAATATCTATACTGGATATTTTTACCTCCCGGGAGGCTTATTTTTATCACTGAAGAGTATTCTCTAGAGATGAAGATGCTATAGTTGTGCCGACGCTGCATAATGCTTGTTCTAATACTATGAGATGACTCTTGCTGAGATGAAAAGGCCCAGATGTGTCGTATTCTTCTCGTTACCATTGTACAGAGATAGCAAGCATGGCTGACTTTACCCTTTCACCTCAATGTCACCATTGCTTATAAATAAGATTCCATTAAGGTAGTTTCCCCGCTCATATAAGCAGAGTTATAGTGCCAATAAGATAAGTAATAATAATTCTATTCAGCTGTTTTATCCAACACCACTTCTCCAATTAGAAGCGATTTTAGCGGAGCAAATACTATTTAAATCAATAGAATTCAGTTCAAGCATTTCCAATAATGTGTAACAGTACGCTGCATTTCTTCCACACCTTTAATGTCAGACCTAAGAAATATCTCAAGCCATACGTGTTCAACTTGGAAAGCACTTCGAATACACGATTTGAGGTTGGAATAGGTCCATGTATATTCCATCTTCATGTTTTCTGTATATCAAAACCAAAACCAAAAAGAACAAATTCACTTTTCGTTTAATCAAACGGCAAACTAATGACGGTGCTTTATCGGTACAAGCAGCAACGTTTCGTGTCTTCGACTAATGCACTTTAGACAAAATGGGACATGTGGTTTGTAAAATATTTATAGCGTCATGATGGCATGAACTATTGTAGACTACTCACGAGACGTGGTGTTGTCAACCATAGTCACACGACGACCTTTAGTTAGACTTAACTCCAGCATCACTTACGTTAAAAAACCTCGTGGAAGGTTGACCTGCCCTGACCATCCGTGCGTGCTGCGTAATGGAGTAGAAGGATATTGTATAGCCACAAACGAGACTGGATGAAACACTGCTATCATCATGACAAGGGGTGGATTGCTTAATAGCTGTTTTCAGTGTTAATGATTGGCAAGTCTGTTTTTACCCTTCACTGTGAGCTAAGATTGTTTGCATCTATCCATAATTGGGTAACTATGATAAAATGTTCATGCAGTGCTACTGTGGATATCATAAGCAAAACACTGAACATTTACCATTGTTGAGATTATAACAAATTCTAATAGGTGTAAAAAGTCAGTGTACACAGCACTCCTGCAACTCATTGACCTTAAAGACACGGTGACTATGAGATATGATATTTTTGTGCTGCTGAATCATCCCGTTATCATACTGTCGAAGCCATTAAATGTTGAAACAGAGGGAATAATGTGCAAATGATAACAACCAAGGGTTCACTTATATATGTGGTATATTTCCAACAACGGTTTGATTAATGGTTCATGGGCTACAACAGGTGGGTTTAACCTCTTGCGATTCCTGGTGCATAGATCTTTTGCATTTGACGAATCGCCTTGGTAGCATAGACTGACACTGTCTCCAAGGCTATAATCCCTTTCAGGACACAACATCCACCACCAGAAGAGCTTCGCCCAGATGTTCCTACTTGATTATAGTGGCCTGATAAAGATTGACCCGATTACACGTGTGTCATTATACAGCACCTGCTAAATTCTTGCTATGAATTTACCCTAGAACGATCAAATGTGTAAGGTTGCACCAAGATTATAACATTGTTAGTCGCCTGTGTCCTGTCTCATTATACTACGAGTATGTTTAGTTCCTCTCTCGCTTATCAAATGTCCTGAACGGTGGCCTACTCTTCATTTGTAGAAACCAGTTGGTCATTAAACTTACTGCATACTTAATGTAGCAAAGCTGTACTAAGGAATGCACTCAAGTGCTAAACATATATCCGGACATGTAGTATGCCGCGTAAGATATTGATGGCTTTTCGTTACAAATGACGTGTTCCTTTGCTCTGAGAGACCTAGAGCATTTACTTGTATGCGTTGAACACATCGTTTGTAGGTTGCCTCCCTGGTGGAGTAAAATAAAACCTTATGTCATAATGTAGCTTATGTCCTGGTTTAAAGTGATTGTGTTGAGCACTGCCGGGCCACCTGACGAGTGGAAAGTCCCGCCTTTGATGTTGCCGATCCCTTTCAAGTTGAGCAATAGTTGTTGAGGGTCATTCTAATTTATGTACAAATCGTTGTAACCCAGTATACCACCTTCCTACTGTAGTTTATGTTATGCAAGTATGTTAATTTCCCTGGTCAAATGGAAGGCCATTTAATTTTTAGTCACATAATATGTCATCTCCTGCGTAGTATTCATCGTATGCATATATGCCGTTCAAGTTTAAGGCGGTTCGCCTTACATGATTAGTATGCAGCTTGGTTAATTGATGTTGAATAATGACGCGTCAGTCCGTTTGGTCGCACGCCTATTAAAATCATATATTATATATTATCATTCAGAGGGATGCGCAGCTTGAAAGAATTTGAGGTACCAACCAAACCAATTTTAGTTTCCACATTTCGTTACCATACGCACGCGTTACTTATGTCATACTGAGTGCAGGTAAAGTTCAGTGTTATACCATTCTAATCTATCCTTCAACCGTAATAAATGTACTGTCTAGTTTACTTTTCAATCCTATGGTAAAGCCACCTCTCTTGCCGGTTGGTCAAAAACGCTGATTGTCGTGGTTTGTCTTTGGGGTCAGAGGTGCTTTAAATTTCCATTCGATCTTACCAAAGGTATTCAACTGGCAATATAATTTCTGACTGTGTGTGGATGTGGAAAGATGAGTGGCGGAGAGGGCTCTTACCTGCCGCAGCATCAATCCTTTTAAAGCAATATGATAACCACACCACTGATTGTACATCAAACGCTTATGTCTGACAGCGCTATGAGACGAGAGGCTAGTTGAAAAATATTGTGTTGACACAATTGGACAGTTATGTATTCCATGTCGTGGGATTTGAAAATAGATATAGATAATGGACGGAGAACTAGTGATACGCAATATCAACCGCATTCACTCCCAATAATTGTATTTAATCATTGTATGGCATATTGCGTTCTCGGAGGCGAGACATTATGTTGCTTGATAGCGTAAAATATGTCGAATCGGACCAAGAGACTTTCCAAATTGTATATATGCTACCGAACACGAGCGTCGCATACATAGTAGTATTTGCAGTGCATTTGCATGTATGATTCTATTGGCTTTCATCGGCGCAATATCTATACTGGATATTTTTACCTCCCGGAAGGCTTATTATACTTCGCCTTTGCTCAGAGTCAGGTGGCTGTCATCATCCAGTAGATATGAGTCACACATATTCAATGGATGTTTAAATAGATAGTTTGGAACGCGACAACTACACCTGCACACATTCCATAAGTCGGATTTTCTAATTTATTTGATGGTTAGCTGTTACACTTAAACCCTTCCCAAATTGAACAAGGCACTTGTTACGGACTGATGCAAACAATGAATGCCAATATACGGTCTCTTTGGGATGTACTTTGTGAATTATGATGATTGGCAGCGTGTTGTGAATACCCAGACAAGATTGGTCATGAGGTGTTTAGGCGTAGTGATGTTATAAATGGCTGACAGTTTATGATGATTTACAACGGGATAAACAGACAAAGAAACTGCTACAGAATTCGAATCTGTTCGGAATCTTTGATATTTCCTGCTAGCATTGTGATGTATTCTTTCTTAATATTATTAGCCAAGGTGGTAATAAATAAGGGAATGGACACCTTAGTTGCATCGTTGAATGAGTGGCTGCATAAGACATGATAGTTCCGCAATATATTTGACCCACGAGTTAAATTTTGTAACTCTCGCAGGATAACAACATGTTAATACTTTTAATGAGATTAATGTTACGACTTGGAATGATTCTCTTAACAGTCACACTAGGTCTTGTAGGGTGGGCTCAATAAAAAATAATACCAGTATAGATAAAGTAACTGGTTGGTCGCTGCTTAGGTGAGATTGCTTTAAACAATGGCTATGCGATAACTTTAAAGGCAAATTTATTACATTAATATAATATATCCAGCCGTACTAACTCTGTGCGGTGTAATGTAATTTAAGTTCTAGGCAAATGGTGCAGACACTAAATTATGGTTAACCAAATTTAATATATATGATATGCAGCTCACAGCGGACCCACTAAGTCACTGTTGGTTGCCATCATGCAGAGGAAAATACGTACTCCTAGGCGTCTTTGATTAAATACTCACCAACAGAAAAATCGATGATCTGGTTTTATAGCCATATGTAGGAACATGGTGCGTGTAAGACACAAATGTTGGAAATTTACAGATAATCAGACAACATCATCAATGCATAGGTCCATTGACAACTCATCGAAACCAGGAAGCCAATGTGACATCATAGTATTATTGTCCCTTATGTGACTAGACCATATCTCCGCGTCATCACTTTATCATCAGCGTGTGATAGATAGGTTTCACGTTGGTTATGGGGAGTGATTTCTGATTGAGAGTGACAGGTTACGTTACTTTAGCCAGCATATGATATCAGCTTTATGATACTGGGTTTCGCCTCAGATGCTCACTGCATCAACGGTTAACATCTGCGGCAGCATATGTATATTGGCCAGCGCACTATTGTATAGCAAAGTACACAATGCGTAATAAATCAACTCGTATAGCACACAAAAGCATCACGTATGCTGCAGGAACGATACAGCTTTTGATTACATGAATGGTTCCCCAAGTGCGCATTCTGATTGGCATGACAATCATCGACGGGTTATATCTGGCGTAACGATTGATGAATGAGCTACATTGTAGCAGTAGTGAGGTGCAGCATGTAGACGAATATTGACATTAGCTATATGTATATAACCACATGTTTGGATGCTTACGCATTATTTAGCAACAACAGCAAGACGAACATTGACTATCGAGTTGAAGTAATAAGGTATAAATCCGAATGTTAGCATAAGTATTAGTTGTCTGAACCATACAGCGAGATTCAAATCAGCTTGAAATATTGGTGACACCCTTTTAGCGAGGAGTTTACCCCTACCAGCATTATATACGATGGAACGGGTGTAATTAATTGTGAACCAGACGAAAGCAATTTGTGGTTGTAACAGCGAATAATATTATTGCGTTTGATAGATCTGTCGAAGATAACTCGGTTAGAATGAACGCATATTTTGAAGAAAAAAAGCGTGCGTTCCCCGCCGCTGGGTGAGGCCATGATGGTGCTCACAGATTAGTGACGTAACTGGCACAAACGCAATGCAATGCACTCAGCGACACTGTCTTCTGGATGCTGCTCTGTTCACACTGCCGGAAAAGGCACAAAGTGTCGTCGCAGTTTAATTGGGTCTCTCACATAAATATGGTGCATTGTATTGCCTCTGGGTGTAACAACCACCTGAACATTTGTATCACGTCATACCTTTAATGCTTTCTCGATATAAATCTTTCGTATTTACTGAAGCAGTCGTCTTCTTCTTTAAGTCGAATTGATCAGAGGAAATTTGACCACTTTCAAACCGCACCATAATGCATACAAATGGTTTGTAACTTGCCAGAGACTGAGAGACGAGCGTTTATAGGCCCATGGACATCTCTGCCTTTAAAACAAACAAATGTGAGAGCATGTGAACTTGATGCGTTAAAATAGAGCAGAAAAATACATACATTTGATTTCCTGAACGGCCTTTGCATAACAAAAATAAAATCGAAACAAACCAAGCCACCCTGCAAATAAACAATATAATGCCACTTTCTGCGAAATGGTTGTCAATCCTATCCCGCAAAGTATACTCGATTGTATGGAAAACGTGCCACATTACACGGGCAACCAGTATGTATGTATGTATGTATGTATGTATGTATGTATGTATGTATGTATGTATGTATGTATGTATGTATGTATGTATGTATGTATGTATGTATGTATGTATGTATGTATGTATGTATGTATGTATGTATGTATGTATGTATGTATGTATGTACGTATGTATGTATAAATGCACATAAGTATATTGCTTGCATGTTTGTGTGTTTTGTATGTATCTACGTATTTGTTCACGTAGTGGTGTGTGTTCATGTTCGTATGTATATATGTATGAGTGCATAAATATGCATGTATATATATATATATATATATATATATATATATATATATATATATATATATATATATATATATATATATATATATCTATATATATACTTATTAATATTGATTCACGCATATATAAATATGTATCTATACATGCATGTTTATATATATATATACATATATATATATATATATATATCAATATGTATATATTTAAAATTATATGAATATCTATATACAGATACGTATATATATATTTATGAATATGTAAATATGTATATATATATATAGATAAATATATATATATACCTGTATATATACATATATAAATATATTTTTATATATATATATATATATATAAAATTTATGGTATATATATATGTATAGATCTATATATATATAGAGGGATATGTGTATATGGGTATACATATATGTATATATATATATATATATTTATATATATAAATATATATATATATATATATCTTATATATATATACATATATATATACATATATATAGATATAAATATATATATATATATATATATATATATATATATATATATATATATATATATATATATATATCTATATATATATATATATATATATATATATATATATATATATACATATATATATCTTTGCCAGAAAATGATTTAGTCCTTGTCTGCTTTTATCTCATTCGTTAATATATAGAGGCGTAAAAAATATTACAACATGGTGACACAACTTCCATTACCTCGTAATGTATATGTATTAACACCAAACATCCTAGTGTGATTGTGATGCTGAGGATAAGTTGTAGTGCAATAACGATAACCGGCCATACCTATGTGTCATTATTGCAGTCAAGACGACTTATAGCTTATTAGCAGATTGCAGGTATTGCTCCTTAAGATCCCAGATAATGTCGGGCAGAGGTGTGAGTGATCCCTCTTAACATAGCTATAAGCCTTTTAATATTCCGTGGTATCAATCATATTTTAGTAGTACCTCTACGTTAGTGTCAGAATGAAGCTGTTGATCATAACGTTTTAATTCTACATGCGTAGGCAATGCGTATTGCATATTGTAACGTTTCGTAGAGTTACCTATTGGCGTATCGAAATATTAGTTTGTGAATGGGGAAACGTGATTGTTCATGTCTGTATTTCTAATAAAAAATGATTTCTAAAATATATCAAACGAAATCTGTAACGAACAAGACATACAAACGGCGACACAGCCAATCAATAAGCATGCCCCCACAACTTACGCGGCCCAATCAATTCACTCTTGTACAATGGCTGAGTAATAGCATTTTATATTCACCATTAACCTGCGATTCCACGTTATTTACAATATCCTCGTTAACGCCTCTCCTGTTGTAATCAATGGAGTTACTAGCTTGGAGAGATTAGTCATCAAATGTCACTAAGCCTCAACGAGTGCCTGGTGATATTGTATATATACACTGAGATCAATGTACAACAAGGTCTATACTCCCAGACTATGTTATTGATTTACCTTTGGATCTTGTACGCTCCTTATCGATTCTAGTAACATGCTTATCGATTCCGTAAACGAACACAGAGATCAATATACCGCGAGTCAATCAGCACACATTCTATTGAATATCAAACAGTTTGTGTGTTCGAGCTTAGTACTTGTAATTTTGGCAATATGAGTACGTTTTAATGGGCTCACTGTGCTATTTAAGATGGCTGAATGCCAAGGTAAGTTACTTTCTATCGTTTGAGGTTAAACGTATACAAATATTTGGCACCATTTCATATATCACCATTGACAAACAGATCAGTTATTCAACATTTGTTAATCATACAATGTATATCATTTAGCAGTGCATTCGAAGGAGGATCTTGAAAGACTTTATGAACTAGCAAACGCATTTACCGAGTCGTCCTATAAGCCATGTGAATACTTCTATCGAGATAATACTCCAGAGTATTTCCGAGACATTCAAGATAACTATGGCGGCATGATGATAATGAAAATGAAAAACCAACATGGGGATCCACGGTCTCCTATCAACGGAACATTGCCTGGTCTGTTCTTCGGGACAAATGTAGATAAGGTATCTGGTCAACCATGTACTCCATCTCATTATGGCACTAGGCGGTTTATTGTAAAAAGTGGCATATTCGATCTGTGCAATTTGTTCTTCGCCGATTTCTACTGCATTCATGATCACCCACCTCATTACGTCACTCTAGTAATGACCTCACCTGGATCAGAGGCGGACTCGTTTTGCATCGAAAACCTTCGGCAATTAGATCGCGAAAATAACAAATTCTTAAGATTTGATCGGTTGCGCAACCTGGAGGTGAATTGCAGCCGTACATGGGTATATGTTTTTTACGCCGATGACATTCAACCGGTAGTGGGTAGTTTTGTAAATGTGGAAACTAAACATCCTGTTCGCCCTCGTGACGCTAAGTCTAAGAATCTAGCCTGTCCTATATGCAACCTTAAACCTCGAAAATAACTCGTTCAGTGAATGATTGGATGTCTTTAGCACGATTATTATTGAATTTGGTACAATCTTGCTTAATCAATCTTGATGTCAATCTATTCCTCGGCCGTTCCGTAACGGAGGTTAATTAAATATTATATTGATTGAATTCTTCACAGCATTACCTTCAACGCATGATTCACCAATACAATCATGTATACAGAACCTCAATTGACAAACTAGCGTTTCAAAGTGTTATGAGAAGTATGTTTGTTCAATTGTGTGATGACATTGAATGACACTGCAGTGCATGATGTCATGAAAGAAACATTCTAAAGGTCTGCGGGTCTACTGTTTTGGACCGGAGCTCCAATATAATGATTGTCTTTTTCTATGATGATGCGAGCTGAACAGCGATTCCATAACATTCATTCCATTTAATACAAAATAAATTCGCTGTTACAGGTTTAGACATGGCACTGTTTACTGAGCATCGGAAATCTAAAGCAAATATGAGATCGTTGTTCCTGAAGGACCGCAACTCACTTGTGACTTCCCGTCAACAAACGACGATCAGCGAACTATCTAGAACTCTTTCAGAATATGGCGACCAGATTATGACATACCCTAATTTACATTATGAAGACATCATAGTACAGTTTCCATTTGTGGCACGCCATAATGGATAACTTATGAGATAATGCACATGAAGAGGGGGTTCAGCCCCATAAGGGCATCATAAAGTTCACAGAATTTGGACACTGCAATCTTTCAAAATAGATCATTTACTCGAACGTCGCAATTGTCAGAAATTACGCATGCGTGCTCGTCCGTCGGATTTTTGTGAAATGTGACCATATTCACAAAACTAAAACTGCAACAAACACATCAATGTTTCTCAGAGGGTGTTCATTCGTTGAAGTATATATAACAACAACAAGGTAGTTATTGGGTACGCATTGTTCTTAAAATAGCCCAATATATTGCAAGCAAACGATGTCAGCCTGTACCAATGCCTGATCTTCTCTATGATCTCAATGCATAAATAATTAAACACAAAGTCATAATTCAATGCATTGATTGCTGGTTACTTAACATTTCATCTATTGCTTTGTACAAAAATATAAGAAATATGTTTTTGTAGTATGCTGATGCAGAGAGAGAAAAAACATCTTCGTTTATAAACACATGCATGTCATATCGGATTAGCAACTACGTGGCATTACTCATACCATGGACGATCAACCTTCCACTGCTAAAAAACCTTATGTCGTTCTGTAAATGTGTAGGAAGTACGTTTAAAAGCTGGATTTGCATTTATGCACACACTCAGTATTCTATCCCTGTCTAAGTACTGTGCGATAAACGTGCCGTAATGCCAGCATAATGTGTACGTCTGTGTTGTCAACCCGACTCCTAATGCATGGATTATTTAGCTTCTAGTGAGAAATGGGCAAAATCGTGCCGATAACCTGTAAATATCTACTAGACATTTATTTCTATCACTGACGTGCGTTCTCTCGAGATGAAGATCCTATAGTTTTGCTGACGCTGCATATTGTCTTTTCTAGTCTTGTAAGATAACTCTTGCTGAGATGAAAAACGCCCAGATGTGTCGTATAATCCTGGTTACCATCGGACAGAGATAGTAAGTATGGCTGACCTTCCCCTGTCAACATGATTTATTCTTTAGTAATTAACCCTGAAAATATTTCACCAGTGTTTATAAAGAGGATTTCATTAAGGTATTTGTGAATACTTTGCCTCACTCATATCAGGCTTATATATAGAGCCAATAAGATAAATACTAATAACTATAGACTAGCCACCAAGCAAACTTGAGCGAACATCTGGCAAGATGGCACCTGAAAGCAACGTAGTGATATTGAACATCCTAATATTAAAGCATACGTGCACGCTGTACCTGTGTGTCATCTCAGAATCATGTTATAAGACAGATAGAAAAATTGCATCTGTTTTAACCAATATCACCTGTCCAATTAGTGGCAAAGTGTATATAGTGGAGCCAATACTATTAAAATTCGATACAATTCAGTTCAAGCAAATCCACTTATGTTTTACAGTACGCTGCATTTCCACCACCCCTTAAATGTTAGACCTAAGGAATATCTCAAGCAACACGTGTTCAACCTGTCCGTAGTCTACCCGGAAAACACTTTTCGAAGAATGAGAACGCTTAAACGCACGTATACACGCAGTTTTGAGGTTGGCATAGGTCCGTGCATATACCATCTTTTTTGATTTTTCCACCAGCATCCGTGCTCCTTGCATATGTACCTGCTTTATTATTGTAGCCAGATGTATATTGACCCGATTACGTGTGCGTCACGTCATTATACAACAACTGTCACAATTGTGGTTCTGTAATAACTGTAGAACGATCGAATGTGCAAGGAATGAATATCATGAATGTACCGTGCTTAAATGCTTTCAGTCAATTCTTTGAGGTTGTTGTATTCAAGCCGATATGCACGTTACATTGGGGTGCGCGCCGAGATTATAATTTTGTTAGTCTCCTGAGTCATGTCTTGTTATACTACAGCTTCATATTTATTTCCTCTCTCGCTTCTAAGATGCCCTGCATGGTGGCCTTCTCTTCAGCTTCCGAAACCAGTTGGTCATTCAACTTAGTGTCTACTAAATGCGACAAAGCTGTACAAAGAAATGCACTATAGTGCTAGGCAAATATTCTAACATGTAATATGCCGTGTAACATATTGGTGGGTTTTCGTTACAGCTAACATTTGCCCTTGCTCTGGACAGCCATTGTCTGAGAGACCAATACCATTAACTTGACCTACATGGAACACATCAGTCGTAGGTTCCCATGCTGCATTTTTAGCTGTCCAGTATCATTACCGAGTATTACCAACTTCTGTTATGAATACGATGAATGAAGGGGTATAGGATGGAGAAGCAACTTAGCCTCTATAAACAGCCATGTAAACTATATATAATGCGTTCTGGAGTTGCTGGGTGGCGTGCTTGTGTTAGTGCTTTGTTCGGTGCTTGTACATTTTATATGCGGTTCAATAATATAATGGGATGATTCCAGAAATGTTACTTTTGTTATGACTGACGGCTTAGGCCAGGCTCCCCCTGGTTGAGTATAATAGAATTATAATATTATGTTATAATGTAGCTTATGTCTCGTCATATCGGTCTAAAGTGATTGTGTTGATTGTGTTTACCCCTGCCAGGCCACTTGCCGAGTTGTCAGACATTATACGCTGCCGATCCCTTTCAAGTTTAGCAATAGTTGTTGAGGGTCATTCTATTGTATGTACAAACTGTTGTAATACGGTTTACCACCTCCCTCCTATAGTTAATGTTATGCATGTATGTTAATGTTCCTGGCCAAATGGAAGGCCATTTAAGTTTGAGTCACATAATATATCATCTCTTGCATAGTATTAATCGTATGCATGTATGTCGTGGCCAACTGAAAGGCCATTCATGTTTGAGGCGGTTCGCCTAACATGATTAGTATGCAGCTTGGTGAATTAATGTTGAATTAATGAGGCGTGCGACCGAATGGGCGACGCCTCATTAATTCAACATTAATTCACCAATGATAAAATCATATATAAGGACCTAACAGATTTGATAATGCATACCATGGGGCCAATAGCGTTGTTGGCTGGTCCACCAGAATCGCCCCTTAAATGAACAGTTATTTACCAGTGAAAGAGTGAAATTCCTAGCGATGATTCGAGTGTATGTATAAGTTTTGTACAATTTTAGTTTTCGTGTTTCGTTATGGTACGCATGCGTTACTTATTTCATACTGAGTGCAGGTAAAGTTCACTGTTAGAAAATTCCGATCTATCCTACAACCGTAATAATCAGTACCGTCTAGTTTGCTTCGCAATCCTGTGGTAAAGCCACCTCTCTGGCTGGTTGGTAATGAATGCTGATTGTCGTGGTTGGTCTTTGGGGTCGGAGGTGCTTTCACGTCCTGCCATTGATAACATATTTAAATTTCGAATCGATCTTACCAAAGGTATTAAACTGGCAAGATATTTTCTGACTGTGTGTGGATGAGGAAGCATGAATGGCGGAGGGGGTTCTTACCTGCCGCAGCATCAATACTTTTGAAGCAATATGACAACCACATCGCTGATTGTACATCAAACGCTCATATATGAGCACGCGATGAGACGAGAGGCCAGTGGAAAATAATAACGTGTTGACACAATTGAACAGTTGTGTCCATTCTTTGTCGTTTGATGTGAATATACATAAAGACATTGGACGGAGAACTAGTGATAAGCAATTTCAACCGCATTCGCTCTCAAATTTTTTATTTTATCATTGTACCGCATATTGTGTTCTCGGAGGCGAGGCATTATGCTGCTTTATAGCGTAAAATGTGTCAAATCGGACCCAGAGACTTTTCGAAACATTATATGTATAATAGCAATATCAGACAGTACTCTATATGGAGTTCGGGATCTTTAAGTTTTGGCAACTAGGCCTCTTTTGTGAAACATTGATATGTTACGCATCCTGATGATCAAGTCACCGTTAGGAGATCCTTCACCATCGATTATCAAAGTCATTCACACTATACTGCAGTACTTAAAGTCGCTACATACCATGCCCTTTAATTACTAAATTATGCAAAATAGCTATATCCACGATATTCGTTTTCACAACTTGCGATAAATAAACCTTGCCCCAAATGAGGACATACACGACTCACCAGATGTTTCCTCGTTGTTGCTTCTTTCACTTGCGAAATTATAGACAAACTGACGTCAGGGTGCAATATGGTTCAGATCCTCCAATTATTTCAGATATCTCCGTGGTTAGGACTTGTTTGTCTTCACGTCTATGCTTACTCTTTCTGCCAGGGAGTCAACCCTAAGCGATGGTTTTGGTTCACCGCTGTCCAAGACAACTTGATAACGAGACTGGGCCTTCTTGCTTGACGTTAAGCGTGACATTGTGTCTGCTGTAGGATGGGCTACTGGGGAGGCTACTGGGCTCCTATTGACGAGATCCACTCTCATGAAATCTTGGAACATCTTCGGTCACCACCTTGAAGAGCAAAATTATTATTCGGCAGACAAACATAGTTACAACATAGCCTCTGATATATGCATCGTAACAATTTGCTATAGGGCTAAGAAGCAGATCGTTATAATCTCGTCTCGGCCGCAACACATATGCAAAACAGCGATACCAGCTCCAACAACATTGGTCCCTATAGCATTGCTATACAAGATTTGGACCTTGGACGCATTGAACATGCAGATGGTTATAATTTCCGGTGAAAATGCAAAAGCAGTCTCCGAGACAATAAACAGAACACGAAAAGTGAAGAAACTATAATGTCTTCCATAGCGGCCACCGGAAGCACAGAAGACAGCAGAGGTTCAAACTATGTGAATTTCACCCAAACTGCTTTTAGCGCACACAAGATCCCACCGAAATTATAAAGGTATCTGTATTGGTCTGCGTACTGATCCGAAGTAGGCGAAAATATAGATATTTAACGTATTTTATGGATATCAGTATCTGTATACTTCATGCTGACGCTTTCCTAATGAAGCTTTCATAAAGCTTTACCGACCTCCGTGACTAATATATAGAAATGTCCCGGTTGCGGTTTACTGACAAATTCAACACTGTCTAGCTTAAATATATTCACTTAAATCCAGAAAAAAGCTTGACATACCGGACGAACAAAAAAACAAAACAGGCAACCAACAAGCATACCACCACAGCTCAAGCGTTCTATACGATTTACTCTCGCCGATGGTAAATGATTGCAGAAAAAAGTGGCACCTATATTGTCACCATTAACCTGCTAATCAAAGTCATTTACGATATTCCCGCTTGCACCAGTGCGGAAGGTTCGTAATATTGAGGGAAACATGAGCTCTTATAGAGACATAACAAAAGGTGGATTTTCATTGTTTTATGTGAATGACGACAAAAACATCAAACGTTATATCACGATCGATGTGGATGTGAATACGTTATCTTTGACTACGCCCCATTAACTACTAATGTCTAATTGATTTCAGTGAAACGATAAATGACACATCTTTTCATCTACAATCACATACGTCGATACAAACCATCTATCTATACCGGCAAGAAATTACAAATACACGAGCAAATGCTTCCGAGCATCACAAAGTACGATTGAGCTGTACCAGGAAAGGCAAATATGGTTTTCGAGTTCTTTATAAACTCGTCATATCCCATTGTAATAATTGGGATATTTAGATAGAAAATATTAGTCATCAATGTCACCAAACTTCACATAGTGCCCGGTAAATCTTCAACACCGCAATATTCCTTCAACACCAGCACGAATGTTAAAGATTTAGCTTTGGTTCTCGTACGCTCGATCGATATGAAAAACTCGCTGATCGATATCGTAAATACACATTGAGGTCATTGTACGACAGAGTCTATATAACCACATGATCGTATACATTTACATTTGGATGCTCCTTATCGATTCGGGTAACATGCTGATCAATTCCGTAAACGAACGCAGAGATCAATATACCAGCGAGTCAATTAGCATATATTTTATTGCATATCAAACAGTCAGACAGTTCGAGCATAGTACTTGTAGTTTTCAGCAATACGAGTACGTTTTAATAGGCTTACTTTGCTGTTTGAGATGGCTGAAAGCGAACGTTGGTTATTTTTTACCGCTTGAACTTTTCAGATTAAACGTATATAAATATTAGGACACCATTCCTTATATCACAATGGACAAACAGATCAGTTTACAACAATTATACACGGTAAATTATCAGTGATATAAGTTATACAATGGTTTGGGATGTTATAGCGTTGTAATCACAAAGAAAATAAGCCAAGACATTCAATACAATATCTTCAGGAACTTGCTCAAAAGCTTAATCTTGAAAGATGGGTAAATTGCAGCGACTATTTACTACAAGAAGCTATCAGTCTGTCGCAAAATAACGTGGAAGCTCATATCAAGCATGCTTGTTGGCAACAACACCACCAAGCAGAAAAGTCTTAGTGTTTTACATGAGTTCAGAGAACAGATCATGATGCCCGCTCATTAATCAACTCAGCGTAAAAGCACATAAAACATAGCGTTGTGGCTGGTAATATCCGCATCATGCACGCTACGACTCTGGATTCATTATCAATCATATTTTGTGATTCATTGAATTTACCCATAAAGGTGCATCCTTATCAACCATCAGATACTGCACCAATCTCCAATTTTTTGTACCCATTAACTCGAACAACATGAAGCTGCAGGAAGTATATATTCGTTACGTGATAGTCACTAATTCGTGTAATGTCAAACTATTTTGCAATTCGCTCCTTATTGTCAATTATTGATATAAAACGAGAAGCATCGTACCATCAACGAGCGCTGGTCATTAGAGTGTTGCCATAACATGGATCAACATGATTACCTAGGGTTGTGGCGATAGGGCGGACCAAATATCCGGTGTGGCGCTTATGCTCATGTAGATCACAGAAATTTGGCGAAATGTGTTGGAAGCATGATTAAAACTTGATTCGCAGCTATGTGCATACTCTGTATTCTATACCTGTCTAACAACTGTGCAATAAACGTTCCGTAACGCCAGCATAACGTGTACGCCGGTGTTGTCAACCTGACTGCTAACGCATGAGTTATTAGCCTTCTAGTGGGGTACGGACAACATCATGCTGATAACATGTAAATGTCTGCTAGTCATTTATTTCTATCACTGAATAGTGCTCCCTACAGATGGAGATGCTATAGTTATGCTGACGCTGCATATTTCTAATCCTGTAAGATAACTCTTGCTGAGATGAAAAGCCCGTCGTATAATCCTCGCAACCATCGGACAGAGATAGCAAGCATGGATGACCTTCCCCAATCAACATAATTTAATCTTTAGTAACTAACCCTGCAAAAATTTACCAGTGTTTATAAAGAGGATTTCATTAAGGTAGTTGTAAATGATTTGCTTCGCTTATATTGAGCTGATTTACATTGTCAAAAAGATAAATACTGATAATTATAGACAAGCCACCAAGCAAACCTGAGCGAACATCGGACAAGATGGCACCTCAAAAGCAAGGTGGTGATATTAAACATCCTAACATCAAAGCATCAAATATCACCTCTCCAATTAGTAGCGAAGTGATTATAGTGGAGCCACTACTATTTAAATTTGATTCAAGCAAATCCACAGTACGCTGCATTTTCCCCACCCCTTTAATGTCAGACCTTAGGAATATCTTAAGCAACACGTGTTCAACTTGTCCGTAGAATGCTTGGAAACATATTTTGAAGAATGAGAACGCTTAATCGTACGTATACACACAGCTTTGAGATTGGCATAGGTCCTTATATATATATATGCATATAGATATGCATATATGTATATGCCATCTTCATGTTTTTCGTTTATCAAAACAAAAACTAAAAAAGAACAAACTCATTTTTTATTTGGTCGTACGGCAAAGGAATGATAATGTTTTATTGGTACAAGCGGCTATATTTCGTCCCATCGACGGTCAGCCCCGGACGTCACTGTAAATATTGGTAAAATGACATCTGCAATATGAAACTTTTTAATAATCAGTAGGCTGACATCGATTGCTGTCCCACGATACTTATCCAAGAAAGGCGTCGAATGGTGACTTCTAACAGTTGTCCCTTTTCATCAAAAGTTTTCACAAAACATTATAACAAACCTAACAAACACATTGCTGATATGTACAATACTGACACTTATTACAAAAGCTGGTACTGCGATAGATCGGTTTTTGTCTTTGACGTGGTTCATACCACCGGGTTCACTGCACTTTATAAAAAGTGGTACATTTGGTTTGTAAATATTTGTAGCATCATGATAGCTATTGTTTATGACGTAAGAGACGTTGTGTTGTCAACCATAGTCAAACGACGACCCTCCGTTAGACCTACCTTCAGCATCACTTACGTCGAATCTCTCGTGGGTGGTAGACCTGCCTTGACCATCGATGCGTCCTGTAGCATAGAATACAAGGAAATTGTAGCTAAGAGCGATACTGAATGTCACACTGCTATCATTATGACGAGGGGTAGATTGCTTAATAGCGGCTTTCCGTGTTAATGATTGGCAATTCTGTTTACCTTTCACTATGAGCTTAAATTGTTTTTATCCATCAACAAATGGGTAGATATAGTAAAATATTCTCGCAGTGCTGCTTTAGATATCACAAGCAAAATAATGGCCATTTGCCATTATTGAGATTATAA
This sequence comes from Urechis unicinctus, assembly GCA_034190875.2. Taxonomy (NCBI): domain Eukaryota; kingdom Metazoa; phylum Annelida; class Polychaeta; order Xenopneusta; family Urechidae; genus Urechis; species Urechis unicinctus. The sequence continues at coordinate 1,658,386 of CM067358.1, read as the reverse complement.
CAGCTGGACAACTAATAATAAGTGTAAGAAGTCAGTGTGCACAGCAACAGTTGTATGTTTATGCAACTCCTGGACCTTAAAGACGCAGGGACTTCGGGATATGATATAGTTGTGCTGCTAAATCATTCCGTTATCATATTGTAGGAGCCATTCAAAGTTGAAACAGAGGGAACAATTTGCAAATGATAAACAACCAAGGGTTCACTCATATATGGTATATTTCCTTCAACGGTTTGATTAATGGTGCCTGTGCTACCAAAGGTGTGTTTAACTTCTTGCGATTTCTGGTGAATCGATCTTATACATCTGATGAATCACCTTTGCAGCATAGACTGACATTGTGTCCAATCACAGCTGGCTATAATCCCACTCAGGACAGCACAGCCACCAACAGCCGTGCTCCTCGCATATGTACCTACTTAATTATTGTAGCCAGCTGTAGAATGATCCGATTACACGAGTGTTATTATATAACAACTGTCACAATTGTGGCTCTGTAATTACTGTAGAACGATCAAATGTGCAAGGAATGAATAATATATAGGTACCGTGCTTAAATGCTTTCAGTCAATTATTGGAGGTTGTTGCATTCGAACCGTTATGCAGGTTACATTGGGGTGCGCCGAGATTATTACTTTGTTAGTCGCCTGTGTCCTGTCTTGGTATACTACTGATTCATGTCTATTTCCTCTCTCGCTTCTCAGATGCCCTCCATGGTGGCCTTCTCACCATCTTAGTGCATACTAAATGCAGCAAAGCTGTAATAAAGAATACACTATAGTGCTAGACAAATATTCTAACATGTAATATGCCGCGTAAAATATTGGTGGGTTTTCGTAACAGTTGACATTTGCCCTCGTTCTGAACAGCCGCTGTCTGAGAGACATAGACCGTTAACATGACGTGCATTGAATATATCAGTGGTAGGTTGCCATGCTGCATCTTTAGCTGTCCAATGTCAATGCCGAGTATTACGAGTTTCTGTTATGGATATGATGAAGGAAGGGGTGTAGGATGAAGCAACGGCTTACCCTCTATAACAGCCATATGATCTATATATAATGCTGGAGTTGTTTGGTTACGTACTTGTGTTAATGCTTTTTTCGGTGCTCGTACATTTTATATGCAGTTAAATAAATCGGATTCACTCATTTATATGAGGGTTGGCCATTACACTTAAACCCTTCCTAAGTTAAATGAGGCACTTGTTACGGACTGATACAAACCATGAATGCCAATATAAGGCCTCGCTGGGATGTGATTTGTGAATTATGATGATTGGCAGCGTGTTGTGAATACCCAGACGATATTCGTCGTGAAGTGTTAGGCGTAGTGATGTCGTAAATAGCTGACAGTTGATGATGATTGCCAACGGATAAACAGACAGAAACACTGCTGCAAATTTCAAATCTCTACATAAAGTCCTATGCAAGCTCACAATCTTTTTCCATCACCTGCTAACAGGTGTGATGTATACTTACTTAATGTTATTAGCCAAAATGGTAATACATAAGGAAATAGACCCCTCAGTTGCATCGTTGAATGCCTGGCTCCACGAGTAACATAGCCGCATAGAAATCGACTGTAAAAGAGGACAAAAAGAGAGACAGGATAATCTAGTTGAGCCACGAGGTGCATCTTGTAACTCACCAGGATAATAACATGATAATACACTGCATTTTCATGAGATTAAGTTAACGTTTTAGAATGATTTCCTTAACAATGTCGATTGGTTTTGTAGTTTGCACTTAAATAAAAATAATGCCAGTATTAATAATGTAACCCGTTGGTTGATGCTTAAGTGAGATTGCTTTAAGCAATGGCTATGCGATTACTTTATAGGCATCTTTATTACATTTATATAATATATCCAGACGTACTAACACTGTGCTGTGTAAAGTAATTTAAGTTCTAGGCAAATGGTGCAGATACGTGATGGTAACAAAATCCTATTGCATAAAGTTTTATATCGGGCTTGTTGTACTAACCGGATATCCTCTCGGCTGGCGCATCTTTAATACATATGATATGCAGTTCACTGCCACTTCACTCAGTCACGGGTGGCTGCCATCATGGCGTCTTTAATTAAATACTGATCAACAGAAAAATCGATGATCCTGTTTTATAGCCAACCCTAGGAACATGGCGCGTGTAGGACACAAATATTGGAAATAGACAAATAATCAGACACCATCATAAATGCATAAGTGCATTGACAACTCATCGAAACCAGGAAGCCAATGTGACATAGTACTTATTATTGTCCATTATGCGTCAGACTAGATCATATCGCCGCGGCATCTCCAAATTATCAGCGTATGATATTAAGGTTTCATGTTAGTATTGAGGAGTGATGGCTGGTTGCGAGTGATAGGTTATATTATATTAGCCAGCATATAATATCAGCTTCATGATACTGGCTTTCACCGGTGAGGCATACTACATCAGCGGCAGCAGTATATTGGCCTTCGCACTATTGTATAGCAAAGCATGCAATGCGTAATAAAACAACGCGTATTGCACACATAGGCCATGTTATTGAACTTGTAATCCAAGAACTCTAATTGACGCTCAAAACCAGACTCGACAATTTCACTCTTTCACTCTTCAATGTCTTTTCATTTAATATGTGTATGTATGTTTGTATGTATGTACGTATGTATGTATGTATGTATGTATGTATGTATGTATGTATGTATGTATGTATGTATGTATGTATGTATGTATGTATGTATGTATGTATGTATGTATGTATGTATGTATGTATGTATGTATGTATGTAAGTATGTGTATGTATGTATGTCTGTATGTATGTATGTATGTATGTATGTATGTATGTATGTATGTATGTATGTATGTACGCCATGTATGTATGTATGTATGTATGTATGTATGTATGTATGTATGTATGTATGTATGTATGTATGTATGTATGTATGTATGTATGTATGTATGTATGTATGTATGTATGTATGTATGTATGTATGTATGTATGTATGTATGTATGTATGTATGTATGTATGTATGTATGTATGTATGTATGTATGTATGTATGTATGTATGTCTGTCTGTATGTATGTATGTATGTATGTATGTATGTATGTATGTATGTATGTATGTATGTATGTATGTATGTATGTATGTATGTATGTATGTATGTATGTATGTATGTATGTATGTATGTATGTATGTATGTATGTATGTATGTATGCATGGAAGTATATATGTATATATAATTGCATGCATGTTTGTGTGTTTTGTATGTATCGATGTATTTGCTTGCGCATTTTATGTGTGTGCGTATGTTAGTATGTACATATACATGTGCGATTATATATAAATATATATATATATATTCATATTTATATATATGTATATATGTATATATATATCAATATATATATATATATGTTTATATATGTATATAGATATATATGTATATATGTGTATATATATTTATGTATAAACATAAATTTATTTATACACAATATATATATATATACATATATATATATATATATATATATATATATATATATATATATATATCTATATATATATATCTGTATCTATATATATATATATATATATATATATATATATATATATATATATATATATATATACAATTGAGAGTCGGACTTCGTCTCCATTTCATCAAATTTGTTGACATATAGAGGCTTGAAAATAGATTATTATACGCTCCATCTGATGATACCACTTCTATTACCACAAAATGAATATGTAACTAAACCAAACATCCAAGTACGGCTGTGTCATTGGAGATATGTCGTCATGAAGACAGCAATGCTATCATGGTCTCTTGTTATTGGATGGCATAAACACGGCCTTCACGAGAACCAGCAACTCCAATGTGTGTTTATGACAGACAAGAAGACTTTTGCAGATAGAAGGTCCTGCTCTTTCAGATCGCAGATAATGTCGGGAAGATGTGTGAGTGAGCCCTCGTTGCATAGCTTTAAGTCTTTTAATTCTCCATGGTATCAATCATATTTTAGTTGTATCTCTACCTTAGTGCCAAAGTAATGCCTAAGCTGTGGATCATAACGTTTTGATTCTATTTGCGTAGGCAATGCTTACTGCATGTTGTAACGTCTTCTGGGTTAACTTAATATCGGCGGATCGACATGTTAGTTTGTGAATAGGGAAGCATGAATGTTCTAATAAATTATTGGACGTTTGCTTTTCTTATATATCAAACAGAATCACTGGCGAACAAGCTTTAAATTCTTTTCTGGCAATATTGTACCATCAGTGCTGCCAAAACCCTATAGACGCTCCTGTACGACCTTATCTACACCTGTATGGTCTATATGGCAGCTCGTAGCAAGGAATTTAGTGGAGTGTGAAGTACTGCGCGTTCGTTAGCTTGCTCTATTGTGAATAGGACCCTAGATGAACAAACACTCAAATAACCACTTGACAAACCAGACGAACAAACAGCCAATTAGCACGCCCCACCGCTTACGCGTCCCATTCGATTCACTCTTGCGCATTCGCATAGTAATAGCAGCTCTTTTATAGTCACCATTAACCTGCGATTCCAAGTCATTGACGATATTCGCGTTTATATCTCAGTGGTACGTTCTTAATACTGAGTAAATCGTACACAGGTATTGAGACATCATGCCAAACAAGCCAAAGCGCCAAACGTTCACTACGTTCAAATGTGGAAGTGAATTCATAGCATGTGACTACGCCCCATTAACTACAAACGTTTAGTTGGTTTCAGAAATTCGTTAAATAATAAACCATTTTATCTGAACACGTCGATAAAAACGTGCAAATTTACCAGCATAGCAACAACGCATGTCGGAGTTGTACCAGGAACGGCAGATGCAGTTTTATGTGCTTAACAATCTCTCTTTATCGCATTGTAATCAAGCTAGCTAGAAAACATTAGTCATCAAACGTCACTAAGCATCAACGAGTGCCCGGTGGTCCACAGTACATTCAACGGAGGATCTTGAAAGACTTTATGAACTAGCAAACGCATTTACCGAGTCGTCCTATAAACCATGTGAATACTTCTACCGAGATCATACTCCAGAGTATTTCCGAGACATTCAAGATAATAACGGCGGCATGATGACGACGACAATAAAAGACCTGCATGGGGATCCACGGTCTCCTATCAACGGAACGTTGCCTGGTCTGTTCTTCGGGACAAATGTAGATAACGTATTTGGTGAGCCGTGCACTCCATCTCATTTTGGCCCAAAACGTTTCATTGTAAAGAGGGGTGAATTTGATCTGTGCAATTTGTTCTTCGCCGATTTCTACTGCATTCCTGATCACCAACCTCATTACGTCACGCTGGTAATGACCTCACCTGGATCAGAGGCGGACGCGTTCTGCGTCGAAAACCTTCGTCAATTAGATCGCGAAAATAATAAATTCCTAAGATTTGATCGGTTGCGCAACCTGGAGGTGAATTGCAGCCGTACATGGGTACATGTTTTTTACGCCGACGATATTCAACTGGTAGTAGGTAGTTTTGTAAATGTGGAAACTAAACATCGTGTTCGCCCTCGTGACGCTAAGTCTAAGAATCTAGCCTGTTCTATATGCAACCTTAAACCTCAACAATAACTCGTTCAGTGAATGATTTGATATCTTTAGCACGATTATTATTGAATTTGGTACAACATTGCTTAATCAATCTTGATGTCAATCTGTTCCTCAGCCGTTCCGTAACGCAGATGAATTAAATATTTTATTGATTGAATTCAAAACAGCGCTCCATTTGTTTAGATTCAACGCATAATTCATCAATACAATCATGTATATAAAACCTCAATTGACAAAGTAGTGTTTCAAAGTGTTATGAGAAGTGTGTTTGCTCAATTGCGTGATGACATTGAATGACACTGCAGTGCATATTGTAATGAAAGAAACATTCTAAAGACCTGCGGGTCTACGGACAGTAGCTCCAATATAATGATTTTCTTTTTCTATGATGATGCGAGCTGAACAGCGATTCCATAAAAGTGTCAAATATCATTCCCTTTATTGTAAAATAAATTCGCTGTTACATGTTTTGACATGGCACCGTTTACAGAGCATCGAAAATCTATAGCAAATATGAAATCGCTGTTTCTGAAGGATTGCAACTCATGCGGACTTCCCCTCAACAAACGACAATCAACAAACTATCTAGAACTCTCCCTGAATATGGCGACCAGATGAAGACATACCCTAATTTACATTCGTTATCCATTTGTGGCACACCATAATGGATAACGAATGAGATAATGCACTTGAAGAGGGGGTTCAGCCCCATATGGGCATCATAAAATTCACCGATTTTGGACACTGCGTTCTTTCAAACTAGATCATTTACTCCACCGTCGCCATTGACAGAAATTACGCGAGCGTGCTCGTCCGTCGGATTTCTGTGAAATGTGACCATATTTACAAAACTAAAACTGCAACAAACACATCAGTCTCTCAAAGAGCGTTAATTCGTCGAGGTATATACATCAACAGCAAGATAGCTATTGACTTCACATTGTTCTTGGTATTAGGGAGGTAACGCTAAAAATAACCCAATATATTGGCAAGCAAAGGCCTATATCACTGAAGCAAGTAGCCGTCCTATACAATACAAGACCTCAGCAGATATTCTGCTTTCGTGTTGTTATCGCAAAAACGCTGTGCGCCGTTTAATGGCTGCGCGAAGAAGAAAGGTAAGATGCTGTTGAACCTGAATCACCTTTTGACAACCCATTAGGTAAAATTCAATATAATTTATACGGTAAATTACCAATGAACTGAGTTATGGCTTGGTTTTTAAAATCATAGCTTTGCAAGGTTATGAAGATAAGCATGCGATATCCATTACATATCTTTAGGAACTTATCTTGCATGATGGGTACAATGCAGTAAGCATCGGGGGTCCGTCTGCTTAAAGTAGTCAGCTGACAGTCGGAAGCAAAATCCATGGCTCCAATGTAGAAGCTCATATTAATAACGGTGATGGCAACATCGCCACGAGGCAATGCAGGCGGTTTCATAGTGTTTTTATGGTAACCCTCGCACCATGAGTTCAGATAAGAGATCATGATGCCGGCGCATAAATTAACTCGTCTTCAAAGCACATACCATAGAACTGTAGGTGGTAATATACGCAATATGCTTGCAAAGACTCTGGATTCGTCATTAATTGAATTGTGTGATACAATGAGCTTACCCACAAAGGTGCATCCTTATCAATCATCAGATAATGCACCAATTTCCAATATTTCTACTCGTTAACTCGAACAACCTGAAGCTGCAAGTAGAATATAATCGTTACCTGATAGTCACTGATTCGTGAAAATGTCACAATATTTTGCAATTCACTCCTTATTGTCAATAATTGATATAAGGCGAGAAGCATCATACCATTAACGAGCGCTGATTATTAGATTGGTGCCATCACATGGATCATTATGGTTACCAAGCAATGTGGCGATGTGGCGGACCAAATATCAGGTGTGATGCTTATGCTCATGTAGATCACAGAAATTTGGCGGAAATGTGTAGGAAGCGCATTAAAAAACTCAATTCGCAGCTATGCACATACTCAGTATTCTATACCTGTCTAAGAACCGTGCAATAAACGTGCCGTAACACCAGCATTATATGTACGCCGGTGCTGTCAACCCGACTGCTAACGCATGGGTTATCAACTTTCTAGTGGGATACGGGCAATATCGTGCTGATAACCTGTAAATATCTGCTAGTCATTTATTTCTATCACTGAATAATGCTCCCTACCGATGAAGATGCTATAATTATGCTGACGCTGCATAGTTCTAATCCTGTAAGATAACTCTTGCTGAGATGAAAAGCCAAGATGTGTCGTATAATCCTCGCAACCATCGGACAGAGATAGCATGCATGGATGATCTTCCCCTATCAACATAATTTATTCTTTAGTAACTAACCCTCACCAGTGTTTATAAAGAGGATTTCATTAAGGTAGTTGTGAATGATTTGCCTCGTTTAGATTGAGCTGATTTACAGTGTCAAAAAGATAAATACTGATAATTATAGACAAGCCACCAAGCAAACCTGAGCAAACATCGGACAAGATGGCACCTCAAAAGCAAGGTGGTGATATTAAACATCCTAACATCAAAGCATCAAATACCACCTCTCCAATTAGTAGCGAAGTGATTATAGTGGAGCCACTACTATTTAAATTCGATTCAAGCAAATCCACTAATGTTTAACAGTACGCTGCATTTTCCCAACCACTTAAATGTCAGACCCTAGGCATATCTCAAGCAACACGTGTTCAACTTGTCCGTAGAATGTTTGGAAACACATTTTGAAGAATGAGAACGCTTAATCCTACGTATACACACAGTTTTGAGGTTGGCATAGGTCCGTGTATATGCCAACTTCATTTTTTTCGTTTATCAAAACAAAAACTAAAAAAGAACAAACTCATTTTTCGTTTGGTCAAACGGCAAACGAATGATAGTGTTTTATTGGTACAAGCGGCTATGTTCCGTCCCTTCGACGGTCAGCCCCGGACGTCACTGTATATATTGGTAAAATGACATCTGCAATATGAACATTTTAAAACTTTTTAAAAATCAGTAGGCTGACATCGATTGCTGTCCCACGATACTTAACCAAGAAAGGCGTCGAATGGTGACTTTTAACAGTTGTCCCTTTTCATCAAAAGTTTTCACAAAACAGTATAACATACCGAACAAACACATTGCTGATAAGTACATTACTGACACTTATTACAAAAGCTGGTACTGCGATAGATCCGTTTTTGTCTTTGACGTGGCTCATACCACCGGGTTTACTGCACTTTATAAAAAATTGTACCTTTGGTATGTAAATATTTGTAGCGTCATGATAGCAAAAACTATTGTTAATGACGTAAGAGACGTTGCGTTGTCAACCATAGTCAAACGACGACCGTCAGTTAGACCTAACTCCAGCATCACTTACGTCGAATCTCTCGTGGGTGGTAGACCTGCCCTGACCATCGATGCGTCCTGTAGCATAGAATAAAGGGAAATTGTAGCTAAGAGCGATACTGGATGTCACATTGCTATCATTATGACAAGGGATAGATCGCTTAATAGCGGCTTTCAGTGTTAATGATTGGCAATTCTGTTTACCTTTCACTATTAGCTAAGATTATTAGTATCCATCAACAATTGGGTAGGAATGGTAAAATATTCTTGCAGCGCTAGCTCGGCTATCATAAGCAAAACAATAACCATTTGCCATTATTAAGATTATAACAGCTGGACACGTTCTAGTTGTATGTTTATGCAACTCCTGGACCATAAAGACGCAGGGACTTCGGGATATGATATTGATGTGCTGCTAAATCATTCCGTTATCATATTGTAGGAGCCATTCAAAGTTGAAGCAGAGGGAACAATTTTCAAATGATAAATAACCAAGGGTTCAAAATATATATGGTATATTTCCATCAACGGTTTGATTAATGGTATCAGTGCTACCACAGCCGTGTGTTTAACTTCTTGTGATTCCTGGTACATGGATCTTACACATTTGATGAATCACCTTGTAGCACAGACTGCCATTGTGTCCAATCACAGCTGGCTATAATTCCCCCGGGACACCACAGCCACCAACAGCCGAGCTCCTCGCATATGTACCTACTTAATTATTGTTGCCGGAGGTAGATTAACCCGATTACGTATGTGTCATTATACAACAAATGTCTCAATTGTTGCTCTGTATTTGCTGTGGGATGATCAAATTTGCAAGGAATGGATATTACGAATGTAACGTGCTTAAATGATTTCAGTCAATTCTTTGAGATTGTAGTTTTCGAGCCGATGTGCGCCTTACATTGGGGTGCTCCAAGGCTATTCCTTTGTTAGTCGCCTGTGTCCTGTCTCATTATACTAAGGCTTCAAGTTTATTTCCTTTCTCGCTTATAAGATGCCTTGAATGATGGCGGTCTCTTCATCTTCAGAAAACAGCTGGTCATTCAACTTAGTGCATACTAAATGCAGCAAAGCTGTACTGAGGAATGCCCTATAGTGCTGACCAATACTCTGACATGTAATATGCCGCGTAAAATATTGGTTGGTTTTCGTCAAGGCTGACATTTGCCCTTGCCCTTAACGTTTTAGAATGATTTCCTTAACAATGACGATTGGATTTGTAGTTTGCACTCAAATAAAAATAATGCCAGTATTAATAATGTTACTCTTAGGTTGATCGAAATAGACAAATAATCAGACATCATCATAAATGTATAAGTGCATTGACAACTCATTGAAACCAGGAAGCCAATGTGACATCATAGTATTTATTATTGTCCGTTATGCGTCAGACTAGATCATATCGCCGCGGCATCTCCAAATTATCAGCGTATGATATTAAGGTTTCATGTTAGTATTGAGGAGTGATGGCTGGTTGCGAGTGGCAGGTTATTTTATTTTAGCCAGCATATAATATCAGCTTCATGATACTGGCCTTCATCGGTGATACATATAACATCAATTTTTAACATCAGCGGCAGCTGTATATTGGCCTTCACACTATTGTATAGCAAAGTATGCAATGCGTAATAAAACAACGCGTATTGCATGTATGTATGTGTGTGTTTTGCATGTATCTATGTATTTGCTTACGCATTTATGTGTGTGCGTATGTTAGTATGTACATATGCATGTGCGTATATATATATATATATATATATATATATATATATATATATATATATATATATATGTATATATATATATATACATTCATATTTATATACATTCATATTTATATATATGCATATATATATGTATATATATATAATATATATATATATATATATATATATATATATATATATATATATATATATAAATATATACATCCATATATAATTGAGTCGGACTTCGTCTCCATTTCATCAAATTCGTTGACATATAGAGTCTTGATTATTATACGCTCAACCTGATGATACCACTTCTATTACCACGAAATGAATATGTAACTACACCAAACAACCAGAACGGCTGTGTCATTAGAGATAAGTTGTCATGAAGTCAGCAATGCTATCATTCCCATGTGTGAGTGAGCCCTCGTTGAATAGCTCTAGGTCTTTTAATTCTCCATGGTATCAATCATATTTTTAGTTGTATCTCTACCTTAGTGCCAGAGTAATGCCTAAGCAGTGGATCATAACGTTTTGATTCTATTTGCATAGGCAATGCATACTGCATGTTGTAACGTCTTCGGGGTTAGCTAGATATCGGCGGAACAACATGTTAGTTTGCGAATGGGGAAGCATGAATGTTCTAATAAATTATTGGACTTTTGTTTTTCATATATATCAAACACAATCACTGTCGAACAAGCTTTAAATTCTTTTCTGGCAAGATTGTACCATCAGTCAGTGCTGCCAAAACCCTATAGACGCTCCTGTACGACCTGATCTATACCTGTATGGTCTATATGGCAGCTAGTAGCAAGGAAGTTACTGGAGTGTGAAGTACTGCGCGTTCGTTAACTTGCGATTCCAAGTCATTGAAGATATTCGCGTTTATACCTCTGTGGTAGGTTCTTAATAATGAGTAAATCGTACACTGGTATTGAGAGATAACTAAAGGTTGATATCAAACATTTACGTCAAGGACATCATGCCAAACGAGCAAAAGCACCAAACGTTCACTTCGTTCAAATGTGGAAGTGAATTCATAGCATGTGACTACGCCCCATCAACTACAAACGTTTAGTTGGCTTCAGAAAATCGTTGAATAATACACCATTTCATCTCCACATGTCGATAAAAACGTGCAAATTTACCAGCATAGCAACAACGCATGTTGGAGCTGTACCAGGAATGGCAGATGCAGTTTTATGTGCTTAAAAATCTCTCTTTATCGCATTGTAATCAATGGGATTTCTAGCTAGAAAACATTAGTCATCAAACGTCGCGAAGCATAAACGAGTACCCGGTGATCCACAAATTAACACGACCCTCCGTCACCACCAACCTGAATGTCAAAAAGTTACCTTGGTCCTTGTACGCTCATTTTCGATTGTAGAAGCTCGCGGGCCGATATTGTAAATATACACTGCGATCAATGTACAACAGAGTCCTTATTCCCACCCGATGTTATAGATTTACCTTTGGATCTTGTACGCTCCTTATCGATTCCGTAAACGAACACAGAGATCAATATACCAGCGAGTCAATCAGCACACATTCTATTGAATATCAAACAGTTTGTGTGTTCGAGCGTAGTACTGGTAGTTTTTGGCAATATGAGGACGTTTTAATGGGCTCACTGCGCCGTTTAAGATGGCTGGAAGCCAAGGTAAGTTATTCCGCATTGTTTGAGGTTTAACCAAACATTTGACACCATTCATTATATCACCATTGACAAACCGATTAGTTATTCAACGTATGTTATTCATACAATGTCTGTCAATAGCAGTACATTCAACGGAGGATCTTGAAAGACTTTATGAACTAGCAAACGCATTTACCGAGTCGTCCTATAAACCATGTGAATACCTCTATCGAGATAATACTCCAGAGTATTTCCACGACATTCAAGATAACAACGGCGGCATGATGACGACGACAATAAAAGACCAGCATGGGGATCCACGGTCTCCTATCAACGGAACGTTGCCTGGTCTGTTCTTCGGGACAAATGTAGATAACGTATTTGGTGAGCCGTGCACTTCATCTCATTTTGGCCCAAAACGGTTCATTGTAAAGTGTGGTGAATTTGATCTGTGCAATTTATTCTTCGCCGATTTCTACTGCATTCCTTATCACCCACCTCATTATGTCACGCTGGTAATGACCTCACCTGGATCAGAGGCGGACGCGTTCTGCGTCGAAAACCTTCGTCAATTAGATCGCGAAAATAATAAATTCTTAAGATTTGATCGGTTGCGCAACCTGGAGGTGAATTGCAGCCGTACATGGGTACATGTTTTTTACGCCGACGACATGCAACTGGTAATGGGTAGTTTTGTAAATGTGTAAACTAAACATCGTGTTCGCCCTCGTGACGCTAAGTCTAAGAATCTAGCATGTTCTATGTACAACCTTAAATCTCAACAATAACTTGTTCACTGAATGATATGATGTCTTTAGCACGATTATTAATGAATTTGGTACAACCTTGCTTAATCAATCTTGATGTCAATCTGTTCCTCAGCCGTTCGTAACGCAGATGAATTAAATATTCTATTGATTGAATTCATCACAGCGCTCCATTAGTTTAGATTCAACGCATGATTCATCAATACAATCATGTATATAAAACCTCAATTGACAAAGTAGCGTTTCAAAGTGTTATGAGAAGTATGTTTGTTCAATTGCGTGATGACATTGAATGACACTGCAGTGCATGATGTCATGAAAGAAACATTCTAAAGACCTGCGTGTCTTCGTACCGTAGCTCCAATATAATGATTGTCTTTTTCTATGATGGTGCGAGCTGAACAGCGATTCCATAATAGTGTCAAATATCATTCCCTTTATTGCAAAATAAATTCGCTGTTACAGGTTTCGACATGGCACCGTTTACTGAGCATCGAAAATCTATAGCAAATATGAAATCGTTGTTCCTGAAGGATCGCAACTCATGCGGACTTCCCCTCAACAAACGACGATCAACAAACTATCTACAACTCTCCCTGAATATGACGACCATGTCAAGACATACCCTAATTTACATTATGATGACAGCATTCGTTATCCATTGGTGGCACGCCATAATGGATAACGAATGAGATAATGCTCTTGAAGAGGGGGTTCAGCCCCATATGGGCATCATAAAATTCACAGATTTTGGACACTGCGTTCTTTCAAAATAGGTCATTTACTCCACCGTCGCCATTGTCAGAAATTAAGCGTGCGTGCTCGTCCGTCGGATTTTTGTGAAATGTGACCATATTTACAAAACTAAAACTGCAACAAACACATCAGTCTCTCAAAGAGCGTTAATTCGTCGAGGTATACACATCAACAGCAAGATAGCTATTGACTTCACATTGTTCTTGGTATTAGGGAGGTAACGTTTAAAATAACCCAATATATTTGCAAGCAAAGGCCTATATCCCTGAAGCAAGTAGCCGTCCTATCCAATACAAGACCTCAGCAGATATTCTGCTTTCGTGTCGTTATCGCAAAAGCGCCTTGCACCATTTAATGGCTGCGCGAAGACGAAAGGTAAGATGCTGTTGAACCTGAATCACCTTTTGACAACCCATTATGCAAAATTCAATATAATTTATACGGTAAATTACCAAAGAACGGAGTTAACGCGTAGTTTTAAAATCATAGCTTTGCAAGGTTATGAAGATAAGCATGCGATATCCATTACATATCTTTAGGAACTTATCTTGCATGATGGGAACAATGCATTAAGCATCGGGTGTCCGTCTGCTAAAAGTAGTCAGCTGACAGTCGGAAGCAAAATCATTGATATAATTGATATAAGGCGAGAAGCATCATACCATTAACGAGCGCTGATTATTAGATTGATGCCATCACATGGATCATTATGGTTACCATGCAATGTCGCGATGTGGCAGACCAAATATCAGGTGTGACGCTTATGCTCATGTAGATCACAGAAATTTGGCGGACATGTGTAGGAAGCACGTTAAAAAACTAAATTCGCAGCTAGGCACATACTCAGTATTCTATACCTGTCTAAGAACCGTGCGATAAACGTGCCGTAACACCAGCATAATGTGTACGCCGGTGTTGTCAACCCGACTGCTAACGCATGGGTTATTAACCTTCTAGTGGGATACGGGCAATATCGTGCTGATAACCTGTAAATGTCTGCTAGTCATTTATTTCTATCACTGAATAGTGCTCCCTACAGATGAAAATGCTATAGTTTTGCTGACGCTGCATATTTCTAATCCTGTAAGATAACTCTTGCTGAGATGAAAACGCCCAGATGTGTCGTATAATCCTCGCAACCATCGGACAGAGATAGCAAGCATGGATGACCTTCCCCTATCAACATAATTTATTCTTTAGTAACTAGCCCTGCAAAAATTCACCAGTGTTTATAAAGAGGATTTTATTAAGGTAGTTGTGAATGATTTGCCTCGCTTATATTGAGCTGATTTACATTGTCAAAAAGATAAATACTGATAATTATAGACAAGCCACCAAGCAAACCTGAGCAAACATCGGACAAGATGGCACCTGAAAAGCTAGGTGGTGATATTAAATATCCTAACATCAAAGCATTAAATATCACCTCTCCAATTAGTAGCGAAGTGATTATAGTGGAGCCACTACTATTTAAATTCGATTCAAGCAAATCCACTAATGTTTAACAGTACGCTGCATTGTACCCACCCCTTAAATGTCAGACCATAGGAATATCTCAAGCAACACGTGTTCAACTTGTCCGTAGAATGCTTGGAAAAACATTTTGAAAAATGAGAACGCTTAATCGTACGTACAGTTTTGAGGTTGGCATAGGTCCTTGTAAAGTTAAGTGTTAGAAAATTCCGATGGATTCTACAACCCTAATAAACAGTACGTCCTAGTTTACTGCGCAATCCTGTGGTAAAGCCCCCTCTCTTGTTGAATGGTCAAGAATGATAATTGTCATGGTAAGACTTGGGAATCAGAGGTGCTTTCACGTCCGGTGATTGATAACCGACTTAAATTACTATTCAAACTTACCAAAAGTATTAAGCTGGACAGATATGCCGGACAAATTTTATTTGTGGGTGACTGTGTGTAGATGGGGAAGGATGATAGGCGGAGGGAGTGGGTTCTTACCTGCCGCAGCATAAATCCTTTTGAAGCAATATGACAACCACACAACTGATTGTACATCAAACGCTCATGTCTGACAGCTCCCTGAGACGAGAGGCCAGTTGAAAATAATTACGTGTTGACACAACTGAACAGTTATGTATTCTTTGTTGTGGGATGTGAATAGAGATAACCACATCAGTCGAGAACGTAGTAATAGGCAATGTCAACCGCATTCGCTCTCAAATACTTTATTTTATCATTGTACCACATTTTGTGTTCTCGGAGGCGAGGCATATGCTTCTTGATAGCATAAAATGTATCAAATCAGACGCAAACGACTTTCCGAATCATTATATGTACAGGCAGCAAATATTACCACACTGAATTAATATGCCACTGGTTGTATATATGCTACCATATACGCGCGTAAAATACACATTGATATTTGCAATGAATTAACATGTATGTTTCTATTGGCTTTCATCGGCGCAATAACTATACTTGCTATTTTTACCTACCGGAAGGCTAATTATAGCTCACAGTCAGGTGGCTGTTATATTCCAATAGATAATAGTATCCACAGACACGAAGTAAACCATATAATATTCTTCAATGAATGTTTATATAGATAGTATAGATAGTTGGAACATTGTAACACGAACAACGACACATTCCATAAGTCGGATTTACTCATTTATATGAAGGTTGACCATTACACTTAAACCCTTCCCAAAATGAACGAGACACTTGTTACGGACTGATGGAAGCCATGAATGCCAATATACGGCCTCATCGGGAAGTTATTTGTGAATTATGATGATTGGCAGCGTGTTGTGAATACCCAGACGATACACGTCGTGAGGTGTTAGGCGTAGTGATGTCATAAATGGCTGACCGTTGATGATGATTGCAAACGGGATAAACAGACAGCAAAACTGCTGCAGAATTCGAATCTTTACATACAGTCCTATGCAAGCTCAGAATCTTTTTCTGTTACCTGCTAACAGGTGTGATGTATACTTACTTAATGCTATTAGCCAAGATAGTAATAGATAAAGGAATGGACCCCCTTCAGTTGCATCGTTCAATGCCTGGCTCCATGAGTAACATATCTGCATAGCAGCAGACTGTAAAAGAGGACAAAAGGAGCGACAGGATATTTCCGTAATCTAGTGGACCCATGAGGTCCATCTTTTATCTCACGTACGATAATACCATGATAATACACTGACTTGTTAATGAGATTAATATATCGTTTTTGAATGATTTCCTTAACAGTCACGCTTGGTTTTGTAGGGTGCACTCAATTCAAAATAATACCAATATAAATAAAGTAACACGTTGATCGCTGCTTAAGTATGATTGCTGTAAGCAATGGCTATTCGATAATTTAAGTTCTTGACAAATGGTACAGACACTAAATCTTTGGTAGCCACATCTAATTGCATGAAGCTATATCGGGCTTGTTGTACTAACCGGATATCTTCTAAGCTGGTGCATCTTTAATACATATGATATTTAATTCACTGCCATCCCACTCAGTCATAGATGTCTGCCATCAAGTAGATGAACCAACTTACTCGGAGGCGTATTTAATTAAATACTAACCAACAGAAAAATGATCCTGTTTTATAGCCGTCTCAAGGAACATGGCGCGTGTAGGACACAAATATTGGAAATAGACAAATAATCAGACACCATCATAAATCCATAAGTGCCTTAACAACTTATCAAAACGAGGAAGCTAATGTGACATCATAGTATTACTGTCCCTTATGCGTCAGACTAGACCATATAGCAGCTTCATCTCCACATTATCAGCGTGTGATAATTAGGTATCATGTTAATTTTGCGGAGTGATTGCTGGTTGCCAGTAGTAGGTTATATTATTTTAGCCAGCCTATGATATAAATTTCATGATACTGGCTTTTATTAGTGATGCTTACTTCACCAACGTTTATCATCAGCGGCAGCATAAGTATATTGGCCTTTGCACTGTTGTATAGCAAGGTATGCAATGCGTAATAATACAACGCGTATTGCACACAAAAGCATCACGTATGCTGCGGGAAAGAGAGGCCAGAACAACTTTTGATTATATGAATGGTACCCCAAGTTCGCATTCGGATAGGCATGACAAACATCTTCAAACGGTTTCATAGACGACTAATTGGCTAAACGATTGATGAATGGGGTACATCACCGTAGTAGTGAGGTATAGCATGCAACCGAATATGGACATTAGCTATGCGTTTATAACCACATGTTTGGATGATAAAGTATTATTTAGCAGCAACACCAAGAAGAACATTGACTATCAAGTGAAAGTAATTAGGCATTAATCCGAATGAAAGCGTTATTATTAATTGTCTGAACCATATAGCGAGATTCATATCAGCTTGAAAACAAATTGGTGACACTCGCTGCCGATACATTTTACCAGCAGCTCTTTGAGGTAGCAGGTTGCCCTTACCAGCATTACATACGAGGGGCTGGGTGTAATTAAATGTGACCCAGACGAAGCAATTTGTGGTTAAAGTGATATTACAGCGAATAATATTATTGCGTTTGATAAATCTATCGAAGATAACTCGGTTCGAATAAACACATACTTTTAAAAAAACCATGCGTTCCCCGCCGCTGGGCGAGGCCATGTTGGTTTGCACACTTTAGTGGCGTAACAATGCACTCAGCGACGCTGTTTACGGTATGCTGTTCTGCTCACACTGCTCTTGCTGAGAAAGGCACAAAGTGTCGTCGCAGTTAAATTGGGTTTCTCACAGTAAAATGGTGCATTGTGTTGCCATTGGGTGTAACAACCACCAAAAAGATTTGAAGGGGGTAATTGTCTTCTGCAGGTTGCCTAAAGACGCCAAGCTTCTATAATGTGGTTATCGAAGTTGAAGAGACATAATTCTCCCAATCATGACAATGCCCGCGTTTGTTTGTAGCAAACACTTTACAACCTATGGTTTTAAACACGATATGCCACTATGGCTTTCACGAGGAAAGACAAGAGACATATGATGAAAAGTTCATTTCCAGCAGTGAAATACGATGCGAGGTGCTGATAACCATGATAGGAAAATGATCAATTGCAAGTCGGACATTTTGTGATTTGGCGATGTACATTCTTTTTGATTTCCACAGCACGACATGTACATTCTTTAAGTCGGATCCAGTATCCACAGTCGTCCCAATACAACAGTCTGACACACACCAAATGGTAGGTAGTGTTCACAGCTGCCGTTAGTCTCCATGTAATTGAACTTGTAATCCCAGAACCCGAATCGATATCATGCAAATTCCGCGCTCCAATCAAGACTCGACAGTTTCACTCTTTCACTCATCAATATCTATTCATGTAATGTATGTATGTATGTATGTATGTATGTATGTATGTATGTATGTATGTATGTATGTATGTATGTATGTATGTATGTATGTATGTATGTATGTATGTATGTATGTATGTATGTATGTATGTATGTATGTATGTATGTATGTATATGTATGTATGTATGTATGTATGTATGTATGTATGTATGTATGTATGTATGTATGTATGTATGTATGTATGTATGTATGTATGTACGTATGTACGTATGTACGTATGTACGTATGTACGTATGTACGTATGTACGTATGTACGTATGTATGTATGTATGTATGTATGTATGTATGTATGTATGTATGTATGTATGTATGTATGTATGTATGTATGTATGTATGTATGTATGTATGTATGTATGCATGTATGTATGTATGTATGTATGTATTTATGCATGTATGTATGCATGTATGCATGTATGCATGTATGTATGTAAATATGTATTTATGCATGTACGTGCGTATGTATGTATGTGTGTGTATGTATGTTTATATGTATGTTTGTATGTATGTATGCATGAATGCATATATGTATATATACTTGCATGCATATTTGTGTGTTTTGCATGAACCTAAGTATTTGTTTACGCATTTATGTGTGTGCGTACGTTTATATGTATATATGGATGCGCATATATACATACAAACATATATATATATATATATATATATATATATATATATATATATATATATATATATATATATATATATATATATATATATATATATATATATATATATATATATATATATATATATATATATATATATATATATCAACTGTACAAAAGCACTTGCTCTTATTGCATAGCCATGGAAACTTGTAGAAGGGATAGATAATCAGAGTTGAATGGAGATACAAGCGAGGGAGTGAAATAGAACATGCAAATAAAACGAGGGAACATTACGTTTTCAACACTTAATGCCGTCCTTTCCAGATGATGAGTCGGACTTGGTTTCCCTATCATCACATTTGTTGACATATAGAAGCTCAAAACAGATTATTATATGCTCAACCTGATGACAGCAGTTCTATAACCACGAAATGAATATGTACCAACACCGAACATAAGTACGGCTGTTTCATTGGCGATAAGTTGGAATGCGGTCAGCAATGCTGTCACTGCCATGGTCTATTGTTATTGGATGACATAACCACGACCGTCACGAGAACCGACAACTCCCATGTGTCTGTATTGCAGGCAAGAAGACCTATTTGTAGATAGGAGGTCCTGCTCTATAAGATCGCAGATAATGTCAGTCAGATGTGTGAGTGAGCCCTCTTTGCATAGCTCTGAGCCTTTAAATATTACATGATATCATTATTTTTAGTTGTATCTCTACCTTCGTGTCAGATTTATGCCTAAGCTATCGATCATAACGTTTTAATTCTATTTGCGTAGGTAATGCGTATTGGATGTCGTAACGACTCATTGAGTTAACTAGATATTGACGGATCGACATATTAGTTTGTGAATGGGGAAGTATGAATGTTCAAATCTCTATGTCTTATAAATTATTGGACCTATGTTTTTCTTATATATCAAACGCAATCACTGGTGAAAAAACTTTAAATTCTTTTCTGGCAATATTGTATGGTCAGTCAGTGCTGTCAAAACGCTATAGACGCTCGTGCACGACCTTATCTATACCTCTTTGGTATCGGTCGCGTTCATCAAAGCGACACAGGTGTGCTAGCTCTTAACTTGCTTTATTGTGAATAGGACCCCAGATGGACGAACACTCAAATAACCACTTGACAAACAAGACGAACAAACAGCGACACAGCCCTTCAATAAGCATGCCCCAACCACTTACGCGTCACTCTTGCGCATTTGCTGAGTAATAGCAGCTCTATTATAGTCACCATTAACCTGCGATTCCAAGCCACTTACGATATCCTTTTAACGCCTCTGCGGTAGGTTGTTGATATTGAGTGAATCGTGCACTATTATTGTGAGATAACTAAAGCTTGATATTTTTACATTTACGTATAGGACATTATGAGAAACGAGCAAAAGCGCTAAACGTTCATTACGTTTGATGTGGATGTAAGTTCATGTGACTACGCCCCATTAACTAAAAACGTTTAGTTGTTTTCCTTAAGCGATAAATAATACATAATCACGTCGATACAAACGTGCACTCTTATCAGCATAGGAAAAAAAAACATGTTAGAGATGTACCAGGAACTGCAGATCCGGTTTCCACGTGCTTAACTGCCTTCCATTGTAATCAGTGGAATCCCTAACTAGAAAAAATTAGTCATCAAATGTCACTAAGCATCAACGAGTGCCCGGTGATATTGTAAATATACACTGAGATCAATGTACAACAAGGTCTATACTCCCAGACTATGTTATTGATTTACCTTTGGATCTTGTACACTCCTTATCGATTCTAGTAACATGCTTATCGATTCCGTAAACGAACACAGAGATCAATATACCAGCGAGTCAATCAGCACACATTCTATTGAATATCAAACAGTTTTTGTGTGTTCGAGCTTAGTACTTGTAATTTTGGCAATATGAGTACGTTTTAATGGGCTCACTGTGCTGTTTAAGATGGCTGAATGCCAAGGTAAGTTACTTTCTATCGTTTAAGGTTAAACGCATACAAATATTTGCCACGATTCCTTATATCACCATTGACAAACAGATCAGTTATTCAACATTTGTTAATCATATAATGTTTATCATTTAGCAGTGCATTCGAAGGAGGATCTTGAAAGACTTTATGAACTAGCAAACGCATTTACCGAGTCGTCCTATAAGCCATGTGAATACTTCTATCGAGATAATACTCCAGAGTATTTCCGAGACATTCAAGATAACTATGGCGGCATGATGATAATGAAAATGAAAAACCAACATGGGGATCCACGGTCTCCTATCAACGGAACATTGCCTGGTCTGTTCTTCGGGACAAATGTAGATAAGGTATCTGGTGAGCCGTGCACTCCATCTCATTTTGGCACAAAACGTTTCATTGTAAAAAGTGGCATATTCGATCTGTGCAATTTGTTCTTCGCCGATTTCTACTGCATTCCTGATCACCTCATTACGTCACTCTGGTAATGACCTCACCTGGATCAGAGGCGGACGCGTTTTGCATCGAAAACCTTCGGCAATTAGATCGCGAAAATAATAAATTCTTAAGATTTGATCGGTTGCGCAACCTGGAGGTGAATTGCAGTCGTACATGGGTACATGTTTTTTACGCCGACGACATTCAACTGGTAGTAGGTAGTTTTGTAAATGTGGAAACTAAACATCCTGTTCGCCCTCGTGACGCTAAGTCTAAGAATCGAGCCTGTCCTATATGCAACCTTAAACCTCGAAAATAACTCGTTCAGTGAATGATTGGATGTCTTTAGCACGATTATTATTGAATTTGGTACAATCTTGCTTAATCAATCTTGATGTCAATCTATTCCTCGGCCGTACCGTAACGGAGGTTGATTAAATATTATATTGATTGAATTCTTCACAGCGTTACCTTCAACGCATGATTCACCAATACAATCATGTATACAGAACCTCAATTTACAAACTAGCGTTTCAAAGTGTTATGAGAAGTATGTTTGTTCAATTGTGTGATGACATTGAATGACACTGCAGTGCATGATGTCATGAAAGAAGCATTCTAAAGGTCTGCAGGTCTATTGTTTTGGACCGGAGCTCCAATATAATGATTGTCTTTTTCTATGATGATGCGAACTGAACAGCGATTCCATAACAGTGTCACATAGCATTCCCTTTCATGCAAAATCAATTCGCTGTTACAGGTTTAGACATGGCACTGTTTACTGAGCATCGGAAATCTAAAGCAAATATGAAATCGTTGTTCCTGAAGGACCGCAACTCACTTGTGACTTCCCCTCAACAAACGACGATCAGCGAACTATCTAGAACTCTTTCCAAATATGGCGACCAGATTATGACATACCCTAATTTACATTATGAAGACATCATAGTACAGTTTCCATTTGTGGCACGCCATAATGGATAACTTATGAGATAATGCACTTGAAGAGGGGGTTCAGCCCTATAAGGGCATCATAAAGTTCACAGAATTTAGACACTGCAATCTTTCAAAATAGATCATTTACTCGACCCTCGCAATTGTCAGAAATTACGCATGCGTGCTCGTCCGTCGGATTTTTGTGAAATGTGACCATATTTACATACAACGTCATACATGTCATACATATACTAAAACTGGGCACGCATTGTTCTTAAAATAGCCCAATATATTGCAAGCAAACGATGTCAGCCTGTGCCAATGCCTGATCTTCTCTATGATCTCAATGCATAAATAATTAAACACAAAGTCATAATTCAATGCATTGATTGCTGGTTACTTAACATTTCATCTATTGCTTCGCACAAAAATATAAGAAATATGTTTTTGTAGTACGCTGATGCAGAGAGAGAAAAAACATCTTCGTTTATAAACACATGCGTGTCATATCGGATCAGCAACTACGTGGCATTACTCATACCATGGACGATCAACCTTCCACTGCTTAAAAACCTTATGTCGTTCTGTAAATGTGTAGGAAGTACGTTTAAAAGCTGGATTTGAATTTATGCACATACTCAGTATTCTATCCCTGTCTAAGTACTGTGCGATAAACGTGCCGTAATGCCAGCATAATGTGTACGTCTGTGTTGTCAACCCGACTCCTAATGCATGGGTTATTTAGCTTCTAGTGAGAAATGGGCAAAATCGTGCCGATAACCTATAAATATCTACTAGACATTTATTTCTATCACTGACGTGCGCTCTCTCGAGATGAAGATCCTATAGTTTTGCTGACGCTGCATATTGTCTTTTCTAGTCTTGTAAGATAACTCTTTCTGAGATGAAAAACGCCCAGATGTGTCTTATAATCCTGGTTACCATCGGACAGAGATAGTTTAGTATGGCTGACCTTCCCCTGTCAACATGATTTATTATTTAGTAATTAACCCTGCAAATATTTCACCAGTGTTTATAAAGAGGATTTCATTAAGGTATTTGTGAATGCTTTGCCTCACTCATATCAGGCTTATATATAGAGCCAATAAGATAAATACTAATAACTATAGACTAGCCACAAAGCAAACTTGAGCGAACATCTGGCAAGATGGCACCTGAAAGCAAGGTAGTGATATTGAACATCCGAATATTAAAGCATACGTGCACGCTGTACCTGTGTGTCATCTCAGAATCATGTTATAAGACAGATTGAAAAATTGCATCTGTTTTAACCAATATCACCTGTCCAATTAGTGGCGAAGTGTATATAGTGGAGCCAATACTATTAAAATTCGATACAATTCAGTTCAAGCAAATCCACTTATATTTAACAGTACGCTGCATTTCCCCCACCCCTTTAATGTCAGACCTTAGGAATATCTTAAGCAACACGTGTTCAACTTGTCCATAGAATGCTTGGAAACATATTTTGAAGAATGAGAACGCTTAATCGTACGTATACACACAGTTTTGAGGTTGGCATAGGTCCTTATATATATATGCATATATATATGCATATATGTATATGCCATCTTCATGTTTTTCGTTTATCAAAACAAAAACTAAAAAAGAACAAACTCATATTTCATTTGATGGAACGGAAAGGAATGATAATGTTTTATTGGTACAAGCGGCTATGTTTCGTCCCATCGACGGTCAGCCCCGGACGTCACTGTATATATTGGTAAAATGATATCTGCAATACGAAACTTTTTAAAAATCAGTAGGCTGACATCGATTACTGTCCCACGATACTTAACCAAGAAAGGAGTCGAATGGTGATTTCTAACAGTTGTCCCTTTTCATCAAAAGTTTTCACAAAACATTATTACAAACCTAACAAACACATTGCTGATATGTACAATACTGACACTTATTACAAAAGCTGGTACTGCGATAGATCCGTTTTTGTCTTTGACGTGGTTCATACCACCGGGTTCACTGCACTGTATAAAAAATGGTACATTTGGTTTGTAAATATTTGTAGCTTCATAATGGCTATTGTTT
Organism: Urechis unicinctus; assembly: GCA_034190875.2. Taxonomy (NCBI): domain Eukaryota; kingdom Metazoa; phylum Annelida; class Polychaeta; order Xenopneusta; family Urechidae; genus Urechis; species Urechis unicinctus. The sequence continues at coordinate 1,633,188 of CM067358.1, read as the reverse complement.
ATGACGTAAGAGACGTTGTGTTGTCAACCATAGTCAAACGACGACCGTCCGTTAGACCTAACTCTAGCATCACTTACGTCGAATCTCTCGGGGGTGGTAGACCTGCCCTGACCATCGATGCGTCCTGTAGCATAGAATAAAAGGAAATTGAACCTAAGAGCGATACTGAATGTCACACTGCTATCATTATGACGAGGGGTAGATTGCTTAATAGCGGCTTTCAGTGTTAATGATTGGCAATTCTGTTTACCTTTCACTATAAGCTTAAATTGTTTTTATCCATCAGCAAATGGGTAGATTTAGTAAAATATTCTCGCAGTGCTACTTTAGATATCACAAGCAAAATAATGGCCATTTGCCATTAGTGAGATTATAACAGTTGGACACGTTCTAATAGGTGTAAGAAGTCAGGCTTCACAACAACAGTTGTATGTTTATGCAACTCCTGGATCTTAAAGACGCAGGGACTTCGGGATATGATATAGTTGTGCTGCTAAATCATTCCGTTATCATATTGTAGGAGCCATTCAAAGTTGAAACAGAGGGAACAATTTGCAAATGATAAACAACTGATGGTTCACTCATATATATGGTTTATTTCTATCAACGGTTTGATTACTGATGCCTGGGCTACCAAACAAGTGTGTAACCCTTTACGATTCCTGGTGCATGGATCTCATACATTTGATGAATCACCTTTGTAGCATAGACTTACATTTTGTCGTATTACAGCAGGCTATAATCCCACTCAGGACAGCACAGCCACCAACAGCCGTGCTCCTCGCATATGTACCTACTTAATTATTGTAGCCAGATGTAGAATGATCCGATTACACGAGTGTCATTATATAACAACTGTCATAATTGTGGCTCTGTAATTACTGTAGAACGATCAAATGTGCAAGGAATGAATAATATGTAGGTACCGTGCTTAAATGCTTTCAGTCAATTATTGGAGGTTGTTGCATTCGAACCGATATGCAGTTTACATTGGGGTGCGCCGAGGTTATTACTTTGTTAGTCGCCTGTGTCCTGTCTTGGTATACTACTGATTTATGTCTATTTCCTCTCTCGCTTCTCAGATTCCCTGCATGGTGGACTTCTCATCATCTTAGTGCATACTAAATGCAGCCAAGCTGTATTAAAGAATACACTATAGGGCTAGACAAATATTCTAACATGTAATATGCCGCGTACAATATTGGTGGGTTTTCGTAACAGTTGACATTTGCCCTCGTTCTGGACAGCCGCTGTCTGAGAGACCTAGAGCATTGACTTGACGTGCATGGAATACATCAGTGGTAGGTTGCCATGCTGCATCGTTAGCTGTCCAATGTCAATGCCGAGTATTACGAGTTTCTGTTATGGATATGATGAAGGAAGGGGTGTAGGATGAAGCAACGGCTTACCCTCTATAACAGCCATATGATCTATATATAATGCTGGAGTTGTTTGGTTGTGTACTTGTGTTAATGCTTTTGTCGGTGCTCGTACATTTTATATGCGGTTAAATAAGTCGGATTCCTTCATTTATATGACGGTTGGCCATTACACTTAAACCCTTCCCAAATTAAATGAGGCACTTGTTACGGACTGATACAAACCATGAATGCCAATATAAGACCTCGCTGGGATGTGATTTGTGAATTATGATGATTGGCAGCGTGTTGTGAATACCCAGACGATATACGTCGTGAAGTGTTAGGCGTAGTGATGTCGTAAATAACTGATGATGATGTTATTGGCAACTTGTGATCCAAGAACTCTAATTGATACCATAAAAATACAACGCTCAAAACCAGACGCGACAATGTCGCTCATATAGAGGCTTGAAAACAGATTATTATACGCTCCATCTGATGATTCCACTTCTATTACCATAAAATGAATATATAACTACATCAAACATCCAAGTACGGCTGTGTCATTGGAGATATGTTGTCATGAAGACAGCAATGCTATCATTCCCATAGTCTCTTGTTATTGGATGGCATAAACACGGCCTTCACGAGAACCAGCAACTCCAATGTGTGTTTATGACAGACAAGAAGACTTTTGCAGATAGGAGGTCCTGCTCTTTCAGATTGCAGATAATGTCGGGAAGATGTGTGAGTGAGCCCTCGTTGCATAGCTTTAAGTCTTTTAATTCTCCATGGTATCAATCATATTTTTAGTTGTATCTCTACCTTAGTGCCAAAGTAATGCCTAAGCTGTGGATCATAACGTTTTGATTCTATTTGCGTAGGCAATGCTTACTGCATGTTGTAACGTCTTCGGGGTTAACTTGATATCGGCGGATCGACATGTTAGTTTGTGAATGGGGAAGCATGAATGTTCTAATAAATTATTGGACTTTTGTTTTTCTTATATATCAATCACAATCACTGGCGAACAAGCTTTAAATTCTTTTCTGGCAATATTGTACCATCAGTGCAGCCAAAACCCTATAGACGCTCCTGTACGACCTTATCTACACCTGTATGGTCTATATGGCAGCTCGTAGCAAGGAATTTAGTGGAGTGTGAAGTACTGCGCGTTCGTTAGCTTGCTCTATTGTGAATAGGACCCTAGATGAACAAACACTCAAATAACCACTTGACAAATCAGACGAACAAACAGCCAATTAGCACGCCCCACCACTTACGCGTCCCATTCGATTCACTCTTGCGCATTCGCAGAGTAATAGCAGCTCTTTTATAGTCACCATTAACCTGCGATTCCAAGTCATTGACGATATTCGCGTTTATATCTCAGTGGTACGTTCTTGATACCGAGTAAATCGTACACAGGTATTGAGACATCATGCCAAACAAGCCAAAGCGCCAAACGTTCACTACGTTCAAATGTGGAAGTGAATTCATAGCATGTGACTACGCCCCATTAACTACAAACGTTTAGTTGGTTTCAGAAAATCGTTAAATAATACACCATTTCATCTACACACGTCGATAAAAACGTGCAAATTTACCAGCATAGCAACAACGCATGTCGGAGTTGTACCAGGAACGGCAGATGCAGTTTTATGTGCTTAACAATCTCTCTTTATCGCATTGTAATCAATGGGATTTCTAGCTAGAAAACATTAGTCATCAAACGTCACTAAGCATCAACGAGTGCCCGGTGATCCACAATTTAACACGACCCTCCGTCATCACCAACCTGAATGTCAAAAAGTTACCTGGGTCCTTGTACGCTCGTTTTCGATTGGAGAAGCTCGCGGGCCGATATTGTAAATATACACTGAGATCAATGTACAATCAGAGTATTTATTCCCACCCGATGTTATAGATTTACTTTTGTATCTTGTACGCTCTTTATCGATTCGAGTATCGCGCTGATCGACTCCGTAAACGAACGCAGAGATCAATATACCAGCGAGTCAATCAGCACACATTCTATTGAATATCAAACAGTTTGTGTTCGAGCGTAGTACTGGTAGTTTTTGGCAATATGAGTCCGTTTTAATGGGCTCACTGCGCCGTTTAAGATGGCTGGAAGCCAAGGTAAGTTATTCCGCATTGTTTGAGGTTTAACCAAACATTTGACACCATTCATTATATCACCATTAACAAACGGATTAGTTATTCAACGTATGTTATTCATACAATGTCTGTCAATAGCAGTACATTCAACGGAGGATCTTGAAAGACTTTATGAACTAGCAAACGCATTTACCGAGTCGTCCTATAAACCATGTGAATACTTCTATCGAGCTAATACTCCAGAGTATTTCCGAGACATTCAAGATAATAACGGCAGCTTGATGACGACGACAATAAAAGACCAGCATGGGGATCCACGGTCTCCTATCAACGGAACGTTGCCTGGTCTGTTCTTCGGGACAAATGTACATAAGGTATCTGGTGAGCCGTGCACTCCATCTCATTTTGGCCCAAAACGTTTCATTGTAAAGAGTGGTGAATTTGATCTGTGCAATTTGTTCTTCGCCGATTTCTACTGCATTCCTGATCACCAACCTCATTACGTCACGCTGGTAATGACCTCACCTGGATCAGAGGCGGACGCGTTCTGCGTCGAAAACCTTCGTCAATAAGATCGCGAAAATAATAAATTCTTAAGATTTGATCGGTTGCGCAACCTTGAGGTGAATTGCAGCCGTACATGGGTACATGTTTTTTACGCCGACGACATTCAACTGGTAATGGGTAATTTTGTAAATGTAGAAACTAAACGTCGTGTTCGCCCTCGTGACGCTAAGTCTAAGAATCTAGCCTGTTCTATATGCAACCTTAAACCTCAACAATAACTCGTTCAGTGAATGATTTGATATCTTTAGCACGGTTATTATTGAATTTGGTACAACCTTGCTTAATCAATCTTGATGTCAATCTGTTTCTCAGCCGTTCCGTAACGCAGATGAATTAAATATTCTATTGATTGAATTCATCACAGCGCTCCATTTGTTTAGATTCATCGCATGATTCATCAATACAATCATGTATATAAAACCTCAATTGACAAACTAGTGTTTCAAAGTGTTATGAGAAGTGTGTTTGCTCAATTGCGTGATGACATTGAATGACACTGCAGTGCATGATGTCATGAAATAAACATTCTAAAGACCTGCGGGTCTACGGACCGTAGCTCCAATATAATGATTGTCTTTTTTTATGATGATGCGAGCTGAACAGCGATTCCATAAAAGTGTCAAATATCCCTCCCTTTATTGTAAAATAAATTCACTGTTTCAGGTTTTGACATGGCACCGTTTACTAAGCATCGAAAATCTATAGCAAATATGAATGATCGCAACTCATGCGGACTTCCCCTCAACAAACGACGATCAACAAACTATCTAGAACTCTCCCTGAATATGGCGACCAGATGCAGACATACCCTAATTTACATTATAATGGCTGCATTCGTTATCTATTTGTGGCACGCCATAATGGATAACGAATGAGATAATGCACTTGAAGAGGGGGTTCAGCCCCATATGGGCATCATAAAATTCATATCAATAACGGTGTTGGCAACATCGCTACGAGGCAATACAGGCGGTTTCATAGGGTTTTTATGGTAACCCTCGCACCATGAGTTCAGATATGAGATCATGATGCCAGCGCATAAATTAACTCGTCTTCAAAGCACATACCATAGCACCGTAGAAGGTAATATACGCAATATGCTTGCAAAGACTCTGGATTCGTTATCAATAAAATTGTGTGATACAATGAGCTTACCCACAAAGGTGCATCCTTTTCAATCATCAGATAATGCACCAATTATAAATATTGATGCTCGTTAACTCGAACAACTTGAAGCTGTAGGAAGTATATAATCGTTATATGATTGTCACTGATTCGTGTAATGTTACATTATTTTGCAATTCGCTCCTTATTGTCAATAAGTGATATAAGGCGAGAAGCATCATACCATTAACGAGCGCTGATTATTAGATTGATGCCATCACATGGATCATTATGGTTACCATGCAATGTCGCGATGTGGCAGACCAAATATCAGGTGTGACGCTTATGCTCATGTAGATCACAGAAATTTGGCGGACATGTGTAGGAAGCACGTTAAAAAACTAAATTCGCAGCTAGGCACATACTCAGTATTCTATACCTGTCTAAGAACCGTGCGATAAACGTGCCGTAACACCAGCATAATGTGTACGCCGGTGTTGTCAACCCGACTGCTAACGCATGGGTTATTAACCTTCTAGTGGGATACGGGCAATATCGTGCTGATAACCTGTAAATGTCTGCTAGTCATTTATTTCTATCACTGAATAGTGCTCCCTACAGATGAAAATGCTATAGTTTTGCTGACGCTGCATATTTCTAATCCTGTAAGATAACTCTTGCTGAGATGAAAACGCCCAGATGTGTCGTATAATCCTCGCAACCATCGGACAGAGATAGCAAGCATGGATGATCTTCCCCAATCAACATAATTTATTCTTTAGTAACTAACCCTGCAAAAAATTCACCAGTGTTTATAAAGAGGATTTCATTAAGGTAGTTGTAAATGATTTGCCTCGCTTATATTAAGCTGATTTACATTGTCAAAAAGGTAAATACTGATAATTATAGACAAGCCACCGAGCAAACCTGAGCAAACATCGGACAAAATGGCACCTCAAAAGCAAGGTGGTGATATTAAACATCCTAACATCAAAGCATCAAATATCACCTCTCCAATTAGTAGCGAAATGATTATAGTGGAGCCACTACTATTATTATTCGATTCAAGCAAATCCACTAATGTTTAACATTACGCTGCATTTTGCCCACCCCTTTAATGTCAGACCTTAGGAATATCTTAAGCAACACGTGTTCAACTTGTCCGTAGAATGTTTGGAAACACATTTTGAAGAATGAGAACGCTTAATCGTACGTACAGTTTTGAGGTTGGCATAGGTCCGTGTATATGCCATCTTCATGTTTTTCGTTTATCAAAACAAAAACTAAAAAAGAACAAACTCATTTTTCGTTTGGTCGAACGGCAAACGAATGATAGTGTTTTATTGGTACAAGCGGTTATGTTCCGTCCCATCGACGGTCAGCCCCGGACGTCACTGTATATATTGGTAAAATGATATCTGCAATACGAAACTTTTTAAAAATCAGTAGGCTGACAACGATTACTGTCCCACGATACTTAACCAAGAACGGTGTCGAATGGTGATTTCTAACAGTTGTCCCTTTTCATCAAAAGTTTTCACAAAACATTATTACAAACCTAACAAACACATTGCTGATATGTACAATACTGACACTTATTACAAAAGCTGGTACTGCGATAGATCCGTTTTTGTCTTTGACGTGGTTCATACCACCGGGTTCACTGCACTGTATAAAAAATGGTACATTTGGTTTGTAAATATTTGTAGCGTCATGATAGCTATTGTTTATGACGTAAGAGACGTTGTGTTGTCAACCATAGTCAAACGACGACCGTCCGTTAGACCTAACTCTAGCATCACTTACGTCGAATCTCTCGGGGGTGGTAGACCTGCCCTGACCATCGATGCGTCCTGTAGCATAGAATAAAAGGAAATTGAAGCTAAGAGCGATACTGAATGTCACACTGCTATCATTATGACGAGGGGTAGATTGCTTAATAGCGGCTTTCAGTGTTAATGATTGGCAATTCTGTTTACCTTTCACTATAAGCTTAAATTGTTTATATCCATCAGCAAATGGGGTAGATATAGTAAAATATTCTCGCAGTGCTACTTTAGATATCACAAGCAAAAATAATGGCCATTTGCCATTAGTGAGATTATAACAGCTGGACACGTTCTAATAGGTGTAAGAAGTCAGGCTTCACAACAACAGTTGTATGTTTATGCAACTCCTGGATCTTAAAGACGCAGGGACTTCGGGATATGATATAGTTGTGCTGCTAAATCATTCCGTTATCATATTGTAGGAGCCATTCAAAGTTGAAACAGAGGGAACATTTTGCAAATGATAAACAACCAAGGGTTCACTTATATTTGGTATATTTCCTTCAACGGTTTGATTAATGATGCCTGGGCTACCAAAGGTGTGTTTAACTTCTTGCGATTCCTGGTGCATGGATCTTATACATTTGATGAATCACCTTTGTAGCATAGACTTACATTGTGTCGTATTACAGCTGGCTATAATCCCACTCAGGACAGCACAGCCACCCACAGCCGTGCTCCTCGCATATGTACCTACTTAATTATTGTAGCCAGCTGTAGAATGATCCGATTACAAGAGTGTCGTTATATAACAACTGTCACAATTGTGGCTCTGTAATTACTATAGAACGATCAAATGTGCAAGGAATGAATAATATGTAGGTACCGTGCTTAAATGCTTTCAGTCAATTATTGGAGGTTGTTGCATTCGAACCGATATGCAGTTTACATTGGGGTGCGCCGAGGTTATTACTTTGTTAGTCGCCTGTGTCCTGTCTTGGTATACTACTGATTCATGTCTATTTCCTCTCTCGCTTCTCAGATGCCCTGCATGGTGGCCTTCTCATCATCTTAGTGCATACTAAATGCAGCCAAGCTGTATTAAAGAATACACTATAGGGCTAGACAAATATTCTAACATGTAATATGCCGCGTAAAATATTGGTGGGTTTTCGTAACAGTTGACATTTGCCCTCGTTCTGGACAGCCGCTGTCTAAGAGACCTAGAGCATTGACTTGACGTGCATGGAATACATCAGTGGTAGGTTAACATGCTGCATCTTTAGCTGTCCAATGTCAATGCCGAGTATTACGAGTTTCTGTTATGGATATGATGAAGGAAGGGGTGTAGGATGAAGCAACGGCTTACCCTCTATAACAGCCATATGATCTATATATAATGCTGGAGTTGTTTGGTTGCGTACTTGTGTGAATGCTTTTTTCGGTGCTCGTACATTTTATATGCGGTTAAATAAGTCGGATTCCTTCATTTATATGACGGTTGGCCATTACACTTAAACCCTTCCCAAATTAAATGAGGCACTTGTTACGGACTGATACAAACCATGAATGCCAATATAAGGCCTCGCTGGGATGTGATTTGTGAATTATGATGATTGGCAGCGTGTTGTGAATACCCAGACGATATACGTCGTGAAGTGTTAGCTGACAGTTGATGATGATTGCCAACGGATAAACAGACAGAAACACTGCTGCAAATTTCAAATCTCTACATAAAGTCCTATGCAAGCTAAAAAGAAATTTCCAATACCTGCTAACAGGTGTGATGTATACTTACTTAATGTTATTAGCCAAGATGGTAATGCATAAGGAAATGGACCCCTCAGTTGCATCGTTGAATGCCTGGCTCCACGAGTAACATAGCCGCATAGAAATCGACTGTAAAAGAGGACAAAAAGAGAGACAGGATAGTTCTTTAATCTAGTTGACCCACGAGGTCTATCTTGTAACTCACGCAAGATAATAACATGAAAATACATTGCATTTTTAGGAGATTAAGTTAACGTTTTAGAATGATTTCGTTAACAATGACGATTGGTTTTGTAGTTTGCACTCAAATAAAAATAATGCCAGTATTAATAATGTAACCCGTTGGTTGATGCTTAAGTGAGATTGCTTTAAGCAATGGCTATGCGTTTACTTTATAGGCACCTCTATTACATTTATATAATATATCCAGACGTACTAACGCTGTGCTCTGTAAAGTAATTTAAGTTCTAGGCAAATGGTGCGGATACGTGATGGTAACAAAATCCTATTGCATAAAGTTTTATATCGGGCTTGTTGTACTAACCGGATATCCTCTCGGCTGGCGCATCTTTAATACATATGATATGCAGTTCACTGCCACTTAACTCAGTCACGGGTGGCTGCCATCATGGCGTCTTTAATTAAATACTAATCAACAGAAAAATCGATGATCCTGTTTTATAGCCAATTTGTTGACATATAGAGGCCTGAAAACAGATTATTATACGCTCCATCTGATGATACCACTTCTATTACCACAAAATGAATATGTAACTACACCAAACATCCAAGTACGGCTGTGTCATTGGAGATATGTTGTCATGAAGACAGCAATGCTATCATTCCCATGGTCTCTTGTTATTGGATGGCATAAACACGGCCTTCACGAGAACCAGCAACTCCAATGTGTGTTTATGACAGACAAGAAGACTTTTGCAGATAGGAGGTCCTGCTCTTTCAGATCGCAGATAATGTCGGGAAGATGTGTGAGTGAGCCCTCGTTGTATAGCTTTAAGTCTTTTAATTCTCCATGGTATCAATCATATTTTTAGTTGTATCTCTACCTTAGTGCCAAAGTAATGCCTAAGCTGTGGATCATAACGTTTTGATTCTATTTGCGTAGGCAATGCGTACTGCATGTTGTAACGTCTTCGGGGTTAACTTGATATCGGCGGATCTACATGTTAGTTTGTGAATGGGGAAGCATGAATGTTCTAATAAATTATTGGACTTTTGTTTTTCTTATATATCAAACACAATCACTGGCGAACAAGCTTTAAATTCTTTTCTGGCAATATTGTACCATCAGTAAGTGCTGCCAAAACACTATAGACGCTCCTGTACGACCTTATCTACACCTGTATGGTCTATATGGCAGCTCGTAGCAAGGAATTTAGTGGAGTGTGAAGTACTGCGCGTTCGTTAGCTTGCTCTATTGTGAATAGGACCCTAGATGAACAAACACTCAAATAACCACTTGACAAACCAGACGAACAAACAGCCAATTAGCACGCCCCACCATATACGCGTCCCATTCGATTCACTCTTGCGCATTCGCAGAGTAATAGCAGCTCTTTTATAGTCACCATTAACCTGCGATTCCAAGTCATTGACGATATTCGCGTTTATATCTCAGTGGTACGTTCTTAATACTGAGTAAATCGTACACAGATATTGAGACATCATGCCAAACGAGCCAAAGCGCCAAACGTTCACTACGTTCAAATGTGGAAGTGAATTCATAGCATGTGACTACGCCCCATTAACTACAAAAGTTGGTTTCAGAAATTCGTTAAATAATACACCATTTCATCTACACACGTCGATAAAAACGTGCAAATTTACCAGCATAGCAACAACGCATGTCGGAGCTGTACCAGGATCGGCAGATGCAGTTTTATGTGCTTAATCTCTCTTTATCGCATTGTAATCAATGGGATTTCTAGCTGGAAAACATTAGTCATCAAACGTCACTAAGCATCAACGAGTGCCCGGTGATCCACAATTTAACACGACCCTCCGTCATCACCAACCTGAATGTCAAAAAGTTACCTGGGTCCTTGTACGCTCGTTTTCGATTGGAGAAGCTCGCGGGCCGATATTGTAAATATACACTGAGATCAATGTACAATCAGTGTATTTATTCCCACCCGATGTTATAGATTTACCTTTGGATCTTGTACGCTCCTTACCGATTCGAGTATCGTGCTGATCGACTCCGAACGCAGAGATCAATATACCAGCGAGTCAATCAGCACACATTCTATTGAATATCAAACAGTTTGTGTGTTCGAACGTAGTATTGGTAGTTTTTGGCAATATGAGTACGTTTTAATGGGCTCACTGCGCCGTTTAAGATGGCTGGAAGCCAAGGTAAGTTATTCCGCTTTGTTTGAGGTTTAACTAAATATTTGACACCATTGATTATATCACCATTGACAAACCGATTAGTTATTCAACGTATGTTATTCAAACAATGTCTGTCAATAGCCGTACATTCAACGGAGGATCTTGAAAGACTTAATGAACTAGCAAACGCATTTACCGAGTCGTCCTATAAACCATGTGAATACTTCTATGGAGATAATACTCCAGAGTATTTCCGAGACATTCAAGATAATAACGGCGGCATGCTGACGACGGCAATAAAAGACCAGCATGGGGATCCACGGTCTCCTATCAACGGAACGTTGCCTGGTCTGTTCTTCGGGACAAATGTACATAAGGTATCTGGTGAGCCGTGCACTCCATTTCATTTTGGCCCAAAACGTTTCATTGTAAAGAGTGGTGAATTTGATCTGTGCAATTTGTTCTTCGCCGATTTCTACTGCATTCCTGATCACCCACCTCATTACGTCACGCTGGTAATGACCTACCCTGGATCAGAGGCGGACGCGTTCTGCGTCGAAAACCTTCGTCAATTAGATCGCGAAAATAATAAATTCTTAAGATTTGATCGGTTGCGCAACTTGGAGGTGAATTGCAGTCGTACATGGGTACATGTTTTTACGCCGACGACATTCAACTGGTAATGGGTAATTTTGTAAATGTGGAAACTAAACATCGTGTTCGCCCTCGTGACGCTAAGTCTAAGAATCTAGCCTGCCCTATAAGCAACCATAAACCTCAACAATAACTTGTTCAGTGAATGATTGGATGTCTTTAGCACGATTTTTATCGAATTTGGTTCAATCTTGCTTAATTAATCTTGATGTCAATCTATTCCTCAGCCTTTCCGTAACGGAGGTAAATTAAATATTATATTGATTGAATTCATCACAGCACTCCATTAGTTTACCTCCAACGCATGATTCACCAATACAATCATTTATATAGAACCTCAATTTACAAAATAGCCTTTCAAAATGTTATAAGAAGTATGTCGGTTCATTTGCGTGATGACATCAAATGACGCTGTAGTGCATGTTGTCATGAAAGAAACATTCTTAAGACCTGCGGGTCTACTATTTTGGACCGTAGCTCCAATATAATGATTGTCTTTTTCTATGATGATGCAAGCTGAACAGCGATTCCATAATAGTGTCAAATATCATTTCCTATAATGCAAAATAAATTCGCTGTTGCAGATTTAGACATGGCTGCAACCGACCATCGGAAATCTAAAGCAAATATGAAATCGTTGTTCCTGAAGGACCGCCACTCAATTGAGACCTCCCCTCAACATAGTTCACAGATTTGGGACACTGCTATCTTTCAAAATCGATCATTTACTCGACCGTCCCGATTGTCAGAAATTACGCATGCGTGTTCGTCCGTCTGATTTTGGGAAATGTGACCATATTCACAAAACTAAAATTGCAACAAACACAAAGGACCTTCATTCGATTTTATACACATAAACAGCTAGTAATTTATTGCAGGCAAACGATGTCAGCCTGTGCCATAAATAATTAAACACAGCGTCATAATTCAATGAATTGATTGCTGGTTACTTAGCATTTCATCTATTGCTTTGCAAAACAATGAAATAAATAAGTCTTTGTAGAACGCTGATGCAGAGAGAAAAAAAAAAACCCACTTTATTTATAAACACATGCACGTCATATCGGGTAAGCAACATCGTGGCATTACTCATTCCACGGACGATCAACCCCTTCACTGCTTGAAACCCGTATGTCGTTCTGCAACGCCGTCACCAGTGCCGCAAAACATGTCTATAAGCAGAACCTTAGATTGACGTGTTTTTTACAAAGGGTTAATTTTTCATTTTACAGTGGACCTGCTTACGTTTTGTCCTCTCTGTTGACTCAATATGGCAATAGACAGGCGATTATAGTGGAGCCAATACTATCTAAATTCGATACAATTCAGCTCAAGTAATTCCACTAATGGTTAATATTTTCGAGAACGCTTAAATGTACGCATACACGCTGCTTTAAGTTGTCATGGGTCGGTGTATATGCCATCTTTGTTTTTCGTTTATCAAATTCGTATTTCGTTTGGTCAAACGGCAAACAATGACTGGGTTCTATTGGTAAGATACTTAACCTCGAAAGGCGTCGCATGGTGACTTGTAACGTAACAGGTGTCCCTCTCTATCAACCGTTTTCACACAACAATAATACAAACCTAACGAAAACATTTCCGGTTAGTACAATACTGACACTTATTACAAAAGCTGGTTTGCGATAGGCAAGTTTACTTTTTAGTTGTGGATTACTCCACCGGCTTCCTTGCTCTTTCGACAAAATGCGACATTTGGGTTGGTAAGTATTTGTAGCGTCATCATAGCATAACCTAGTGTTGATGACTCACGAGACGTTGTGTTGTCAACCATAGTCAAACGACCACCTTCGTAAGACCTAACTCCAGCATCACTTACGATGAATCTCTCTTGGGTAGTGGACCTGCCCGGACCACCAGTGCGTCCTGCAGCATGGAATAAAGGGATATTTTAGGTAAGAATTATACTGGATGTAACACTGCTATTATTATGATGAGGGGTAGATTGCTTAATAACTGCTTTCAGCGTTAATGATTGACAATTATGTTTACCTTTTACTATGAGCTGAGATTGTTTGTATCCATCAACAATTGGGTAACAATGGTAAAATATTCACGCAGTGCTACTTCGGATATCATAAGCAAAACAATGGCCATTTACCATTATTAACATTATAACAAGTGGACAAGTTATAATAGGTATAAGAAGTCAGGGTGTACAGCAACAGTTAAATGTTTATGCAACTCCTGGACCTTAAAGACGCAGTGACTTTGTGATATGATATTGATGTGCTGCTAAATCCTTCAGTTATCATATTGTATGAGTCATTAAAAGTTGAAACAGAGGAAACTATTTGCAAATGATAAACAACCGATGGTTCACTCATATATATGGTATATTTCTATCAACGGTTTGATTACTGGTACCTGGGCTACCAAACAAGTGTGTAACCCTTTACGATTCCTGGTGCATGGATCTTACACATTTGATGAATCACGTTTGTAGCATAGACTGACATTGTGTTCAATGCTATAATCCCCTCAGGACACCACATCCTCCCACAGCCGTGCTTCTCGCATATGAATCTACATAATCATTTATCCAGCTGTAGAATGATCCGATTACGTGTGCGTCATCATACAACAACAGTCACAATTGTGGCTCTGTATTTACTGTAGAACGATCAAATGAGCAAGGAATGAATATTTTGAATGTACCGTGCTTAAATGCTTTCAGTCAATTATTTGAGGTTGTTGTATTCTAGCCGATTTACATCTTACATTGGGGTGCGCCGAGATTATTACTTTGTTAGTCTCCTGTTTCCTGTCTCATTATACTACGGCTTCATGTTAATTACTCTCTCGCTTCGAAGATGCCCTGCATGGTGACCTTCTCTTCATCTTCAAAAACCAGTTGGTCATTCTACTTAGTGTCTACTAAATGCAACAAAGGTGTACTAAGGAATGCACATATTCTGTCATGTTATATGCCGCGTAAAATATTGGTGGTTGTTCGTTACAGCTGACAATTGCCCTCGCTCTGGACAGCCACTGTGTGAGAGACCTAAAAATTAACATGACGTGCATGGAATACATTGTTGGTTGATTGCCATGCTGCATCGTAAGCACTTCAATGTCAATGCCGAGTTTTACGAGCTTCTGTTATGGATATGATGAAGGGTATAGGATGGAGCAGCAGCTTATCTTCTATAACAGCCATGTGAACCATATATAATGCGTGCTGGAGTAGCAAGATGGGCGTTCTTGTGTTTAAGATTTGTTCTTGCTCGTACATTGTATATGCGGGTCAATAATAAAATGGGATGATTATAGAAATGTTACTTTGAGATGTGGATTTATGGTATTCAAGAATCTCAGACTGTGGTTATTGTATGTATCATCATTTGCTAATTCACAATTGTCCACAATTGCTAGTGGCTCGGAACATAACTTACCAACCCGCTAACACCCCCTACAAATATACACAGCCCATATGGCCATAATATAATGCTGACTTTAAACGTTCTTAAAAAGCTGTGTTGTTTATCAGTGTTTTCCACTGTTCACCACCTGTCGGGTCGCATTATTAATATAAACACAGCAGCTTGGTTCCCGATGCCTAGCTTCCGAGCGCCGAACCGCTTCCGAACGCCGAGCCACTG
Source organism: Urechis unicinctus (assembly GCA_034190875.2). Taxonomy (NCBI): domain Eukaryota; kingdom Metazoa; phylum Annelida; class Polychaeta; order Xenopneusta; family Urechidae; genus Urechis; species Urechis unicinctus. The sequence continues at coordinate 1,617,870 of CM067358.1, read as the reverse complement.
TCTCTATATACTAAAAGGGACACCATACACTGCGATTGGAGTTAAATCACAAGCAAGTCTTTCGACACGCAAATCGGTTCTCACCTTTGCTAGTTCATAAAAGTATGAGGATCCAATAGGTTCTTTTGTTTATTGTGATATAACGAATGCTAACAGATATGTATGTATGGTGCACCAAATAATAAATTAAGTATGAATTTACAATATATAGTTCTTACAACCGAGCCTCGCATAATTGAATTGAATTTTGTAGGGTGCACTCAATTTAAAATAATGAAAGTATAAATAAAGTAACGCGTCGATTGCTGCTTAAGTAAGATTGCCTTAAGCAATGGCTATGCGATAATTTAAGTTCAAGATAAATGGTACAGACACTAAATTTTGGTTACCACACCAATTGCATAAAGGGTTATATTTGGCTTGTTTTACTAACGGGATATACAACGCATATTTCGGATCTCAATGGATAGTTCCTCAGAGACACTACTTCTGAGATTAGTATCACATCATACCTTTAATGCTTTCTCAAGTTTTAATTTTTTTCCGAAGCAGTCGTCTTTTTCTTTGGTTCGAAAAGATCAGTCTTTCACTTTCAAACAGCATCACTGGCAGTAAACAACGCGACCTCATGCTGGCACTGATGGCACCAGTGATGTTACATCGCACACATGGCGGCGAGAATGATATCAGGCCGGTGCCAAGCATTCGAAAAAAGACGATAACTATATAAACTATATTTCTCGCCGTCTTTGAACCCTGGAAATATTTGATTAATAATTAAAAACAATGATATTTCACAATGATACAATTGATAAATCAATCTTGAGGAGGTCGCGAATGATCACAGGAACTGAATATCTTAGTTAACCCACCTAAAATGGAGCATGATTTGGGTACACAACTCAATATAAAGAAGTGAAAATGACATCTGTGAAACCACTGAGGGATCTGTTAGGTAGACCTGGGCCACTCATCTACAACAGATCAGTACAGAAGAATAAGATTGTCAGAAGCAACTGATTGTTGACAAGTGAGATACAGCGAATAGTTGGGCGGAGTCATGCATTCTACTAGACAGACTACCACCAAATAGCCACCAGAGACATGCACATCTCTGCCTTTAAAACAAAAAACACGAGAGCATGTTAATGTGAACTTGATGCATTTAAGTAGAGAAGAAAAAACCATACATGTGATTTCCTGACCAGCCTTTGCACATCGTAAAAAGAATCGACACCCACCTAGCCACTCTGCACATAAAATAAATGTTGCCACGGTCTAGGAAGGAGTTGTCATTCTTAACCTAGCCACCACGCTATACTCGACCGTATGATAAACGTGACACATTACACGAAGAACCAATTGTATCTATGAGTAAGCACCTTTTTGAGAATATTGCGCTTTTCCGTTGAAGATGGGCGTAATAAGAAAGCGCGACCTTATCTATACCTGTTTGGTCTATAAACCAGCTCGGTCGCATTTCATTAAAGCGACACAGGTGAGCAAGCACTTAACATGCTTTATTTTGATTAGGACCCCAGGTGGACGAACACTCAAATAACCACTTGACAAACAAGACGAACAAACAGCGACACAGCCAATCAATAAGCATTCCCCACCCACTTACCCGGCCCATTCGATTCACTCTTTCGCATTCGCTGAGTAATAGCAGCTCTCTTATAGTCATCATTAACCTGCGATTCCAAGTCATTGAAGAAATCCTCGTTAACGCCTCTGCGGTAGGTTGTTGATATTGAATGAATCGTGCACTGTTATTGAGCGATAACTAAAGCTTGATATTTTACATGGTTATCATTGATTGGAGAAACTCGCGGATCGATATTGTATACACTGAGATCAATGTACATCAGAGTCTGTATTTCCACACGATGTTATAGATTTACCTTTGTATCTTGTACACTCCTTATTGTACCTCTTTGGGTAGTATCAATTAACTGCTTATACGTGCTGTGTTTTACAAGCTTTATCCTGCCCATTTCGATCGGAAACCTAAAGGCATTCACTGCTGTTAAAATGGCTGAGGGCGGTCACGGTGAGCTGCTGTATTGAATGTTATAAGCTTAAATAGTGACTACGACAAATCATGCTATAAAAAAGACTTAATTTATTCATTATTTTCTCTTTTAGGGATTCATTCCAAGAGAGATCTTGGACTACGTTTGGAAAAAGCGAGGTATTTTACAGAACATCCTAATTTTAAGCCATGCGTAGTGTTTTACCGTGACGAGATGCCTGATTATTTCGAACACATTCAAGCCACGGGTGTTATGACAACGAGGACCAAGGATGACCATGGTGACCCTAAGTCTCCAATCAACGGTAGGCTTAATGGCCTCTTCTTCGGGGTGAATGTGGACTTGTTTAATGGTAAGCCTCCAAGGATATCGAACTTTGGAACCATGCGATTCACAATAGCATCTGCATTCTTTATTAATTGCAACCTGTTCTTTGCCGATTTCTACTGCACCGGAATAGGTGCTCCGCATTACGTTACTCTTGTGATGACAATACCTGGATCAGAGGCAGATAGGTTCTGCAGTGAGTACCTTCTTCAGCTTGACAAGACCGACAATAGATTCTTAAAGATTGATACACAGAACAGTTACAAGGTCACTTGTGCCAAAACATGGGTAGAAGTTTTTTACACTGAAAACGTGGACGTTAAAGTGGGCCAGATAGAGAATGTAGAACCGCGTAGGAACGTGGAATGGCGTCAATCTAAGCACAAATGCTTAGAATGCTCGGTTTGTAACGTTTGACCCAAAGCAGTAACGACTTAACCAACTGGATCCAGACATTGGCGGCATATTAAATTGAGATTAGTCTGCTCGATTTTAGAATTATTTGCTGTTACTCTTTTTAATAAGCAATTTCACATATGATATTGACAAAAACCATTCGTGATATCGGCCGAATATTGAACACTGACAGCAAGTGCCCCTCTGAGTTTGTCACACTAGCTTATTTTTGACAAGCTGGTTGAATGAGTTGTGCGTGGAGAAAGTAGTTGTCATATATATAGTGTTTGCTTCCTAGCGCTGATATCAAAATATGGTTGTTGATTACCCGCTAGAAACACCAAGAAAGAGTCAATAGTGTTATCATATCGGTGGGGGCATACTTTATTTGGCCATCTACATACTTTTCAATCTTGCATGTTCTGATCGTTGCATTTCTGTACGGGATCCACAGTTATTTCATTTACAAAATCACTCAATAGACCAACAATTATGATTGGTCTACAATATACTCTTTACATCTGCACTTGTGAACATATATGTTTTATGGAATTTCCTCAGCTTTAAAGGCCCTTGGGATCGTTTGTAACTTGTTTCTCGGCCACTTGTTGATATTTCGTCTACTGTTGAATTCATGTTCATAGTCGCTTACTCGCTTACGTTGTATCATTTACAATGTATCAATAAAGTCATTAATTGTTTTTCGCTTTGTATTAGAGATAAAAACGTTTCTATGTGGTTCGCGCCAGCGTAAACGTTTCATGCATTGTCTGAAGGCTAAGGCAAGGGTATGTATTAAAGTGCCTATCGCTTTTTAACCGTACTTCACTGAAATCAATTCATAATGTGAACAATAAACACAAACCGGTCCAGTAACCGTCGCTCGGTTGCTGATGCAAAGCGTCCGAGAACCACTTCTTTCGAGCCACTATCTATATATACTAAAAGGGACATAATACACTACGATAAGAGTTAGATTACAAGTCCATCGCCGCGTAAGTCGGTTAATACCTTGGCTAATTCATAATAAGTTATGTGGAACCAACTGGTCAATTTGTCAATTGTGATATAAAGAATGCTTACAGATATGTATGTACATTGAACTAGATATACCGTGCCGCGCATTATTGAATTGATTCACTATAATTCCCTACAAGAGCACTTAATTAGTTGAACAATCTAACTCTGTACGATGCATGCTAGATATCTAGCGCACGACAAAGGAATAATACTTGACAGTTATCGGGGTACATATCATATATACATACATACATATATACATACATACATATATGCATACATACATACATACATACATACATACATACATACATACATACATACATACATACATACATACATACATACATACATACATACATACATACATACATACATACATACATACATACATACATACATACATACATACATACATACATACATACATACATACATACATACATACATACATACATACATACATACATACATACTTACATACATACATACATACATACATACATACATACATACATACATACATACATACATACATACATACATACATACATACATACATACATACATACATACATACATACATACATACATACATAAATGGGTGCATACATGGGTGCATACATATACATACATACGCACATACGTACGTACATATATAAACCAGACTGGTTCATCGAGCTACTTAAAGACCTATGCAGACATCATCTGGTTATCGGAATAGAAACTCGTGTCGAACTTGCGCTCTTTGCTACGAGTCGCTATACGGTTCATCGACGATTTTAAAATGCTTACCATGAGGCCAGTAACGTTGTTGGCTGGTCCAAGATTTGATTGCGCAAGCTTATTTCTAATTGAGTGCAGGTAAAGTTAAGTGTTAGAAAATTCCGATGGATTCTACAACCGTAATAAACAGTACCTTCTAGTTTACATTGCAATCCTGTGGTAAAGCCCCCTCTCTTGTTGAATGGTAAAGAATGCTAATTGCCGTGGTAAGACCTGGGAGTCAGAGGTGCTTTCACGTCCGGCGATTTATAACAGACATATTTCTATTCGAACTTACCAAAAGTATTAAGCTGGACAGATATGCTGGACAAGTTTTGTTTGTGTGCGACTGTGTGTGGATGGGGAAGGATGATAGGCAGAGGGATTGGGTTCGTACCTGCCGCAGCATAAATCCTTTTGAAGCAATATGACAACCACACAACTGATTGTACATCAAACGCTCATGTCTGACAGCTCACTGAGACGAGAGGCCAGTTGAAAATAATTATGTGTTGATACAACTGAACAGTTATGTATTCTTTGTCTTGGGATGTGAATAGAGATAACCACATCAGACGGCGAACGTAGTAATAGGCAATGTCAACCGTATTCGCTCTCAAATGCTTTATTTTATCATTGTACCACATATTGTGTTCTCGGAGGCGAGGCATATGCTGCTTGATAGCATAAACTGTATCAAATCAGACACAAACGACTTTCCGAATCGTTAAATGTATAGGCAGCAAAAATAACCACACTGAATTAATATGCCACTGGTTGTATATATGCTACCGTATACGCGCGTAAAATACACATTGATATTTGCAATGAATTAAGATGTATGTTTCTATTGGCTTTCATCGGCGCAATATCTATACTGGATATTTTTACCACCCGGAAGGCTAATTATAGCTCACAGTCAGGTGGCTGTTATCATCCAATAGATAATAGTATCCACAGACACGAAGTAAACCATATAATATTATTCAATGGATGATTATATATATAGTTGGAAAATAGTAACGCGAGCAACGACACCTGTACACATTCCATAAGTCGGATTCACTCATTTATATGAGGGCTTGCCATTACACTTAAACCCTTCCCAAATTGAACGAGGCTCATGTTACGGACTGATACAAACCATGAATGCCTAATAGGCCTCGCCGGGATGTGATTTGTGAATTATGATGATTGGCAGCGTGTTGTGAATACCCAGACGATACACGTCGTGAGGTATTAGGCGTAGTGATGTCGTAAATGGCTGACAGTTGATGATGATTGCAAACGGGATAAACAGACAGAAAAACTGCTGCAGATTTCGAAGCTGTATATAAAATCCTATGCAACCTCAGAATCTTTTTCTATTACCTGCTAACAGGTGTGAGGTATACTTACTTAATCGTATTAGCCAAGATAGTAATACATAAGGGAATGGACTCCCTCAGTTGCTTTGTTGAATGCCTGGCTCCACGAGTAACATCGCCGCGTAGCAGTAGACTGTAAAATAGGACAAAAGGAGAGACAGGATAGTTCCGTAATCTAGTTGACCCACGAGGTCCATGCTGTATCTCACACACGGTAATACCATTATGATACACTGACTTGTTGATGAGATTAATATAACGTTTTGGAATGATTTCCTTAACAGTAACGCGTGGTTTTGTAGGGTGCACACATTTAAAAATAATGCCAATATAAATTAAGTAACACGTTGATCGCTGCTTAAGTAAGATTGCTTTAAGCAATGGCTATTCGAAAATGTATGTTCTAGGCAAATGGTACAGACACTAAATTTTTGGTAACCACATCTAATTGCATAAAGTGTTATATCTGGCTTGTTGTACTAACCGGATATCTTCTAAGCTGGTGCATCTATAATACATATGATATATGCCACCCCACTCACTCACAGATGTCTGTCATCAAGCAGATGAAACAACTTATTCCGAGGCATCTTTAATTAAATACTAACCAACAGAAAAATTGATGATCCTGTTTTATAGCCGTCTCTTGGAACATGGCGCGTCACAAATATCAGAAATAGACAAATAATCAGACACATTTTAGCCAGCATATAATATCAATTCTATGATACTGGCTTTTAACAGTGATGTTTACGTCACCAACATTTATCATCAGTGGCAGCATAAGTATAATGGCCCTCGCACTATTGTATAGCAAGGTATGCAATGCGTAATAAAGCAACGCGTATTGCACACAAAAACATCACGTATGCTGCGGGAACGACAGGCCAGAACAGCTTTTAGGGAATGGTCCCCCAAGTGCACATCTAGTGAGGTGTGTCATGCAAACGAATAGGGACATTACCTATGCGTATATAACCACATGTTTGGATGATAAATTTGCGAGATTCAAATCAGCTTGAAATTAAAATTGGTGACACTCGCTGCCGATACATTTTACCAGCAGCTCTTTGATCGAGCAGTTTACCCCTACCAGCTTTACATACAAGGGGTTGGGTGTAATTAATTGTGACCTAGACGAAAGCAATATGTGGTTAAAGAGATATTACAGCGAATAATATCATTGCATTCGTTAAATCTGTCGAAGATAACTCGGTTCGAGTGATCGCATACTTTGAAAAAAAGCATGCGTTCCACGCCGCTGCGCGAGTCCATGTTGGTGTGCACACTCAAACGCAATACACTCAGCGACCCTGTTTACCAGATGCTGTACTGTTCACAATGCACTTGCCGAGAAAGGCACAACGTGTCGTCGCAGTTTAATTGGCTTTCTCACAGAAATATGGTGTATTGTATTGCTTTTGGGTGTAACAACCACCAACAAAATTTGAAGGGGGAATTTGGCTTCTGCAGGTTGCCTAAAAACGCCAAGCTTAGATCCTTCTGACAATCATGACAATCATTACAATCATGACAATCATGCCCGCGTTTGTTTGTAGCAACCACTTTACTACCTATTGTTTTGAACACGCTATGGGTTTCAAGAGGAAAGACTAGAGACAGATGAGGAAAAGCTCATTTCTTGCGGTGTTTAAGGTTTTCAAGCAGCCAGTTTCTCGTTAAATGGCAAGCGAAGTGCTGAACACAATGATAAGAAAAAAGTCAATTGCAAGTCGGACATTTTGTGATTAGTCAAGGTATGTTCTATTTCGGAACTCATTTGATAATTCCCCATAGATAATGCTTCTGAGATAAGTATCACGTCATACCTTTAATGCTTTCTCGATATTAATTTTTCATATTTTCCGAAGCAGTCGTCTTCTTCTTTGATTCTAATTGATCAGGCAGAAGTTGACCACTTTAACATAGAAAAATAATGCGTAAAAATAGTTTGTTACAAGCCAGAGACGAACGTTCATAGGCACATCTCTGCCTTTAAAACAAAGTTAGAGCATGTTAATGTGTATCTTATGCGTTTAAATGGAGAAGACAAAAACATACATCTGACCGGCCTTTCACCACATAAATAAATCGACACCAACCACGCCACCCTGCACATAAACAATATGGTGACACGGTGTACGCAATGGTTGTCATTCTGATCCTATCCAGCCAACTATACTCGATTGTATTGTAAACCTGCCACATTACAAGCGGAACCAGTTGTGTCTAAGTACCTCAGTGAGTACATAGCGCTTTTCTGTTAAAGATGTGCTCAATGAGGTAGTGGGCTGCAGTTCCGCGGACCTTATCCCGTCACATCCCCAGTCCTCATACTGTTACTCACAAATTTCCACTGCATGGACATCCAGATCATTGATGCCCCATATATATACATATATATATATATATATATATATATATATATATATATATATATATATATATATATATATAGATAGATATATATATATATATATCTATATATCTAGAGATAGAGATATATCTATAGATATATATATATAGGAGACCTATAGACAGAAGATATATAGAGAGACATCTCTAAAGATATATATATATAGATAGAGATCTCTATAGATATATATATATATAGATATCTCTATATATATATCTATATATCTATATATCTCTATATCTCTATCTATATATCTATCTCTATATATATATATATATATATATATCTATATATATATATATATATAAATATACAAACCTAATGCCATCTTGGCCAGAAAATGAGTCAGTCTTGTTCTTTCTTGCATCAAATTTATTAATATATAGACGCGTAAAAATAGATTATTACATGTTCAACCTGATGCCACCACTTCTGTTACCACGGAATGAATATGTAACAACACCAAACATCCAAGTACGGCTGTGTTATTGTAGATAAAGGGTAGAGCAGTCAGCAATGCTATCACTACCATGGTCTCTTCTTGTTGGCTGACGTAATCATGGCCTTCATGATAACCGGCAACTTCTTTGTGCCTTTATTGCAGACAAGAAGACTTTTTGCTTATTTGCAGATGGGATGTTCTGCTCTTTAAGATCTTAGATAATGTCGGGCAGATGTGTCAGTGAGCCCTCTCTGCAAAGCTCTTAGCATTTTAATTTTTCGTGGTATCAATCATGTTTTAGATGTACCTCTACGTTAGTGTCAGAGTAATGCCTAAGCTGTAGATCATAATTCTATTTACAAAGCGTACTGCATGTTATAACGTCTCGTGGAGTTACCTTGATATTGGCGGATCGAAATATTAGTTTGTGAAAGGGGAAGCATGAATGTTCAAGTCTCTATTTTTAATAAATTATTGTTTTTCTTATATATCAAACGCAATCAGTGGCGAACAAGCTTTAAATTCTTTTCAAGCAATATTGTATGGTCAGTCAGTGCTGCCAAAACCCTACAGACGCTCATGCACGACGCGGCCCACTCGATTCACTCTTGCGCATTCGCTGAGTAATAACAGCTCTATTATAGTCACCATTAACCTGCGATTCCAAGTCATTGACGATATCCTCGTTTACGCCTCAGCGGCAAGTTCTTAACATTTAGTGAATCGTGCACTGGTGTTGAGAGATAACTAAAGGTTGTTATTTTACATTTACGTAAAGGACATCCAGGAAAACGAGCAAAAGCGTCAAACGTTCATTACGTTTGATGTGGATGTGAATTCATAGCATGTGACTACGCCCCATTAACTACAAACGTTTAGCTGGTTTCAGTAAATCGTTAAATAATACATAATCACGTCGATACAAGGGTGCACTCTTACCAGCATATGGAAAAAAGCAGATGCGGTTTATATGTGCTTAACAGTCTCCTATTGTAATCAGTGGGATTTCTAGCTAGAAAATGTTAGTCATCAAATGTCACTTAGCATCAACGAGTGATCAGTGATATTATAAATATATACTGAGATCAACGTCTATATTTCCACACAATGTTATAGATTTACCTTTGGATCTTGTACGCTCCTTATCGATTCGAGTATCGCGCTGATCGACTCCGTGAACAAACGCAGAGATCAATATACCAGCGAGTAAATCAGCGTGCATTCTATTGAATATCAAACAGTTTGTGTGTTCGAGCTTAGTACTTGTAATTTTGGCAATATGAGTACGTTTTAATGGGCTCACTGCGCTGTTAAAGATGGCTGAATGCCAAGGTAAGTTTCTCTCTATCGTCTGAGGTTAAACGTCAAAAAATATTTGGCACCATTCCTTATATCACCATCGACATACAGATCAGTTATTCAACATTTGCTAATCATATTTTTATCATTAGCAGTGCATTCGAAGGAAGATCTTGAAAACGCATTTACCGAGTCGTCCTATATGCCTTGCAAATACTTCTATCGAGAAAATACTCCTGAGTATTTCCGAGACATTCAAGATAACAACGGCGGCATGATGACGATGACAATGAAAAACCAATATGGGGATCCACGGTCTCCTATCAACGGAACGTTGCCTGGCCTGTTCTTCAGGACAAATGTAGATAAGGTATCTGGTGAGCCGTGCACTCCATCCAATTATGGCCCAAAGCAGTTTATTGTAAAAAGTGGCGTATTCGATCTGTGCAATTTGTTCTTCGCCGATTTCTAGGGCATTCCCGATCACCCACCTCATTATGTCACGCTGGTAATGACCCCACCTGGATCAGAGGCGGACGCGTTCTGCGTCGGAAACCTTCGTCGATTGGATCGAATAAAAAACAAATTCCTAAGATTTCATCCGTTTGGCAACCAGGAAGTGAATTGCGCACATACATTGGTACAGGTATTCTACACCGACAACATTCAGCTGATTGTAGGTAGTTTTGTTGATGTCGAAACTAGAAATCTCAAACGGCCTCGTGGCGTTAAATCTAAGAATCTTGCCTGCTCTACATGCAACATTAAACCTAAAAAGGAGATTGTTCGGTGAATATTGTGTTATTGAGAGCCAAATTAGTACTGACTTTTTCACAACTTGCTCCGTCAATCTTGATGTAAATATATATTTCTCAGCAGTTCCGTTACGGAAGTAAATTTAATATCATATTGATTGAATTCATCACAGCACTACATTAGTTTACCTTCTACACCATGACGCCAATGCTATCATGTACATAGTACATCAAATGACCAAAAAAACATAGAGAAATTTAATTAGATGTGTGTCAATGTGTTACTAGAAGCATGACATTTCGGTTTATTTTGAGTGACAGTATGGTTTCATCATATCATTCTACAGGTGTCTGGATGGCAGCTCCAACAAACTGATTGTCGTTTTGTCTAAAATTATGCGACCTCAATTCATAATTTCATAATTTTGTCACATTCTATTTCATATAAATGCAAAATAAAGTCGCTGTTACAGGTTAAGACTTGACACCGCTCACTGAGAACCTCAAAAATCTCGCAAACATTAACTCGTTGATCCATTAATTAGAGCCGTGTAACTTCTCCTGAACATACCACCAAATATGGCGAACAGATCATGACCTGACTTAATTAACATTATGATGACGGCATAGCGCAATCTCCATTTGTGACACCAAAGATTTTATAGCTTTGCTAAGAGCGCTCACTCACGCCTTCCGCACGAGGAAATATGTGAAGACGCCATATGCTAGCCGAAGTGTATTGTTATATCGTATTGTCATAGCGTCTCTTACAACCACATGGAATTCTCTGTTTAATTTGGAGCTGTAGTCATCTCGACCAGACAGATGACTCAATATCATTAACAGCCGACGAGCCCAGAGACGTTTGATCAACAGTCCCATGTGGTTTTGTTGATTTCATGGTATCGTCGTCTGATGACGGGGTTGTCTTTCGTGTAATTTCATAATCTTATCTTAGCGTAGTTATTGACAGTAATTGACAGTTTAAAACTACATTCCACAGTACCGACATGAATGATCGAGGATCGTAAACTGCGCGGACGCTGTTAGAGACGAACTGTTTTCAATAAGCACACCTCAGACTGGGTAATTGATGACGTTGACATTCGTTTAACAGTGTACTTGTTATTGTCGTTATTCATAAGCCTATTGTTTTGGCAGCGACAAGGCTCTGAGAAATGACATTTTTACCGCTCTCATCAATCGCATTGACGCCAGCCCAGTATTCCCCTGTTCCCATGTGCTTTTCTTTGTGTCACGGTAGCGCCATCTTACCATTGCAATGTATTATGATGAGGGTAGCGATCACCACAGAGCCACTCGAAGTGAGCCCTCTTAGCGTAGCTGTAAAATCTTTCGTGACATGCCAAAATGGATCAATAATGCGATAATGCACTTCACATGGAAAACTTGATGAACGGCGCAAATATAATGATGGTTTGAACAGACTATGCTATTGTATCAGAATATCAATGCAAGAAAGTTATTTCAAAGTTCCTTTGTAACATGTTTAGCTGACCAAAAACAGGCAATTACCGAAACCCTGTTGGTAGCAGAGAGGATTTTGGGCACACATTCGTGCAGCACGCATTCTTGTAGATAGTGTAATTTATGTAGCAGATCAGATTTTGATGCGTACAATCCTTTAAAGTGATCTATTGTCATTGCGGTTTATGCCTCCAGTGACTGAGAAACAAAGCTGCAGGTTTATAAAAACCCAATTTGCATGCTAAAGAAGTCAGTCTGGGCCAAGGCCTTGTCTTCACTATGATTGCGACGCATTAAAAATCAAACACAATGGCATACTTAAGTGCACTGATGGTTGGTTGCATTTCATCTATTGCTTTGAGCCACGCTCAAGCCACAGTGCTTGTAACGAAAAAAAAAATATATGGCAAACACCAGAAAAAATGCGTTACTTAAAATAATAGACCAATCTCATTTAAAACAAAGAACCAGCCTTTTGAAAGGTCATAACTTGTCAGGCCACGCGGAGTGCATTGGGGATGACTGTGTTGGCGTAACACCATTGAGAATAAATGGGCAGTTTGTGCATTGGCTTCACCAAAAGGTCCTGTCATAACATGGAGTGTGGACTACATTTGCGGAAGTTACAAGGAACTCCTGTTACCTGTAAGACTGTATTATGCGACTACCAAATCAAGCTGGGTAGAAGATAATTTCAAAGTAATTAAAGGTAACAATACAGCAGTGGGCTTGTCATTGCATGAGAGTCATCCACAGAGCTCCACACTTTGCTCAGGAGGCTCGTTCGGGCATTCGACCGGTAACAAATTTTACCAAGACTCTAGTGAGCAGCCCGTTTCCCGTCCGAGGCTCCGTTCAACATGAGCCGCAAGATGCCCATCCCACAACGAAATGTCAGAAATGTATACAATCCTAGCACTGAATGTCTAGACCACGTCTGTCATTCTAACACAAGCTATCCAGGCATTGTGTTCAACCTACAACATAGAGTCTAGACGATGTATTTTATTCGACCGTCGTATGCTTAGATTATGTCTTTTAATCTATCAATAATTGTCCAGACAATGTTCTTTATCATACCACAACTTGTGCAGAAAATGTTCTTTATCCCACCACAACTGGTCCAGACAATGTTCTGTATCTTACCACAACATATCGAGACAATGTTCTTTATCCTACCACAACATGTCCAGACAATGTTCTTTATCCTACCACAACATGTCCAGACAATGTTCTTTATCCTACCACAACATGTCTAGACAATATTCTTTATTCTAACACATCAGGTCCAGACAATGTTCTGTATCTTACCACAACATATCGAGACAATGTTCTTTATCCTACCACAACATGTCCAGACAATGTTCTTTATCCTACCACAACATGTCCAGACAATGTTCTTTATCCTACCACAACATGTCTAGACAATATTCTTTATTCTAACACATCAGGTCCAGACAATGTTCTGTATCTTACCACAACATGTCCAGACAATGTTCTTTATTCTAACACAACATATCCAAACAATGTTCTTTATCCTATCACAGCATGTCCAGACAATGTTCTTTATCCCACTAAAACAGGTCCAGACAATGTTCTTTATCTCAGCACAACATATCGAGACAATGTTCTTTATCCTAACACAGCATGTCCAGACAATGTTCTTAATCCCACCAAAACAGGTCTAGACAATGTTCTTTATCTTACCACAACATATCCAGACAACGTTCTTTATCCTAACACAACATGTCCTGACAATGTCTTTTATCCTGCCACAGCATGTCTAGACAATCTTCTTTATCCTACCACCACATGTCCAGACAATGTTCTTTATCCTAACACTACTTGTCCATACAATGTTCTTGATCCTACCGCAACATTTCCAGACAATGTTCTTTATCTTGCCACAACATGTCCGGACAATGTTCTTTATCCTACCAACTAATGTCGAGACTATGTATTTAATCCTACCACAGAATCTCCAGTTGATGTCTGTTAGCCGACCACAGATATTTAGACAATTTGTTCATATAATATCTAAACAGTGTCTTGTATCCTACCGCAAAATGTTTTTCATCCTACCACAGATGGCGTATAATATGTCCTTCATTGTACCACAGAATATCAAGGCCAAGTACATTAACCGAAAGATTCTTAGAATCGTATCGCTGCCATGTTTCTGGCAAGAGCGCATCACTTCATGTTGCAATGGGATTCCAGCATTAACGCGTCAAGGTGTTAGTGTTGTTCGGTGTCCACTTGATTCTGACGGTGCCCGCGATACTTGACGTCAGCTATAGTTGGCAATCCTGTTTCAGTTATTCAATTAATCAATTTACTATACAGTTAATTACTGCATTCATCATTTTACATTATTGAACTATATATGCAATGTTCGTCACAAGCATCCTGTTACCCAACAAAGCATTATTGCAAGTACGGTACGCAACAACTTCAGTACACACGATACATATAGTCCACATGGCTGTTATAGGGGCTAAGTTGTTGTTCCATCCTAGGCCCCATCCTTCATCATATCTATATCTTAAGGTCGTTGCAATGTTCGGCATTTAATTTGGACAGCTTAAGATGCAGCATGACATCCCATCACTGATGTTATCCATGCACACCAACTATTTCAGCTCGGACTCTCTTAAACAGGGGTCGTCCAGAGCGCGGGATAATGTAAGCCGTAATGAAGACCAGCCAATACCAGAGTGTGGGATACTGTCAGCTGCAATGAAGACTTACCAATGCCAGAGCGTTAGATAATGTCAGCTGTAATGAAGACCAACCGATACCAAAGCGTTGGATAATGTCAGCCGTAATGAAGTCCAACCATATTTCCCGCGACATTTTACATGCTATCATATTTGTCTAGTGATAGAGTGGGTACCTTAGTAGAGCTTTGATGCTTCGAGTATTTACTAAGTTCATTGACCAACTGATCTCTGTAGATGAAGAGTAGGTCACCTAGCAAAACATCTAATAAGAGAGAGTCGCGTATCAACTCACACACCATGGTCTCTGAGGAAATATAATTAGCATACAGCTGTACTTAATCCATAAGATTCATTTATTGGACATTTGATCCCTGCATATTTAATCATTGCGCAGTATGCTGAGCGGAAATTGTGCAGGTAGTTCTTCAATAAATCAATTGTACAATTGTCTGATTCCACATCTGGTTGCAGGCATTAAGTGGGTACAGATGCAAAAGACCACTGCTGTTGATGGCTGTGGTGTCCTGAGGGGAAACCAGCTTTAATTGAACACCATATCTGACTATGTGACAGAGGTGATGGATTGAATGTGGACGACAGATGCTCCAGGTATTGCAGGAAATTACACCAACAACTGCGGAAGCCAGCTTGTCACTGCACGATATTTCAAACAAAAATCGAAATGTGCGGGCCACGTAGGATTAGAATAGTAGGATTTATTATAGGATGGGGTACATGCGACCAACAACATACATTAAATTGGCGTTGCCGATTCAACATACGCTTTAGCTGACAACAAACTGCCACCCTAAAGTGATCTGGTCTCAATAAACGCAATTCGTTGCACATTTAATCATTCTAAAGTAAAGACAGAGCCAATCACGTGACATTGGGTGTCAGATATTACACACTTGTAATCGGGTTAACCAACGGCTGGCTTTAACTATTAGGGGTGTGTTTATCTGTTCAACCACACAGAAGCACAATCATTCCCTATTTGACCTGTGGCTATTGGCGGTTTTGAACAATCCCTGATCTGCGTTTTGTTTGACATCCCCCAACGACAAATCCTGAATGAAGGGCTGCTGCGATTGAGTTGAAGGTTGTTGTCGATCGGCTGTAATTTGTGGTAGCTGTGCCCTAATGCCAGGCTCTTTTTGTTATTTACATTGTACGCTGTTTGGCTTATTTCGGCCATGTACAATGAACCAAGGTACATCTGCACATTTGCTGGAGCCACAAATAGCACTGAAGACGGATCGCTTACGGAATTTGAGTACGTTTTAAGACGGCTCGCTTACGGGGTTTGACAGTCATGGTGGACTAAACAGCCATGTCACAAGCAATTAGTTCAATAGTCCGATGCATGTCATCGCGGGGTTCACAATCAGGACGCGCGGTGTGTAATAGACAAACATATTGAGGGTTTAACACGCCAGCAAAAGAGAGAGATTAGATATGCAATGAATAAACGAGTTTTGAGGCGAGCATAATTGACCTAGTGATTCACATTTGTCAATACTATGGTTGGAGACAAAATACACACTGTAGGTAGCTGGCAAGGTAATTTGATTGTCAACCATATATACTACCTACAGACAAAAAAAAGACTAGCTATGACAAGTGAGTGTATATTAAGTGTCCACAAAGTATTATCTATTTAACCCTAGCTACTGTATCAAGTGACTGATGCATCGTGCTCGGTTTCATTAAGCTATAAACACATTGACGATATCATAAGCCCTGTAGATGCACTAAGCTATGCAAACATACACAATGTGTAAGCTAGTATGTACAGAACCCCGAATGAAATGCTAGAAAAAATACTAGATAGATATTTCATAAGCCTATCGAGGCTACCAAGGAATATAGAGTCGAAGCGGGCACTGGTTCCAATTCAAAAATACAACAAGAGCTGTGAACGAAATCTGATCTTCGGTTGTCGATGGATTATCATAGGACCACGAGCAGTCAATCCGTTAGCGGCCAGGCCTAGGGCAGCCTTAGGTTCTCCAAAGAGCATCTCTAGCTTTCTGAGAGAGTTGTAGATGACCATACCAGCAGACCACTACATTGAATGTGATCCTAGAGACTTCACAGAGGCCGACCAAATAGAGATACGGCGGAAGCTAACAGGAGAGATCCAAAGCCTCAATTACCAGCCCAGCACTCAAATAGTAACTGACCATGACGACGACATCTCAAATTATTCTGACCCTCAGAGATAGCTTTTATCTGTCACTTCTAACAAATACACTCCAACCCAGTGGGAATAGTACTAGTAACACTGGATGCACCCTCACTATACCCAATCATCCGTAAAATCCTAAACTAAAGCCAAACCTGATAAATCCCAACCGTTGCTTCCTTGTCAGCCTTCTGACAATGGTTCGCAGAGTGGACAAACGTTTGTTCACAGGAAACTCTTCTAAGTAGGCGGTACGATCATGGGAACCAAACTACTATCTCGCATACCAATCTTGTCAGGTTTCACGAAAAACATGGCTACACACAACAAAACCAGCTAAACCGGTGTTTTCAATGATGGCATATTGATAATCTGAATCTCAAAAGAAAAATGTCCTGCAACAACCATCAAATCATGAATAAAAATGGACGATGCAAACATGGTCGACGACAAAATGGTCGACGAAAAGATGACTGCCTTACTAAGGAATTCAAGGAAGACAACAGTCATGTGAAGCATTAAGGCGCATCTACCACAGTTTGCCTAGTTCACTATTACATGCATGCATGAAGACCTTTAAAGTACCCAACAAAATGGTGATTCAGACTGGTACCGCAACATGCTGCATCAAGATAAAGAAACCTTAGTCGTTTAATCCGTTGCCGCCACGGTGCTCCAGGGAATATCGATTGGAGGCCCGCGAGTCTAAGTGCAAAGGAAAGGTGTAAACGTCGGTATCTTAAAATTTCATAGAATGAACAAAACTGTGGGCACATAATTGTGTGGTGCGTCTGCCATACAGACGACAAGGTGTTGTACTTTTGTCGTTTTCCGCGACCTCTGAGGCTATGACTCCTACCTCTTGATGCATTAAATGTGGACAGCAAGGACGGATATCGAAACTCTATGCACAAACAGTACTCCTATATATGAAGATAGTTGTTGAACATTCATTGTGAAAGATAAAGGATAACTGTAGCGTCACACTCAGCCATCGTAGGTGTGTTTTAGCATTAAGACACCTGACAAAATAGAAACAGATGCCATTTCAGCCACTCTTAGCAGCATCATTAATAGCCTCGTAACATGAAAGACACAGCATGGCAGCTCTTTACCATGGCTACGTTTTCGAATTTGTTTTTGCGTATGTGATTGGAAGGTTCACCTATAATAACCGCGCAAATTTAGCGTAACTGCGCTGGCATTTGCTTTCCTATATTAAAACAGCGAGGTCTGAGTGAGCCTGTTATTACAACATGTTTTATTTAATACAAATGCTTCATGCTTTACTGTTTAATGTTTTTAATCAAGCATATATGAAAATCATATGCATACTCAGTATTCTATGCAAGTCTAAGTACCATGTGATAAAGGTGCGGTTATGCCATAATAATGTGTTCTTCTGAGTTGTCAACCCTCCTACTAACGCGCATGTTATTAAGTTTCCAGTGAGATACGGCCAATATCGTGCCGATCTCCAGTGAACTTTGGCCTAGTACTAAAGTGTTATCACTGATGAGCGCACACCTGAAATGAAAATGCTATAGTTTTGGTGAGCAGCATATTGCCTATTCTAATCTTGTACGGTATCACTTGCTGGGATAAAAGAGCCCGGATGACTCGTATAATTCTCGTAACCATCGGGCAGAGATAGCAAGCAGGGTTAGCCTTCTCCCAGGCCACGTGATTTATTCTTCAGCAATAAAACCTGCACAAATGTCTCCGGTGTTTTTAAAGAGGATTTGATTCGCTTCATTTAGGTATATGTGAATGCTTTGCCACGCTCATTCAAGAATGCTCTACAGTACCAATAAGATATGAATTGATAATTTGTGACTAGTTACATAGGCACACTGACACACATAAGCGAACATCGGACACGATGGCGTCTGAAACGTAAGGTGGAGATGCAAACATCAAAGCATACGCGCGCGTGTTGTACTTATACATCTCTCAGATGCATGTAGTCATACTTTACATATTACCAAAATTATATTCGTTCGATCAAATATCACCTCATCAATTAATAGCGAATCGATTAGGGGGGAGCTAAAATTGATTCAATTCAGATCACTAATGTCTATCAAAAATGCACCGATACTTTCAAAATATAAATATGTCCAGATGTACATATATATATATATATATATATATATATATATATATATATATATATATATAGATATATATATATATATATATATAGATATATATATATATATATATATATTTATATATATATATATATATATTATATATATATATATATATATATGTATATATATAAATATATATATATATGTATATATATATATATTATATATATATTATATTATATATATATTATTATGCCGAGAGCGTTTCTAACCATAAAAATCCTGTTGAATCACAATATACAGAAAGAACAATCATCGTACACCCTAGCTTGTTTGTGAATTACTCACAATGGTACAGCGAGATACTTAGATGTTACATGCTATCAGGAATTGTCTGGACTAAGAGACCAGCTAGGCTACTGGAATATGCACTTTTTGTTTCTCCACCGGAAGCGGTCACGGAGAGCAACTAGGCTTCCGGCAATGAACAATCCTCACTTTACTTCCCATTTGCACGTAAAGTTGTAAATGAATATCTCTGTGAATGTACACTTTACATTCTATATATCCCATTGAATAAGAAGAAAATCTTGTTAAATGCAATCTGCTGAAGGTGCATAGTTTGGATATGATATGATTTATAGTAAGGGTGTCTACAATACAAGAGTGTTCGAAATATGGAGTGCCCTTTTCGGGGGTTATTACTCCCGCACAGACTTTCGAAGATAATTGAGAACATGGTTTAGTCAATTATTGTTGCTCCTGGATAGGCATCTGCATCCCACTGTTAGAGCAAATGGGTGCTTTTAAGTCTCTATATTAGATTTGTTAAATTTTGTCAAGCTTATGTACATATACTTAAAGCATAGCTATTAGATAAATCGTGAAACGTTTAATTTTTAGACCGTTATTGTTGTATGAAACTTGTAGTGAGCTTTAGAGACGGGGATAACTGGTTCTTATCCACCATTAACTTCCACCTCTACCCCAATTCATTTCGGATATGAGGTGGTCTGAGTGCTTTTACACGTTCAGTTGCCTGGACTGTATGTATGGTGTCGGGCGTAAATTATGTCGACGGGCGGGTGGAATGCAAGTCACTACGGCGAAAGTAGATGGAGTGCAGGGGGTGGGGGGGGAGGGGCAAGTTGCACATGGGCAAGGCAAAGCGTGACTTGAAGATAGGGTTTGGACACATATCGTAACTGCACCCACTTATTACCTCATGTTGTAGGATAACTTGGTCCAGTATTTTTAACACATTTCATCGACAGTCTGTCTGGCCATTAATGGATGATGCCCATTGATATGTGAATCGTGCCACAACGGCTCTGAATGAACTATGGCACTGCTTAGTGTGCACTTGGACCACTGTCCACTATAATGTGCATAAATTTTCGGAAAGGCATCTGATAATCTGGAGGGAGAGGGTAAACATAGTACGCATCAAGCGTTCCAGCATGTAACGGGCGACGTTTATTTAATATTTGATAAGTTTGTACCAATGTTGGCTTTATTAAAGTAATATAAAAAAGAGATATTATGAGCTCCCCTAGTTAGTGTGATTATTCATTATGTAGCTGACATTCCTAACAATTCCAAGAATGTGATGCTATATGATCAGCCGCGATGAGAGCATATAGCAAACCTTACAGCAATTGCTTCTCTTACATTGGATGACGTCTATATAAAAGCAACGCAATATGTATGCCTAACATAAAAGATTAATCAGAGCGACGATTTTCCAAGGCACATACGATATAAAGCGACGTAACGTTTATGGTTTGCAAATGTTGCCGAAGCTATGAAATGTTGCTGACAAATATGTGATAATGATGAAGATCGAGATTGCATATAAAATAGGATAGGTGGTGTTGATATGTTACGGTACCCGTTACCTATACGACTACGTCACTAGTTACACGTGGCGTGTGAATGAAATCTATACTAGCAAAGTTGTGGACGATGATAGAAACCTTAAATATTAATCTGCATTTAAAAACCGCTGGCGGCTCCATAAGACCAAGTGAGAAAAGTGTTGGGTTTAAAATAACATGCACTGCATGCATTAACGGTGAATATGGTGTTCCTCCGTAGCACTAAAGATTAGTCTGAACATGAACCGCCTCCATGGCAGGTGCGTTCATTATGTAAATCGAATATAAGACCTTTGGAGTCTGTTGTCATGATGCTGCATGGTTTGCGCAAATTCTATTGATATATGAGATTTTTATCTGATCATACAGGTATAAAGACAAAATATTGTCTCTAATTACAGCTTATGTTAAGTAATGTTATGAATTTGGTGAATTGTCGCTCCAGGCTGCACTGCATATTCCAACCACGACTTGTACATAAATGGAATTATTTAGAAGTA